>OY756144.1:2671134-3060940 GCA_963576785.1 Chlorophyllum brunneum | reverse complement strand
CCCTAACCCTAACCCTAACCCTAACCCTAACCCTAACCCTAACCCTAACCCTAACCCTAACCCTAACCCTAACCCTAACCCTAACCCTAACCCTAACCCTAACCCTAACCCTCACAACGGTCTGGTCTGTCAGGTCCAATCAAGGGTCCACAACTCATTTGGGGAGGGAAATGTACCTTTTAGGGCATTAGTTGCCATTTTCCATCGTTTTTTCTCTTATTCTGATGACGGGTTGCCTTAACTGGCAATAATGATTGGCAGGCACCTCATTTTGATGACAGGTTGCCTTAACTGGCAATAATGATCGTCAGGCAACATATAATGCACCTCACATTATAAGAATCAGATTATTAGTCTCCTGGTCAAAGATATCCATTCCAGAAGGGCTAGACAGCTTCTATCAGGGTATGGACTGGGATAAACATTTCTAGAGATGTCTGGAACCATACCAAATAATTTCAAACTAGCATAGTGAGATTTGAGAATTCAGGGATGCAACATGCCCCATGTTGCACCTACAAGATAGATAGGCAACATATAATGCGCTTTGCATTATAAGAATTAGATTATTAGACTATTGTTCAATAATGTTATATTAGATATTGGTGATATGGCTTAAACACTTGCTGTCACTATTTTTTCGGTTTAATCGCTATTTTTTGTCCAGTATTTTCCAGTATTTTCCATTTTCTGAGAGAACAAATCTGTCTTACCCTTTCATTCTTTCACTAAAATTCATTTACAAATATTTCCTATTTTCTCCATATTTTTTCGATAATTCTCACATGTGGTCACATAGTAGTGTCACATCACTGGTCGACTTTGTGCTGACAGTGACCAGTGATGCCATCACTAATGCTCTGATAATACTCTAATGGTATCCCTAATCATTGTGTTGGTGTGGGTACACTTACAGTCATCTCGGATATTGCATATTCAATATTTTCTTCATTTTTCCCTTATTTTTCGTCGCCTAAATTCCAGTAAATTCAATTTTCCATGTGAATGCGGCCATTTCGGCCCCTTCTCACTTCACTCAAAATTCCTTTTCAATTATCCCCGAATTACTAATATTTTTCTGTAATTATTCCCAGGCGTGGACCATCTCAGGTGCCATCCAGTGCCATCATATGCACTATAAATGCCATGTGGGAACATGTGCCCATTTGCGGACCATCAATTTGATGGCCTATTTGGCATGCCATCAGTGATGAGTGATGGTATCACTGATGATCGATGGCACGCAGCAGGTACCGTGTGAGTGCCATCAGTGATGACCGATGGTATCACTGATGGCACCGAGTTGATGGGATGAGAGCGTGCCATCAGTGGTGAGTGATGGTATCACTGATGGCTGATGGCACGCACCAAGTACCGTGTGAGTGCCATCAGTGATGAATGATACTATCACTGATGGCACCTTTTCATAGGACAAGAGCGTGCCATCAGTGATACTATCACTCATGGTTGATGGCACGCAGTACCATGTAAGTACCATCAGCGATGAGTGATACCATCACTGATGGCACCGAGTTGGCGGTACCATCATCCTCGGCTGTTTCCGGATGGTACCTGGTGGTACCCTATATTCGTGTTTAATAGTGTTTATTCTATATAATATTAAAGAGGCCACGGACTGGGACGGTTGTGCGCTCATTGGAATCGCATTTAACAGCCCTATTTATTGGTATATAAGTGCAATTTTATATATGGCCTTGTATGCAGATACAGGCATTGATGGCACCCAGGGGAGTAGACCCCTGGTTGGAGTGGTAATACTACTAGGCCACGGACTGGGACGGTTGTGGGCTCATTGGAATCGCATTTAACAGCCCTATTTATTGGTATATAATTGCAATTTTATATATGGCTTTGTATCCAGATACAGGCATTGATGGCATCCAGGGGAGTAGACCCCTAGTTGGAGTGGTAATACTACTAGGGTAGTACCATCTGAGGAGAATAGAATTTCGGGCACCAAGGGTCTGGTGCCCTTAGTACGAAGGACAGATTTGAATATTTTCGTCTTTTTTCTCTTATTTTTTGTGGCCAAAATTCCGATAATTTCCAATTTCCGTCTCAACCCTCCCACCAACCTCTCTTTTTATTCCACCAAAAAATACTTTCCAATTATCTCTCTATTATCCATGTTTTTCCATAATTATTATCCCCAAGAGTTTGCTATCCAATGTTCTACCCGGGGGTATGTTGAGTAGTCCCTATGTAGTCATATGACAGGTGTGGGATGATATGACTACTTGTGGTACTTGGCCATACCAATATATTCCGATTTTCTCTCTATTTCTTCTGAAAATTCCCGTATTTTCCAATTTGTGCAACAACCGAGACCTCTTGGACTTTCGTAATTCCACTAAAATCCATTCCCAAATATTCTCTATTTTCTCCATATTTTTTCGATAATTGTCACATATGCTCACATAGTAGTGTGACATCACTGGTCAACTTTGTGCTGACAGTGATGCCATCACTAATGCTCTGATGCTACTCTCATGGCATTACTAACCATTGCATGGGCGTGGGTATGCTTACGGTCATCTCGGGTATTGCCCCTTGAATATTTTCTTCATTTTTCCTTTATTTTTCGTCCCCTAAATTCCGGTAAATTCAATTTTCCGTGTGCATGCGCCCATTTCAGGCCATTCTGATTTCACCAAAAATTCTTTTCCAATTATCCCCCAATTACTAATATTTTTCTGTAATTATTATTCCCAGGGGTGGACCATCTCAGGTGCCATCTTGTGCCATCCAGTGCCATCGTATGCACCATAAGCGCCATGTGGGAACATGTGCCCATTCACGGACCATCAATTTGATGGTCTGTTGGTGGCACTGTGCCCGTGGGAATATGCCTCTGACTGTGGGAATATGGCCTGGGTGGCCCACATTCTCGTTATTAAGCACGGGAGCCATTGATTGATGGCCCGTTATGGCCCCAATTTTCCGTGGGAATATATCTATGCGTGTGGGAATATGGTCCAACGTCAGTGCCACTGGCCAAGTGGGTCATCAAACCATTTTTGGGCCATCCGTAAGCACATGGGATTTTATTTCGGCCGTTTCCGGATGGCCCGAGATGGTCCAAACCAATATTTAAATATTATAAACTCAATAAAATATTCGGACCTTTACCGAACAACATCAAAAAATGCCCATTAAATAGACAAAAATCGCCGGTTTCCAACCATATAATGGCACACATAGGACCAGGGGTTGAGGTGGTCCTGTTGGTCCTGCGTGAGCGTGGAAAGAATCCGCAGGGGGAAAATGTTGGCCCGCTTTCACACGGCCAATGAAGGACCAATGAGGTGTGGTCCCAAGCCCGGGCATCTCGGGGAGCCAACTCGTTGTGGTCTTGGCCTATGAGAATATATTTCGGCAGTTGCCATGTGGTTCCGAGGTGGTGGTGGTAATTTTCTAATATTGTAAATTCCGTAGAATATTCAAATGTGATCCAGAAAACATGATTTGATATTCAGTAAATGCAGAAAAGTCTGCGGATTCCAATGGTGCATATAGCTTTGTAGGGTAGTACCATCTGAATTTCGGGCACCAGACCCATGCTTATCAGAGGAGATCCTTCGTGGGAAAGGTCATGTGGTTGTTGTTCAACTGCAGTTATCGCGTGCGTCGATCCTTGTTCTTGACTTTGATGGCTGCCGTTCCCACTTACATGCACGAAATCCGCAGCATTAAGGATGTGCATCCAAATCTCCCCACTGTTCTTCGTGATGTAGATCTCAATCGCCGAATCCAGGCCAACACTCCTATCGATCCAGCAGCGTTGGCCCATGCTCAAGTAGTCGCAAAAATCATGAGAGACTTCAAAGGTGGATTTCACCTCACCTCCTTCTACCTCATCTCTTGCTTAAACCCCGGCAGAAATCGGCGATGAACCTTTAGTCACAGACGCTGTTGTACAGAGTGCAGAGCTGCGTGCGCGGGCAGTGGAAGCGGCTCGTGCGTGTGTTCATCTCGCCCTTAAATTCTTGCAATTTATCATTATGATGGCTTCTTCTACAGATACTACCGCCGAATTCGCACCAGTTAACCTCGTTCAAGCACTCCAAGACCTCGCAAATGGGGTCAATGAATTGCGTGTGATGGCTCATAACACCCGGGAGGAATTACGCAACACTCGGGATGGGTTACGGGATGAATTGCATGCGATGGCTCATAACAACCAGAATGGGTTTGATGAATTACGTGCGATGGTTCACAACACTCAGATTATTACGCGTAATGTACTACGCGCTCCAGAGCCCTATGTTGCACTTCGGAAAACAGTACGCACATTCCACATCCTCAAATTTAACCTTTCTTTGATGCCATGCAATATAGATTATTGGTCACGGTCTTGCTCTTGCCCGAGCAGTAGCTAATAACATGAACGCTCAAAATGCACTTGTAGCACCCAACCCAATCCCCGCTCTCAACACTGCACCCCCAGACTTTGATGACAACCTTCCGAGTTATAGCCACAATGACATCCTTCGCATGATTATATTTTATAACAACAATTTTGGAATTACCCTGGCTGACAATCTCCCTTCTCGCATTGACCATTTTCGCAAATTCTTAACCGGAGCTTAATGTGTTCTTGGAAGTAAATAAATTGATGCCCTTTTGATACATACCTCGCACACCTTGACGCTGTACTACTCTTTCTCCATGTCAATGACAGTTTGCTTATCGTTCCAACAAAGTGTAAACAGCTGAGCTATCATCCAAGTATGAAACGGCACCTAAACTTTGTTGTATTTCTAATGGAATGATGCCAATGATAGTGGGGACGTTGGTCACAAACAATTCGACGAAGGGAGAGAGTTCCATCAACTGGGTCAAATACAAGTAAATCTTCAACATTTTTGACTCGATGGGGATGGTTGGGTGACATTGGGGGCGAAGAGGTCGGATCGGTGTATTTAGAGGCCAGCTGGGGAAGTAAACTCGTGGGGATACGGATGAATGCAAGATGGGGCAGCATGGTTGGTGTTTTAGAGTTGCTATCTTAACCGAGACGCACTTTCAGATTTCAAACCTGAAACCCATCGGAGGCGATAGCCTCATTGTAGAGCCCTCATTCCGGCTCTCCCTCTGTTCACCCCTGGATTTATCGAGTGTTTCGCGAGTGTATATCAACCACCACTGCTAAGACGTATGATAACGTGTGATGAGGCATCGGGGCGTCTGATTTTGTGTGGAGAGGGCGGTTACCGATTGTACCAAATGTAATATTGTCTATCCCCTCACGTTCCCCTTTCGTTTCCACTTTTACATTCTGTGCTTCGTACATTTTGAGTCCTGGGTCTGGTCCAACGGACCCCACGATGGTATGTGTGCGTTAAAACCTAAACCATTTATGGCGTACCTGTCCTTCCTCTGAGCCAGGAGCAGACGAATAAAGAGAATAATCGGATTCATTTTCATCCGATGATATTCGAGCACGCTGAATAGATCGATTACTGTGTAAAGACGGGTGTTGGTAATGCAGCGTAAAATGATTGTACAGACTTGTCCTAGATATTAGTATATACCGACAGCATAAAGGCAACCCAACGAAAAAGTCCAGGGGTCATAGATAGAAAGCAAAAGAAAGGATAGCCAAATCAATCCTCACGTCGATGGGTATCGCCTTGATATGGTTGATGGTCGTCGTCGTGGTGAGAAAGATGTGTTGAATTTAGCAAAGGTGTTGCAATGCTCGTCGTACGTTGATGTGCGTCTGGCAGTTCGCTTGGCGTCCGCTGATGATGGCGAGTTCGTTCTGGAGACGAACTTGACCTCGAATGTTGGGATGACTGTGCACTATTGAGGCGATTCGACCGTACGCCAGTGACAAGGGTATCATCGTTCCAATCTTCACGAGCACCGAATTCATCGACTTGATCTGGCATGCTTTGAGTCCTCGACGAATAGCTTGTCGTACGCTCCTTTTTGATGTATGCCTCATACCGCATTGCTCGGAGGGTATCTTCACTAGGCATGCCCGTCAACTCTCCTGACCCCCTCCGCGCTAACTGGTAAGCCAGAGCGCGCTTGTCATCCGTCAAGTCCTCTTGGCGATCTTTGTCCCGTTCCTGCTTATACCTCTTCCGGTACATTAGCCATCTAGCGAGGAAGAGAGTACAGCATAGACCGAAGAAACCGAGTAGCGCGATCAGAACAATGATGCCCACTGAAAGTTTCTTGCCTCCTGCCGGTGACTGTGGAGTCCCGGACCCATCCGCACTAAGAGGCTGGTTGAGGACTCGAACGGTGTTGAATTCGTCGAGCGCGGTTGCGGGGTCCGTAAGGCTCAGTAGACCCAAACGTGGTCGCACCGGTTCCATCCCAATACCGGACGTATTGACAGGGGAGAACGAGCCATCGGGATTTGGAAGGGTATAGGCCATGACGGTATAGACGTTGCGCATGAATGGAACGCCTAGGATCATGTCGCCAATGCCCATGGTCGGATGGGTGAGTTGAGCGTCGGCAGCCTGGATAAGACCAATACAAAATTCTGCGTTGTTGTCTTGGGGCGGTTCAGCGGTGAGGTCGAGAGGGTGGAGAGGAAGTTCGGGTCGGTCATCCAGGGTGATGGTCATATTCAGGGGAGTTCTACAGGGCACATAATCTACAAAGCAATCAGTGGAGGAGAACGAATTGAGAACCATCAGACACTCACATTTACCATCTTGAGCAGGGTGAATATCAATAGCGCCGTATATCCCATTCGCAACCTCTGATGTGGTAAAAATAAACGGAACACCGGAATCGATGACCGCGCTGGGAAAAACGGCCCCCGTGTTCGAACGACCAATCTCCACTCTTCTCGGTTGGCCATCTACATACACGGTGATATCCCTGACGCCTGCTTTCCAGAAGAGACTCCCCGCAGGGTTGCTGACAACTGTCGAGTAGCGAATCTTGCTAGGGTCACTGACAAGCTCAGACGGGTGCTTGCCAATGCTGAAGAGTGAAGGTATTCGATCGGAACCGGGTCTTGAGAGTGATAGAGAGAGGAATCGTGAAGAAGGAGCGTTTGCGGTGGGTGTGATGGAGAAGAGATTGGATGCCCATGCAGCGCCGTCGGGAGAATTGTTGGTAACAGGAGGAATATCTTCTGCAATGATCGAATTGAGAGGGAGTGCGAGGCCGAGGATCCCTTGAAAATCAGGGGAGAGTGGTTCGTTTGTGACGCTCGTAGCTGCGGCTGTGAAAGTGGTGTCAGGGGAGGAAGAAAAACTGTGATATTTAGTGCTCGCACCCAAGGCCTGATATTCGATGCTGTACCCGCCAACGTCGACACGGTCCCATATAATGGGACCAGAAACTTGACCGGAGAGGTAAGCTATTGTGAAATCGGAGCCAGTTTGCGTCCCGGATGTAGATGGGTTATAGTTGTGGCCGTTGGTTTGACTGCACAGTGATGAGGAGCACGAGGCGGAAGCAACCCACTGTGACGAAGATAAAGACGCTGGAATCGGACATGAAGTGGGGAACATACGATGTCAGAAGAGCCGGTGTCGATCTGAAGGGAAAAACGTTGAGCATCATGGCCTATGCTTACGGGGACAGTATAGGCACTGGAGGGTGGTCAGCAGAGGAACCGAAGAACAAGGAGACGGGCGTACACGTCGTACACGCCGCTGCCTACGACGCTGAGAGGAATGACGACGCCAGCTGTGGTGCCGCCGGGGTCGCTATCGGCGCGGGGGAGGGCCTTGGCTTTGCCCTTCCAGGTGGACATGGTGAGAGAGGAAATGTACCTGGGCGCCTATGTTTGGATTCCTGATGGTCGCGATTTCCAAATAGGAAAACATATCATCACCAGCTACAATGTCACTCAGACACTGCCTCCCAAAACACATGCACCAAACATCGCCCAGACCCACACATTGTATGTCGAGAAAATCGATTGCGTGATGTTCTCGCTAACAGAAGCAGTCCTAGCTCTGCCCCTGGTGTGTCATGACGTCTTTGCTCAAGGACAAAAACTTTATCCGTCTGGGATAGCACAATCATTCTGTTCTACGGAACAGAGTTGCCACCTTCCAGAAATCTTTGTTTGATGGAGACGGTAGAGCGCTGGTGCGCGGTGTGGACAGAACTATTGTTGTTGACCCACGGCGGATGCATCTCACGTTGGGGGTTATGGCACTAGATGGAGAGACTAAGACCGTCCCAAATGCGCTCAAACTCCTCGAATCCATGCAGCCAGAACTGTGTGCTCTTCTCGAGGAGCGTAAAACCGTCAAGGTTCAATTGGGTGCGCTAGATGTCCTCAAGACACAAAAACGTGAAGGAGAGATCTTTGCCAATGTACTATATCTCGGCGTCCAGGAGACCGCCGAAGAGACGGTCCGACTCAAACAAGTATGCGGTAAGGGTTAATACTCTGGCACGACGACTCGGATTGAGGATCCGCAGACAAGGTGCATCAGACATTCAAGACGGCAGGATATATTACAGAGACCCGGCCTCTCAAGGTATTTGGAGAACAGGGCAGCAGATATAATAATTAACATGCAACAGCTGCACTGTACGATCCTGAACACGAGCTATCGACGGCCCAGGCGACAAGAGGGCTTTTCATATGGCGACATACAAACGCTCACAGCCCCGCAGCCCTTCGGGGTGTACGACGTCGGACGGGTTGAGCTGTGGGAGATGGGGAGCCGAGGACCCAATAACGAATATGTGAGCTGTGGCGGAATAGCTTTCGGGTAGAGAGCGGTGCAAGCAGTGTATTTCGCACGCACAGACGCTTACGTAATAGAGTAGTTAAATGGTGGTGTGATGTGGACTGCGTGAACTCTGCCTGCACCCATACTAATCATGTCCGAAATCAGGAGAAAGCTCGTCATCGTCGGCGACGGTGCCTGCGGAAAGGTATTCGCCTTCCTCGCCGTCCTACACAGCGGGCTCATCTCTCTCCCAGACCTGTCTCTTGATCGTCTTTTCCAAGGGTACATTCCCAGAGGTACAACACAACTCCTCGCCGTAAAACTTTCGTATTCTTACTCCCCTATCTCCAGGTATATGTCCCCACCGTGTTCGAAAACTACGTCGCCGACGTCGAGGTTGATGGCAAACACGTTGAGCTCGCCCTATGGGATACCGCCGGCCAAGAAGACTATGACCGTCTCCGTCCCCTCAGCTACCCCGATTCGCATGTCATCCTCATCTGTTTCGCCGTAGATTCTCCAGACTCGCTCGATAACGTTCAGGAAAAGGTCTGTTTCACGTCTATACAGCTTTTGTTTGTTTTTGCTTACATCGCCCCGCAGTGGATTTCCGAGGTGATGCACTTCTGTGCTGGCTTGCCTATCATTCTCGTTGGGTGCAAGAAGGACCTTCGACGTGACCCCCGTGTGATTGAGGAGCTCAGGAAGACTAGCCAGCGCCCTGTGACGCCCGAAGAGGTGTGTGCTTTGCCTTGTTCCGACCCTGATGGTATTCTTATCACTGTTGCTAGGGCATGGCCGTTGCTCAGAAGATTGGTGCAAAGCACTACCTTGAATGCTCGGCCAAGACCGGTGAAGGTGTGCGTGAGGTCTTCCAATACGCTACCCGCGCTGCCCTCCTCAGCAGAGGCGGCAAGGGCAAGAAGCACAACCACTGCACAATCCTCTAGGCTTAGAAGTACACGCCTAGTTATTCGGCCTTTATAGCATTCCTTTCGGCGTCGCATGTCTTGTACACTTGCCCAGAATCGGAGCATATCGACTTTTCCTGCTAATTGCGGTGACCCCTTGTGTGAAGGATTCCTCCGTCTGTTTTTCTGTTTCTACCTACACTCTGTTGTCTCTTACGCGTTATCAATGCCATACCCTTTTGACGACCAATGCCCCCAAGTCTATAAATACTGGCACATGTACCGACATGCACCCATTCGGCTATGTAACCGTCGGGTCGTGCAACAGAGCGAGCAAGTACCGCTCATCTATTCATACATATCAACACCGTGAATGCTCTTTCTCAGCGCTACACTTACCAGGCGAGATCATAATTTCGTGCCGTTTTGTTCGGATCCTCATAAACCGAACCTCATCCTACACAATCAGCATCAGTCTCAGACCGTCCACGTCCTTTGACTCACTGTCTCACTAGACTCTTCACCCCCATTAATTTCTTCAAGTCCAGCCTGTACACCATCCACGATCCGCGCGATTACACCAGCATACTTTCTACCTTTTTCCCCTTCAAACACGACGCCAGAATTACGAATGATACTTGCGCTATGAGGTCCTCCTCGCGCAATAAGCAGGTATCCCAATACAGATCGGTGAGATGTGAGTGTGCTCAATGTCTGTTCGAGTTCTGGTGGTACGGGAACTATGGGTTGTGCTTGGGGTGATGGACTGGCTGGGGTGTATGGTGCTCGTGTTGAACCTGTTGCTGTTGTTTTCAGCGCCTGCTTGAACTCGTTAGCTGTTGTGTGACGTCTGAGATAGTTTACTGACCATTTGGTAGTGGGTTGTGATCAAGAGACGTGATGCCTTGTTTGGCACCAGCATGCATGGTCAACAATATATTATGACATCAATAATGACATCTTGCACCTAGGCCTGTAATAAAAGGCTAGGAGGTACGACTCCTTCCACAAAGGAGATTCCCTGTTGACCGGGCCATACACCAGATCGTCCTATTATATCTATTCCGACCATCACACTTAACTCAGTATCCTACAGTATACTCTGTTGCCTCGACCAGTTTACGGGCATTGACAGATCGCGGCGTAATGGAGCACTTGTATGGCTTCAGGTGCAACGAATCTGCCTTTGTGTAAATTTGTTGGAATTTGATCGGGTTACCATCCAAATCGTACGGAAGCCCGAGATCGAAAGTTGCTAGTACCGTAGCCATCGTTAGCCAGACCTGATTGGGATCAGTATCATGTTACGCCCCCTCAAGTCGGGCTATGGATGACGTACCGTAGAACTCGCTAAGTGTTGACCAGGACATAGTCTTGTAATAAATTGAGCTAATTAACCACAAGTGGATGAATCAATGATTTACCGCCTCCCGAAACCGAATCCAAAAATCCTGGCATTATCATTCAATATTCCATCAGTGTCGAAAAACCTCTCTGGAATAAAACTTTCAGCGTCCTCATATGTCGCGTTGTCGTGTGTCATGGCCCTTGTTCCTATTCATTAACACCAGGACAATCCCTATCTGACTTGATCCACGTACCAAATGTTTGGATATATGATGGTGCCTGTAATCTAAATCAACACACCATGGACAACTCAAAGTGATCAAACGTACCTTTCGGAATAAAATACCCCTTGTAAACATCATCGGCTTCTGCCACATGCGGAACTGTCAGAGGGAACGGCGGGAGCCACCTGAACACCTCGCGATATATAGCTTCAAGATATACTAACGAATCTCGATCCTTGAATGTGGGTAAACGGTCGTGGCCAATAACACGGTCAATTTCTTCTTGGGCTTTACGTTGCTTCTCTGGATGAAGGGCCATTGCGAAGAAGAAACATTCCAGGACAGATAAGACCTGGGGGGGGTTGGGATTAGCGGAGGGCGAAACACAAGGTGTATAACGTACGGTGTCCATCCCAGCTGTGGTATTACAGTGATTAACGCACTATGGGTGATATGAAAACGACTGACCGGAGAATGCAGTTCCCGCAATCCCCTTCGCAGACTCAACTCCTACTACGTTGGATTCCAGCAATGACCTAACCAATGACTCTTTCGTGCTGCCTTCACGCTAATGACTCAAACAATGAATCATACACCTACACAAATTTATCAAACTCCACTCACCATGCATTTCCGGACATGCTCGAACGGGACGTTGAGCATATCCTTCGTAAACTCTTTACATTCATCGACAATCTTGTGAAACCCTGTTCCCGGGAACCAACGAGGCAAGTGTCTGATTACCGGGAACACGTTGAGGGCAGCCACTGAAGGGTTAGCTCCATTCTCAATTAACCTCTGCACAGCCCGCTCAACAACTTCGACCATACGATCGTTCTTCGGTTGAACATCGTATCCATACATAATTTCTAGAATTATCGCTGCGCTCAACCTGAAATCAGAGAGAAAAGTCAGTTTAGATCGATTCTAGATGGGGCACTTACGTCTTGTAATGGGCGCCAAAATCTTCAGGATCGTGCAGAAGCTGGCGCAATAGAGCATGAACCTTGTTGGATTGGATAGGCTCGAAGCGTGTAACAGATTCACGTTTGAATGTCTGTTGGAAGATCCTTCTCTCTTGCCTCCAGCGTTCGTTGTTAGCCATCAAACCCGTGTTGAAAGTCCAGTCAGACCTGTCGGTATACATGTAAGATACCCAGCAAGCCCAAAAAACAAAAGGCTCACATTTCAATTAGAGGAATCCGCGCACGATCACTGTACATTCCTGCGCGTTTCTCCAACAACTCAACTACATCCGCGAAAGAGTTAAGAACGATGATTCTGTTCCCTGGCACCTTGAAGCTAAGGATTTTGCCTATCCCAATTCAACATAGTCAGAAGACACGACAAGGAGTCACTAATGACCAACACGCACTTTGGAATTCCTCCCCCCACTTGATGTACAGCAGCCAAGGCTCGGGCGTCACCATATCGGGAATATTGCCAATAATCGGGTAGGGCTTGGGTCCGGGGGGATACACCGCTGACCGTCTAGGTCGAACGAGGAAACAGTAGAAAAGACATGGGAATAAGATGGCGATGACGAGCGTCCAGTAGTCCTGTGGGTTCATCGAATTGGAGTCGGAGTTGAGGAGTAGCTTGATGGGCCCACGTTGATGCCAGAACAAATGTGTCACCTACGTTCAAGTTGACCCCGCCTATTTATCATGTCCGCACCAAGCTATAAACAACGCGCGCTCCCAGTGTGTTTCAAGGAGAAAATGAAGTCGTTGCAGGGACAAGAGTTGTAGTGCGCTCAGTCTCAACCCTCCTTTTCCGCTCTATCCGATTTAGGATAGCCTGCCCAAATTGGACTTGGATCAACCTGAATTAGGCGCCCAGCGTGTCCGTCAATAATATTGCCGCTGCAGCACGAATGAACAATTTCCGTCACCTTCAGGGGGACACGTGCTTCGCCTTGATGCGTGCAAGACACACGTCTGCAATAATCTGGCAGGACACGTTGTAGTGGGGTATTGAATCCATTTCGAAGGAATCCCTTGTGGCAAAATCGCTGGAAGAGAATACTGTCCAGCTATCACGAAGATGCTGATCTGGTCACCTGTGAAATGAGGAGCTAGAACATCGGTCTTCTGACTAAGTCCTACAAATCAATTCATTAGAGACGTTCCTCGCCAGTGAGGAGCCCTGTCTTGATGCTGCCTTATGCCATTACAATCGTACTGCTCCTGAATGTCATCTACATCATTTCCACATCGTTATCTCCGACTTGTCGAAGTCCCAAGTCATAGTTACTCGCCTCCCTCATACGCAATACCCCAAAACCAACCCTATCTCTTGACACACCAGAGCACATCTACCGTAACGTAGACAACAGACCTGCAGTAGGCGGTCAGCACCAGCCAGTCGAACACTCGAGATGTAGCACTAGCTCGGCATAGTGCCCATCCTAGCTATGGGAACCCGACCAGTCTCTAACTCCGTTTCCTTTCCGATCCCTGTCTATACTTAGCACACGGCATCCAACATACAAACTGATGCCCCGGCATGAACATTTGCTCCATCCACAATTAAGCTCCCTCGAGTCGCCGGCGGCAGGGGCCACCCCCTAGCCACCAAGTGCTACTAGATCGGCATTTTCAGGTTCATGACCCGTCCGGGTGCTGCCATTGGCCGATATCAAGCTTACATTGAATGATTTCAGTAGAAGTGCAGTGACTCCTTTCGGACCTTTGATCGGCCATAGCTTTGGTGGAGGTAACGAACCGGGGAGGAAGGAAAAACTTGACATTAAGACCCGAGGCAAGGTACCACATGACTTTAGGAACGAATACTAGTACGTACGTGGGATTCCTATTAGTGGCAGCATCAGCTATTTAACTTGGGGAGTATTCTGAGACTAAATACCGCCCTTCTTGCACCTCGGATTCCCCAAGTTGGTCGAATACCCAGTCTGTTTCTCTTGTTCATCACCCTTTCCCGACGTTTGCACAATGACGGTGCAAGTAGGGTTGAATGTCGATAACGTCTTCTTCGACTATGTCACTGCAGATGAGGTTCAAAATGCATCGGAACTTGAGCGGAAAGGTATGTAGCATATGTAAAGGACTTATAATCGGGCGCTAACCTCTTGTTCCAGCATTCCCACCAGACGAGGCTGATAGTCCAGAACAATTCAGGTCAGTAAAGGACCCCTCGACTGTATCCGTGATGTCATTATTCCTACAGATACCGTTTTACCCACGCCAGTCATCTCTTCCTCGGTGCCTTTGTACCGTCTCATTCACCATCAAGTCAGGTTACAGGCCGAAAGCTCATCGGGCACATATGTGGAACCCAGTCACCTCTCACATATTACACCAAAGAATCCATGTCCATTCACGTACCTTTCTCACCTTCGATCTGCATCCATTCTGTTTGCTTGTTGGAATCCTATAGGAGGAAGGGTATTGGATTAAGGATGTTGCAGGAATATTTGTCGAGGGTTCGGTGGTATTGTTCCATTGGAGACGTTGCACTAGAAGGCCAGCCAAAGCGTATTTTACTCGTCACTCATGATGATGTCAGACCTTTCTATGAGAGGGCCGGATTTGTGTGCAAAGGGAAGAGTGATGTCGTCCTTGGGGCTGGAGTTTGGCATGAGATGTCCCTCGACCTAAACTCGGATTAATACTGTATTGGATTTAGTTCCTTTCTTAGTGTGATACACCTCTTAATAAGTGTTCTGTGGTGTTGGTGAGCGAGAATGGGCTGTCGAGTGCTCGAATGCTTTCAGCAGAAGCGAAGGTGACTTGGATATCAGGTTTAGTATCAATGTTCGTACCAAAATTCTCAATTCAGGAAGAATACGAGTGCTACATTGTTTGGGTGGTATGTTATGATGCAAATATATGCATTTTATGCGGATACGATGGGGCGGAAGCAGACGTGCGAGAAAGCATTCTACATAATGAGAAAAGGTGATCCCTCTTTCTCCCTCGATATAATCCTTAGCAAAAAGCGCCACAGACTCACTCCCAATCCATAGATTCTCTGAGTACTGAACGTCTAGCGAGTATTTAGTTAGGAAAGTTCAAGAATCTGAAAACCGCTCTTTTCCTTGGGCTTCCACTCAGTTGTCCACCAACACCACCATACAATATTTAAGGGCGACACTATCTGGACCAAAGGACTTGAGCGGAAAAGCATAACTACCCTAGACAACATGATTCAAATCAACGGGCTGGCTTTTAGGTGCACCAGAATTTGTATGCCACGTCAATCTTCAATAAAAACGCTCCCTCTTGGTGATGGTTATGGATATAGTAGAATGAACGAAAACGAGTGCTCGTCGCAGGGCTTTTTATGTCTAAGATACTGGTGCCAGTCGCTGTCGTACTGATGATTTGTTTTTAGCATGCAGTCCTCGCGTTATGCAGGGGAAGGGCATGATAAACGACGAGTCGGGAACACCAAAGGGGAATGGGCCTCTTTTGGACAACGCGAGATACGTTCAGTCCGGTAGAACACTCACATCAGGCAGCAACGAACTTGACATTTATTAAAGCAAGCGTAATTTACTTGTTACCTGGTTGACTAGCCGAGTAGGTCCTTAAAAATTGGTTTGGAGATCATATAAGTGAAAACTAGCATCAGTCTAACATACCCGCTATCCCAAGGACTGTTCGAGATCCTGCCACAATCTGTGTCCTTCCACTGCTTTTGGTCAATATACTTTCCTTGATAAGGAGAAAGTCAGACTCACGCGTCCTGGATGGAACGGGCACATAGATTCAAGCTTTTAGCTTTAGCTTGGAGCTCTAAGAGTTCGTTTTCATTGGAGCATCGAAGCGCAACTTTAGTTTGGCTGGTTGGACAGAAGATCATCAGAATCTGGAGAATTCATCAGGTTTGACAGTGGTATATACCCTGCGCGTTCCCACTGACGTAGAAGCTATTCCGGGGTTTAGCATAGTGCGTGCCGCGACATGGAAGGAGAGCTTACAGCTGGGTTAGTTACTTGCAGTGTTTTGTAACAGGCCAGTGTTGCATGCCTGTTGAGAGTCAGACAGGGAAAGCGAAACGATGAAACGCAGTGGCTGACGAGCATCTGTTGACAATGATTAGTTATGGCATTAGAAACTGGGAGAGATATAGATATACTGAGCAGCAATCTTCCCGGTACTCATACCAAGGTCTGTCCTCACGACCAATGCCTGGGCCATTAATGAAATCCAGTCAGCTGCGTTTGTTTGTGGCCAATAAGAGTCTATGTCACCATTTTGCAATCGTCACCATCTGATAGTCCGAAACCTGAGGCATCGCTTTCGCCTTCGCTTGAACATCGTCCTCTGTGTTCAGTCCCATAGCCACCAACATTATTTTGGACTTACGGGGAATAATCTTACGATAGCGGCTCGATAGTGTAGCACCAGCGAAGAATCCAATACCTATTGATGCTATGAGAGCGGTTGCATATAATAAAGCTAGATTTCCGCGCAAAATTGTCAGAAGTATCTGGAAGGTGGCACTGGGGTAGTACCCACCGTCCGACGACTCGTTCATGATGGTCAAGAGGAAGTTCTGTTAGGTCACGTGGAAGCACTTGTGGACAGTTCCGAGTCTGTCAAGTACACGTTCAGGTTCGTACACATGTCTTTCGTCAGTTTGACCTCTCCATCTATAGCCCGTTGTAACCTGTACTTAACTTGGTTACACTGTTCAAAGTGACGGTAATCCCAGACAGGGGCGCTCGTCGGCATCACATCTGGTTGCACAGTAATATGTACGACACCGTGGCTGATTAGTTCACGTTAGTGGGTTATTACTCACTTCGGCATTGGAGTTTGCAGCTTGAAGTTGAAGGGTAGGTCACCGTTGCACCGTTGGCCCCGTTTCGGGGATCTTGAGTTATACTCATTGAATCATCCCTTGATCCTACCACAGTCAGACAACTTTGACTTCAGCTGTGACAACATGAACCTCGATGAGAACTCGGGTATAAGACCTCGGATGCTACAGTGTGAACGTGAACAGGGCGAGTATGACGTGTCCGTTCTATTATCTGAGATTACCATCTCCACCTATCGTAATACAAGACAACATGCAAATAGATAGTCCACCCGCTCGTTATCCAGACTACGGACCCCTAACGCTTTTAGGTTTTCTAGGCCATTCCGTCTCTCTCTTACGCGAGTCCCCTCTGCGCCAATTCGTTCAATAGTAACGTCGGCTCACAGTGAAAACCAACCAAGATCTTCGCCTCTAGTCGCTTGTTCCACAAACCTACCCGTTCCCATAACGTGAACCACCTTGATCGTGGGCTCTCCACCATTTTCTCCCAGTCTCTCTCCGGTGTGCGCTTCACAATACCAAACGGCGCGTCAGATTAGACGAGCGACTTCGAGGGCAGTGTAGGCCGAGCGGGAGGTGTTGGACGGTGAAAAAAACCCTCAAGCACCGGTTCCGAAAACCGTGGTCGCGACGGGGAATGCTTTGACTACCAGACGAGTGAGTTCGATACAAGGAGACGTGCTCAACGCCAATTTCATTGAGTTCACGACATACAAGATAATACATTTTCATTGGGGGTGAAAGATGCTAGCCGCTAACTCCTGATCTTCCTTCACCCATCGTGAAAGCAGTGGTCAGCTCGACGCGTGTTGTGACACTACCCCTCGTAACTTTAAGAGATCGCATGTTGAGAGTGAGTCTACATGACTTGCAACGGATGGATCTCAGTTCAATGCTATGTTAAACATGCGTCGAACAAAGTCCATACCATGATAGAAACCATGCAAGTCATTATACTGAGAACACTCTGTCAGGAGAAACGTTACCCACATAAAGAATTGCAAAAGACGCACGAAAAGAGTATGTGTCCCAACGGTCGAACATAATATACATAAGGCATCATTGGAATAAGTATGCCTGCTAGCAAAATGAGTCGTTCCTCCATCCTTCAATTGTGGCAAGATTCACCGGCCCAGATGAGGGTGGTCCAAGAGTTATCATACATAACGAGTCGTAGGATGGGGTGCATGAACCATCCTTCTTTGACTGCCCGGCGATATTTTCTATATGTCAGGGCCCAGAGGATGAACTGGTTGACAATAATCGTCAAGCTATGGTACGGTCACATATAATCTAATGCACAACACTGCAGTTACCCACCTGAGCCACTTAGGGCTATCTGGGGTAGATTTCATGATGCAGAACGCGTCAAGCTCCACGTCGGTAATGAGGTCTATTCCACCCCACATGTCGAGTGCTTTGGAAATAGAGAACCAACCAACGAGAATAAATCCAATCAGCATTGTCTGCTCATACAGTGCATAAACTTCGCCACTTAAGCAGCTGTCGAAGGTATAGAGGAGTTCAAGACATACCTCGAACCATCATGATAATCTCCATATTCCAGAGTAACAGCAGCACTGCAAATGTTTGGAAACTGAACCATGGTAAGCACTTCCCGCTTCCTTGACGTAGGACGATCGATGAATAAACAGTATTAAAACTGGGCTGATTAGGGTTCATCAAAACAACAAAGGAAATCATGTGGCATACATTTGGATAGATAGAGCCAGATATCGACAGACAAAAAATGAGCTCTTGATGAACCACTCTGAACTCCTGCCACACCCGGTTTAAACGTGGTGTTTCCCCGTCGAAGAATGGAGCTTACATCCAAATACACTGGACCTCGCATTCCAAGGTCAGAAGGTGATCATATATAAGCAGAGCTAGACCAGCTACTATTCAAGCACTTTTTATGGAATTCTATAGTCAGAAGAGATGAACAGCTTACCACTGACATATTGCCTAACAAGTGGATCCGATGGCATACGGAACAAAAGGGGAAGCTGTAGGCAGCGTTTCGACGCTATCGCCAATTTATATATATATCCATGATATCGTAAGTGCATAGCTACGCTCCCCAATGGCAACGTGAGAGTCCATTCCAGTATCGTAACTGTGTGATGTAAAATTCAGTGGAATTGGGTGGCGGTGAGAACGAAAGCAAAGACTCGCAGCCGAAGAGGTTGAACATTCAACCCTCGAACACCAAGGAATAATGAACAAGATTTTTGTCCCCCCCAGCTCTATAGCTAAACCTTCCATTAAGTCTCGTCAGTATATTTCCAAATTGCAGCCACTGGCCCAGTACAACCGAGCCAGGGTTATCATTCGACCCCATGCTTTCCCCAAAACGATGTTCCCTCGTCAACAGAGATTTAGGCACATCGGTCATCTACACTCCTGCTCCTCTTGAGTCACGCAGCGCAAAGTGGCATGGGAGGACAGGCTCTATTGTTCGTAAGTCGCCTGGAAGGGAATATTACGGCTGCCGCAATCCCTCCTTTGAATTTGCTGCTTCAGGGCTTCGGCAATCTCCCTTGTGATAAACCTTTCTATAGTCAAAATCCTGACCCGCATTCAAAGCTTCGAGGGACATGACATACCAGGCATCTACTCATGCCGACACTCGTGTGATACGCTGCTTCAGGAACACAAGCCAAACGAGGGGTTGAAATGCCTCCGGGTCTGGGAGAAGTTGAGAGAGCAATGGCAAGGTGATTTTCGAGTTCACTCTTCTTTGTGACTGACGAACGGGTGTCGAAGCTTCGTGCTAGGGTCAAAGCCAAGAGCCAAAACCACTAATACTGACTCGCCCAGAAAGAAGGTCGTGGTTTGAGGCCAAGTTCGGGGCATCTTGAGCTCAAGACGAGCCATGATTCTTCCCCCTCATAACTCACCCCTCACAAATGCTCAAGAGCTCACTATCGCCCTCTACGTCGAGAATTTGGGTGAAAATACTGTGGAGATCGGACGACGGCTATCCCTCTTCCTCCTCCTCCTAACCCCCTTCGTACGCGCACCCATGACACCCCACTCACCCGATGGATGAAGATAAGGCCTGTGACTCGACGGCTGACGCGGTACGAACGCCTACTGGGCGTCCATCAATCCTCGCAGACCGAAAAAGGGTGAAGGCCTTCGGGCCTCACTGCCTCGTTCTCCACCCCGACGTCGCTCTCCACTCCCTCACGGGGCAGTGCCTTCACCATAACACGATTATATACAAGCCCCTGAACATGTAGGAACGATTGCTACCTCAACTATGAAAATTTTCGATCCGTAATGTACCTTCTTAATCAAATCCTGTAATTCCTCCATATTTTCTAGTTCGGACTTTTTCTGACCCAAATTTTATATTCAAAATAATTCCACAGTGCGTACGAGGTCTCGATAGGCTAGATATCGATTTTAGTATAAATACGAATGTATTTCGTCTACGAAGGACAGCGAAAAATATTCAGAAAATACATACTCTCCTCTCTGCTTCTCGGAGGTTCGCGAACGTCTCGCTTCGACCAATCACTCAACCCCTTACCCTCTCATATCTCCACGCGTCCCCGTTGGTCCCCTTTTCATTTTGGGTTGAAGTATCAACGTCGGACGGACGCTGACGTGCTCGCAGACTTAACGAATTACCTTCTCTTCAATACTCTACATATTATAAACCACTCGCGCCACGATACCTAGAGATCACGACTTACGACCCTTTTCGTGTTTTTCATCGCATCTGTTCTGACCCTCAATTCTTGTCAACGGCACCCTACAAATATAATCTACAAGTATTTCTACGGATTTCCCCTTTCAAAATATCGTTGACAGTGATAGGACATAAATTCATGATAGCAGGTATCTCGGGAAATAATAAAAAGATAGATGACAATCAAAGCAAAATGTTCTTTTTTTCACATATCTACGAAGCATAAGGTCTCTTCAGTCTCATCTCCCATAAACCCCCTTTTGTCCTAGTCAGCCCTTCGAAGATCACTTCATCGCACAGAAAGTCGATCCAAAGTATGCCCTTTTCTCTCCCGTCGCCTAGGAATGCCACCCGTCTCTGATACGCCTTCCCAATCTCTCTCCGGTCAGTTTCGCTCAGTACCTCGTTCCAATAATGCCTCGGCATTATCTGTTGCATTAGTGCCGCATAGACTTGGCTGAGCACGTCAAGCACTGTTACACCGTTAGGGTGCGTAGCATGAACGTCGATATACCAGGGAAGGCGTGGGTGATACAAACGAAGTATGTTTGCGGTTGGAGAAGTAGCGAATTGAGCCATGTCAAGCTCACTGAAAGGATTCCGATAATCACTCGAGGAGGCGTGCAGTACAAGCGTAGAGGGATGAAGTGGGTCCAGACGGAGGTCATGATACATGGGGGGATGAGTGGGATGATGTTCTAAAAGTGAGCATAACCGTCGTTTAACGGTATCTGTGAATTCTGCGGTGCGAGATGCGATCAGCTACATCGCAACCAGTGGAAACAGGAGGAGTCATACCTTGTACATCTGATTGGCCTTTAAGTACCGAAGGTAGAACGGATATAGAAGATAGAAACGATGCTCGGGGGTTGTAATCAGCCCTCCAGTCCCTAGGTCTTCTTGCCAAATTCGTCTCATCCCAAGTGTCTGGCATGAGATGTGCTGGTGTGCCCACACGAGCGGGTTGAAATGGTGTGCGTGCCCTCCTGTCTGGACCTGCAGACTTGGGTCGAGCATTTTCCCAACCTTGGTTGGATGGTGGCATCCATTGCGGTGCAGCTGAGTGAGGCGATGCGCGCTCTGAGATTGAGCGGATAAGGCTGTTCCAAGGGCTATGGCTCGGACTTGAAGGATTTGGAGCATGTTTATTGGCTCCGAAATAACTGGGAGCTACGGCTTGACCAAATGTCGATTCTAGGGGTCGTGTCGGTATCGTCGAAGACCAAGGTAGGGGTGCTGGGCCCTGGTTCCATGCATCATTGGGAGCCAAATCGATCTGCCCGCGGCTGAACGGTGATGGGTGACCCCATGAATGGGAGTAAGAATGAGCAGGAAAGCTTGGTTGTCCATTCAGCCAAGGTGGGGGTGCAGATGTGGGAGAGGACTGGAGCCATTGCGGAGTAGGATCGTGAGGACGTGGCCACGGACTGCCTGGAGGCATTCCTGAGTGTTGCGGTCCCCGATGACCAGGGAACGCATTAAAGAAACCATCGTCTGGGTCTCCAGGCCTAACTAATGGAGGTGGCTGGTTGGGGTCGAACATCAAAGAAGGTCATGGTGAAGTTGGATCCTGTGCCTTCGAATACTTTCATATAGGCGCCGACTTATCTAATCGAGATACCAAGTCGTGTTTGTTTGTTTGTTGTCTGCTGGGCCTGCGACAAACCTCCCTAGCAACATTGTTCCTCTCCATGGTTCAGAACAAGCGTCAATACTCATCGGCTATTCTCTCTTGTGTCAAGCGAACATGGTAGCTGTGGCCGTAGTGTTTCGTATTCAGGCCGCCTAGCTTTGCCGGCGCAATTGCGTAGTGACCGGCTTCGGAGGCTCGCGAGTTTTATATCGAGGGCCTGAACGCTTCTTCAGCACCAAGGCGGTTTATCAACCAACATCTGCACCAGAGAACGGTAAAATTCACGATGACCTTACCACGAATCGCGATCATTGGGGGTATGTGCACGTCCAGTCAATCCATATTTTTCGCACTCCTAATACTTAATCTAATTGCAGGTGGCCCGGGAGGTCTCACCCTTGCCCGACTTCTGCAGCTCAAATCCATTCCCTTTGATCTGTTTGAGCTCGATCCATCTCCTCATGGTCGCTCACAAGGTGGCACTCTGGACATCCACCGTAATACCGGACAAATCGCCCTCACTGAAGCTGGCCTCCTTCCCGAATTCCATAAGCATGCCAGACAGGAGGGAGCAGCGCTCAAAATCCTTGACAAGGATGGCACGGTCGCATGGGCCGATGATGGAGAGGCGGAGTTCGAGGACCGACCAGAAATCGACAGGCTTGTGCTACGGTCAATGTTACTGAACTCTTTGGAGGAGGGAACAGTCAAATGGGGAAGAAAGGTCACCACTGTTTTAGAGGACACGACCTCAACCAAGGACAACCCAAAGTTCAATATCCAGTTCGAAGATGGTCGTATTGAAGGGGCTTACGAACTTGTAGTGGGTGCGGATGGTACTTGGAGCCGCGTTCGGGGTCTCGTGACAGATGAGAAACCGTTCTATTCCGGAATCACTTGTGTTGAAGCTCGGATCGACAACATTGCTAATGAGTACCCTGACCTTGCACAGCGCGTTGGGGCGGGTTCTTGTTTCCAATTTGGTGACAGTAATGGTCTCCTAACTCAACGACTCGGGGATGGCTCAATCCGGACGTATGTGATGGTTCGCGTCCCGGAGGACTGGACTACAACCTGCGGTATCGACTGGGCGGATAATGTGAGATCAAAGGCAGAGATAATCGAATGCATGTATAAGCACTGGGATGTATTGGGTAGGGATATGATATTACGAAGTGATGGCCCACTTGTCGTTCGCCCTTTGTATATGCTTCCGACTGAAACGAAATGGGAAACACGCCCTGGGTATGTTCCGCCCAACTCTCACTACTTTTTCTCGTGACTTATTATATCTATCGAAGCATCACCATGATTGGCGATGCCGCCCATGTCATGACCCCCTTCGCCGGGGCCGGAGTGAACCTAGCTTTGACAGATGCACTTGATCTCTCACATGCCATTCTTTTACATGTGGAAGAGAAGGTTGATTGGCACACAGCATCGAGACGATTCGAGGAAAAGATGCTCACAAGGAGCCGCGTCGAAGCTGATGCAACATTCGCAAACATGAACATTATGTTCAGTGGAGACGGCGCACACGCTATCGCTCGAAAACTCGGAGAGCTGATGGGTATTGGGCAAGAAGAGTATGATCAACGTTAGACGTATCAGCAGACATCTGCAGGTTCCCACTACATTCTTAAGTAGCTGTTCGTTACTAGAAAATCTTTCTGGTTACTAAGTAATAGAAGAACAATCAACACCCGTCCCCCCCATCATTATTCAATCCTCCCGGCAGCTGTGCAGCAATACAAGAACGAGGGACGAAGAACCATAACACCTGCCCGTATTCAGCGACAGTAGCCCGGACCATACTAGCCACGCCATCACGGGTTGTATAACGGTATCCTCCACTCGTCGTCAACCCCATATTGAAGGGTACAGGATCCTGGAAAGTCCCCGATTGGAAGGTAGAGTCCTACACGTATTCAACATCCCCTTGAAACTATCCACAACTGACAAAACTTACAACGAAATAATTGTAGAATCCCGGGCAACTAGCAAGGTTGACGGGGACGATAATGGCACCATTACCCTGGTGGGGAGGTGCGTCAAAATCACGTCCAAATGCATTACGATCACACATGGCAGCAGCTGTCCCTGAGGAACACGAAGACGCAATAGTGCTTCGGGTGTTCAAGTCCAAGGCCTAGGCAGAAAATTCAGTTAAAGAAACAGCGAACAGGGAACGTGGTGCGGACCGCTGGAACCAAATACGTGCAAAAGTTGCCCGCACTACCTCGGTAGCGACCATAGTGATAATTAGTCCCATCAGTGGACTCAACATCAAATCTATGTCCAGCAATTGCAGTACCCATGACATAGCCGCATCGTTTATTGGCAATCCATCCACCAGCGGGAAGTACACCCGAGTTACCACAAGTCGCCGGCTTAGGTACGTTCCCTATCCAAAGACAAGTAATTAGTGTGCTTGGCATATCTCCGGTGTCCAGTTCACTAACCAATCAACGTATACTGATTGATGGCGGCAATAGGCACAACAAATATCGCTGCGAGAAAGACGAATTTCATGATAAATGATATAGTAATATTTCCCTCCTACCATACTTTTATACTCTGAACTCTCGCGAAGTCTGGTAAGTCCCACATAGCGACAATGGGCGGGAACAGATGATCAGCGCGTGCGAATCATTAATTACGAGTACCATATGTTACCCCGGTTCTGAGGTCCGAAGCAGCAGAAGCAGCAAGTCTTCGTATAATTGAAATAATCGTGACTTCCGGGTCTCAAATCCACATTTCTTGCAGTCATGCTGAGCGAACCACCCATTGCAGAGAGATTGTTATCAGTACGATCACGTTGTTCAACTCAGGTGATGTCGACTCGCACAGGTGCACTTCCTCTGCGATGCACCAAGAGCTAGGCGAAGATCAGAACCACGGAAAGAAAGAAAAATGCCACAGGAATCAAATGGTACCTGCTTCCGACCCCGCTCGGAGTGGACCAGGTTGTGGAGTTCTGTGAAAGTAGCAATGTGCAACAAGTCAACTTGCCGCGTATCGTCGGACTTGGCGCAACCTGTTAATCCGGTGACACTTTTTTGCTTTCTGGTCAATACGGATGATATCTCCATGACAGAGAGGAAATAATATCAAAACCGAGGAGCCACGGAAAATGTAGTAGGTGTCGGGGTCCTCTTATAGTGTCCAAGCACTCAGACGATCAAATGATATCCCCAACAATGAACTTACGATGGGAAAGCACGGGTTCTGAATTTTGCTGCCGCCTAGTCAGTATACTAGAAGCAAAAAGTTGCACCCCGCACCAAGGTACACCTTGAACTTGGAGGTGGCTGGTCCGTCATCACTACTTGTGTAATCAACCCCTCCATACCGCGACCGCAACAGTATCTAGGGCAAAAAGGAGGATACATGCTACTTTTCGTGAAGAGTCGTCTGTGAATTAACATCGAACATATTCCCTTCCCTTGCTGACGAAGGGAGGAATTGCGGTTTGACGTACCCGAAAACGACTGGTGCGACACATGAAGCGAAAGAAAAACAGAGGACAAATGTTTTTCACAAGGTTATGAGGCCTATCTTATTCCTATCTTATTCGTCGTTCCGATATCTCACACGGTGCTATGCATGTACAGGCAAAGTATCACTACAGAACATATCAGACATCAACAGGATTTCTATGCACACCAGAACTCACAGAGAAGTACATGAGTCGCTCAACATTTTTATGCAGGGGTTTGAACGCTGCCTTGTGGGCCTCGAGATCCTTGTCAGCTTT
The DNA here is from genome assembly GCA_963576785.1 of Chlorophyllum brunneum. Taxonomy (NCBI): domain Eukaryota; kingdom Fungi; phylum Basidiomycota; class Agaricomycetes; order Agaricales; family Agaricaceae; genus Chlorophyllum; species Chlorophyllum brunneum. Next base: position 3,034,879 of record OY756144.1, on the reverse strand, counting down.
ATCGACCAGGTGAGGGTCAGCCTCAGGGATGCGAGAATAAGGGTCGTAGTGGTTCTTGGCACGGGAACAGACAATATCGGCGTCTGTGGCGCAGTCAACCATTCATGTTCGGTGACAATGGTAACTAATCCTCACAGTAGACAGGTGCTGGGATCGAAACAGCTCGAGTTGCTCGGGCATAAGTATAGCAGAGGTGATAGGTGAACTTCTGTAGGGTATCGGCACTAAGGAAATTGATCAGCGACGGATTTGCAACTCTGTATTAAATCAGAGCACCTGAAGTTGTTATCCTGTACAATATCAATGTCGTTAGCGATCGCCACCAAACGGATTCTGTACTTACATCATGAAGGACCTATAATATGACCCAACCTCAGCAAATATGAAACACGCCTATACAAGAAAACCTCACAGAATAATGAGAAGGACGACTGGTTCCAAGGATTCCAGCGTGGCTTTGGAGATAGAAGTCGAACTCGATTGGATGGCCTACTTCTTCATCGACAACGGTGCCTGGAGGACAATTGCCTTTGATAGCATCCGGATCGTTTGGTCTTGGAAAGAAACTGGAGAACAGTTATTATCTTGATATTGACTTAAAATTGAGGAACAGTGGCATACCGTACATGATGGCGCTTCGCTACGACGACAAGAGTAATCTTGGCATCAATCCGAAGCTCCTGCAAAGCCTCTACTCCAATAAGATTATACAAGAGTACGGAAATAATACCAAACATACCCTTCAGGGAAGCCAGTTCTGGGTACATACGGATAGGAAGAAATTAGTTAGAGATACGCAGCCCATGAGCACTTACCTTCCTCCAATACTTTCGGAAATTGGCCCTCGGAAACGCCATCTAGCAAGAATGATCAGACGATCATCAGAGGCGAAGGAGGAAGAGGTCACCTCTGTAGAATATTAAACGCGCCGTTTTCCTCCCATCGCCATCCTTCCTACTTTCTTGCCATTTCTTCAACGTTTCCTTTAGGGCGCAAACGTGAGCCTAGAGCAATCGGAATGCTAACATGGTCCGTACAATCGCCATTTCCTTGAGGTTATGAATTATCTCCACTCGAGAATCCTGGATACGAGTCGCTACGAACAAATTCAACCTTTACCTACGTACAAGTTAGCATCCCCACTCACCGGCAACAAACTTGGCCATATTTGAGTCAATATTAGCCACTAGTGCGGTGTAAGAGGGCTTCCCGTTTGCTCCGGGAGCTGGATGGACGGCGTCGGCACCTGGAGCGGAAGTCAGAATCAATACGCAAACAGGCTGATCGGTTCCTACCCATGATGATGGTCGGGTTGAGCGGGTCGGTGATAGAGCTCGAACCTCCTGGGTTCAGAATCATATTGACGCCGCCGAGCTTGACATTAATTCTAGCAGAGAGTTTAGTTTAATGTCTACCAAAATGTTCTCACTCACTTGAGAGCCACGTTGGAGTAATATTGTACAGGTGCGGATGGGGGTCTGCACGGGGACTGAAGACTATAGGAACGGGGATTCTCTAGCTTGCACCTAGAGGATTTCATGCACTGGGTTATGATCCCCATCTAAAGAGGTGATAAGGATCGAACGGAAATGATCGAGAAATTCCACGCACTTGTACATCCCCAAAACTCCGGAGCGATCGAAAATGAGTAAATTATGCGCTGTGCACAAGCTGAGAACTTACTGTTTAACGGCAGTATATAGATCATTCCCCAACTCTGGAAGAACAACGATTATGAGTTGAGGAGGGTAGCCAGACTTTGCCCTAACTTTATCAACGAAGTCGTCTAGTTGTTGAATAATATTTCCCTGGGGATTTCCCTGACGCCGCACGGGAAGCACTGCAGGTACTGGGATGCCTAGGCAAGATCTGAGTCTGCCACGTTCCAGAGAGAGGGCCTCTACTTACCAAGGTCAATCAGCACAGAACGCAGGACAATGAAACAGGCATTCGCATCATCGAGTTTGAATTTATCAGCGGTTTCGAGGACAAACATAGCAATGTGACCAATTTTCGGCACAGGCGTATAAAATCTCTTCTTGTCCCTGTCAAATCGTAGATCAGCTACGAGTCTGTCTCAGAAAGAGGACAGCCTAACATGTTCCATGCGCCTTTCGACGGAACCTAAAGTTTCAATGTGAGAAAGGTACTCGACCAAGGGCGCACAGACCTACAAATGCTCTAGAGGCGATGCTCCCTTTCTTGTCCAACTCTTTTGCGGCAAGAGCTGGTGCATCCAACACCCTCGCTTTGATTGATATAGGGCCTTCCGGTTCGCGACTGAGACCGAATTGCTGAACATACGGCGATGTAGTATACCCCAGTTTCTGTCATGGTGTCTATATAGCAGACCGCAAATGAAATACAGGGACATCACCTACAGAGGGAGCTTCTGTGATCCTACGAAGACGCTGAGCGGGTGGTCTAGACGCAAAGTTAACCATGTCTCGTGCGCATTCCGGGGGAACCTGCTGTCGGGCCAGTTGACCTTTGATAACTGTGCACAGTTCCAAAGGGACCAAAGCACCATTTCCAACCTATGATGATAATCGATAAAGGCTAACTTGCAGCATTACAGACGGCGGAAATCACACCTCGGCACAAATCATGTCAGGATATTGTAGAGGGCGCCCTAGAATTTCGTGGTAATATTGGGCTACTGACTTTTCTTTGCCGTCATGCGTGAAGTATAGCCTGCTCGCTCCGTGGCTACTGAACTTGCGAAGAACACGGGCGACGTTGTTGCTGGTTGAGGTACCCGATCGAGTCGTGATACGGAGACCATGGGCGAATCTCTGTAGCTTCAAACGATCGCGATCTTGAAGGGTCCCTCCAGACTCGACAGGGATAAGACCATCATTGTTGTTGCGTCTCTTGAGATGGCCCTGGCAGAGTCGGATGAGGGGTCCAGCCTCAAAGACGACACCAGTTGCGATATCAATATTGATCAGGACGTTCTTTCCGGCGGGACGGATTGACTGGAAATATCCTTGCCAGAGTCGTAGACCGTTCCTCAAATCGCCAGTTCGCTCATCTTGGTCATCTTCAATGAAGAAGGACCGAGCGTTGGATGTATACCGCATGGATGGTTGCATACGCACAACGACATTCATCGCCTGAAGTGACTATAAGAGTAATGTATGCTTATTGAAATGACTGTCCTACTGTGATCGCCGTTGTTGCAGCGCCGTCATATGACTGCTTTCCAAGTAGGAAGCGCTGAAGGACCCTGAGCAGTCGGTTAGATCATAAAGGGACGTTGGTGAGCTACAACAAACTCTGGATTGATCTCGGCTACTTTCGTGAGCTTGATTTTATAGACCTTTGGTGCTTTACTTCCGGAAGGAAACCCGCTCGCCCGCGGATAAGTAACATAGAACTACGGTCACTTCTGAGTAAGGATGATCAGAAGACCACGAAACAACCTACCTCCTTTGATTCCGCGTCACCAAATGGAATTTGCTCAATGGCAAACATGTTTTTGCGACCATCGTATGCAGCAGGGGTTTGAAAAACGTCCGGAGCAGTATAAGTTTGAAGTTCTTGGATCAGGAGCATGTTTAACCGTGCAGGCAGTTTTTGCTCGTCCGGGAAGATGGCTTGATTGAGTTAGAGGTCGCATATATCGATAAACGTAAGCACGTATAAGGACATACCAACTAACGTAGGGTATCAGCTTGTGGATCGAATGAAAAGGATGCCACTGACCGTCATAATGGTGAATGACCTTGTCGGGAATCGTAGTACGAAAGTAGTTGGCGGTGACTCGAATGGGCTTTCCAGAAATGCCAAAGCCTGGGCGCCTTACGCCAACAGTCTTTACATGAGAATCGTATTCCGCGCTGTGCTGAATGGGTGTTCCACGACCGCGACCTCGCCTAGCTTGGGGCCCGGCGGGAGTGGCTCGGACGCCTCCTCGACCAAGGAAAGGGCGGGACATGTTATGTGAACGCCTCAGAAGTGATTTGAAAGGAGGAAGGAGGACGAACGGTAAAAGAAAATGAGTGACTCATATATACATTCGGAAGAGTTATGCTGTTTCCCTTTTCGGGCATGACCGAGATGTGATTCAGTACTTGGGTCTTTTGAGGGTGGAATATCCGGAATACATACTACAAACACGACCGGGGTTTCCCAAGATTTACCAAGGTACAGAGCGTCCATGCCTGTTTCCGCGATGCGCCTGGTAATAAATTTACATAAACAATCATCAGTCCGTTGCGCAGCCAAAAGGCAGGTACGCTTTCTTGGGACATGTGACAAGAATAAACAGACGCCCAGTTATACCATACCCTCGTCCACCTCATTCGCGTCCGACTCGACAAAATTCCCCTAGGACAATATTCAAAATTAATTCCAACCCACCCACCTCAACTACATAGGCAAATAATATTTTACCAAGCTGACAAACCGCGCAGTGACCCTTGAAGGGACGCTTTTGGGCAATCTGTCCACGTCCTTTCCTCGGGCTGACACCCTGGTCAATATTGGTATCTCCCCCTCTTCGAGATTCCAATCCACCACTCCCAAACTCCGCATATTTTGCTCAAGCGTTAACCACGACCGACACGATATATATATTAGACCATCTTCCCTTAGGTGTCACTCCAACCCAAGAATATATGTACGTCTGTTGTCCCACCAGTAAAATGGAAAGCCCAAAGCCTTGAGGTGCATGTCAGACCTCACCATCTGAGGACTTGGGCCTTTGGCATCAAGTCAACCCAGAGTTGAATGGTCACAGAGAATACTATGATTCCACGGACTACTTTATCTACGGAAATTAAACTCAAACTCTTACTTTCAAGGGTTGTAGCTGGCGGATATTCACTCGATACATATCCCAAAATGATTCACTCAAAATATTCCTACTTGGTACCTAGTTCAGATCTCGTTGTTGGCGTCCTGTATCATACACATCTCCCATTGCACGCACAAGCTGTCATGACTTCTCGACATTTCAATAAACTAAAGAACTTCATACTACATGAAAAGTAATCGCAGCACCAGGGTTGGTTGAGCTGCTATTTGGATAAAATAGCTTGAGGTTACGGAAAGCCCGACAGGCCATAGAACCCGTGAGGGGAACTAAAGGTGTCAAAAACACCCCCTTGATCATAGGGTGGACAGAGGGAAGAAACAAAGTGATGCTACCAGGTATCAGAATTACGATAGTGATTCTATTCCAGCATATGATCAGAAAGCCAGGGACGAAATCCAGACTGTCGCTTACAAGTAGTGTTGTTGACCACCAATTAAAACAGCCCGGGAGAGCCGTGGAGGTGCCTTCCCAGACACGAGAGCGGCCCAGCTGATTCGTTCATCTACCAGTCCATGCGCAGTGGCAATCTTATACGAAATTACCACAAAATTGGAGGTGTCAAGAACAATACCAGTGACAACTCCAAGAGCCACAATTGGCCGATCCCGAATAGCCACGTAATAGTGAGTTCCGGGTATAGAGCTTGGCACCAGCCCTAGAGGTATAGCAATCTGGGACACTGTGGATGCGAACCAGAATACAGAGAAAGACCATCAGACCTGCCGATTGTCATTGTAAACTGCATGAACTCTCCGTAGGAGCAAATACGACGAACATCCAACCGATAATACACAGAGCGCCCCTGAAGCATAAGTGGGAACACTTGTGGTGTTGAGGGCGGTAGCTAAAATATGGTGGCAAGTTCGTTCACATTTCAAGAAAGTAGCTGAATACACAGAACATACTTTTCTCAATAACAATGTTGAGAACATAACCAATAGCAGAAATCCTAGTTTGAGATGTCAGCTCTCGCCGAAGTTGCTTCATCCAAATTATCTCACCCGGAGAGGAAGAAGCAAATAACGACCAACCGAAAAGGTGTGCTGAACGGGATTTGAAGATCATCCGGGATATAAACTAAAAAATACCATATTGTTGCCTATACGCCCAGAGAGAGATTTCAATATGAACTCCCTATGTATCCAAAAGAACATACCCCTAGAACAATGCTTGCCATACACCAGTTAATCTCAAAATCTCTACCATCCTCGGGTGGCAAATGATTGAGGTAGACGCCTGAGTTTTGGAGCCCGGCTTGGCTCATGGAGGCAGATGATTTGTACACAGGGCGTGGAGGCTGATACATATATACCTACAGGGATAGCCTAGCATACTCAGCTGGGCCTGGTCCGGTATAACATCCTCTCCGGATAATGCTCAAATAGGTTCGCTGTACACGCAGATTTGTTAATGTAGTTCGGAGTTGGTATAGTTCACACCTAATCCCCGAGAACGAGAGAGTGAATAGCTTCTAGTCTGAACTTACTAGCAAACGCAAGGGGACGTAAAAAAAAATCCACCAATCATGAAACCAAACAGTGATGTGATATCATTGGCGCGGAACGCAATTGTGAATCTGATGAGTTTCATCAACACATCTATATTAGTCGTCATCTGTCCTCTCATTTCGCGAGGCAACGACTACGCCAAAGCCCATATAAAACGACCATATTGTGTCCTTGCAAAAATCAGAACTTATCCCATAACTCATAGTAATAGTACACACCACCCAGAGAGGGGTGAAAGCAATCTCTTTATAAAGTATCGCTTTATGGCCAGTCGTGTATGCAAAAAAACCGGGAGAGAATGAGCACCAAGTTGACACACCCGGTCATCACGTAGGGATGTTTCGATACCGGGTATTGCGGAATATACAGACAAAATATCTCGTGGAATAGCAGCTACAAGATATCTATCACTTTCGCATGCGCCTCAAAAATGATGAACATAAGCGGAGACATGGAGTCAATACTCTTCTTTTGTCGGTATCCCCAAAAGAAATATCTGGGCTCTGAATATGAACAATTATCTTTTGGACCTCCTTACGCCAGCGCTGTCAGGCGACTGCGGCGACATGTCTTCATTCACCTTCCAGAGGGCGTACAGGCCACAAGCCGAAGCACTCTTCGATTTATCACCTTCCGTTTCATATCTTCAAAGACCAGTCGGACACAAAAGTCCACCACATCTCCGGCCGGAGAGCGCTAGGTGAAGTTTCACCCCCCTGTCTAGCACTCTCCGACTCCGATGGGCTAAATTATTCGTTTCCGACAAGCCTCGCAACATACGAATATCCTCATGGACATATCTCAGTCATCTGCCTCCCAATTACCCTCGAGGATCCAAAATCTATGGAATTTTCATCACCACTGGTCCTCCAGCTCTTCCACTGTTAGCTACTCACCCAACATCTTAAAAGCAATCATGTGAAAGATTTCGATCTACATCTCGAACGATACACGAATCGTACAAAAAACCCCATTGCGCAATGCGATCGTTCGGCAACTCAATGCTTTTTGCCTCAAGTCTCTCGCCCAGGATATAGTTCCGTTTCGCTGTTTTTCGGGACGAAGTGTTGACTACGCCGTATGTAGGACATGAACATTTATACTTCAATGTTCGAAAACGATTTAGAGCCAAAATCAAGACTTGCACGAATCCCTCAAATTGCTTGGTTAGGTAGACAATGATCAGGTTGCCGGCAAGAGTAGCAGCCTTCGCTGGTGCTTCGATGGGACTCCTAGTGCTTCGATGGGACTCCTAGCAGCCCAAGTGTAGTAGCTATCAGCAGCCGGGTACAGCAAGAATCCGGACCGAAACCGAACGTCAGATCGTTCCAAAAATAGACAACGGACCAATGATTATCCCAATCCGACTTCAGTGCAACTACTACTTTATTTAAATCCAAGGTCTCGAATCGTTACAAAAGTACAGGGGAAATAAAATCATAACTACGGAATAGTAAATCGGATAGCGAGGTAATGCATACTCAAGATATGGGGTTATATAGGCAACTTCAGGGAACCAATAACACGACGAATGTAAAGGAAAAGGATGAAATAACAACTTCATTACGAAGCTCGCTGAGAACTCTTATCTAACCTTTGCCTCCTCCGTTCCTCAATTTCTTGAGCAAGGATAACATCTGGATCCCGGCCCCGGACTTCAGGAAGGAGTAACGTAAAGAACGCTCCAGCAATACTACAACCAACGAAAACTGGTATAACAATCAGCAACTACTATTGATGGGATGAAGTGCAGCAGAGACTCACTCCACAACACGTCGGGTGTTCCAATCTGTTTGCTAAGCGTATTAAAGGCGAGGGCGGAGACGATCGCGCCAGCTTTTCCACATGCAGCGGAGATGCCGTGAGCGAAGGCACGATAACGCGTGGGGAATAGTTCCGCTGGATAACACTACGGGAGGAGCATGAGTATATACCAACATATTGGGTGTCAAAGACTTACGTAGGTAGTGGCATTAGCACCAAAGTTGAAGAAAAATTGCAAGAGAGCAAAGTTGACGATGAAAGCAGGCTTGCTCAGCGTGTGGAATTTGCCAGCAAGAATACCCACTAAATATCACTTGTAATCAGCACGAGCTTCAGTGAAAATTTACGGGCGGGCAACATACGGAAAAGGGAACTGATAAGGAAACCCTGGATTTGAATCCATTTCCGCCCAAGTTTCTCAATCGTCAAGACGGTAGCGTAATAACCGGGAACAAACCCGAGAGCAGTGATAATCATGCCACCTGTCGAGATCTTGAAAAGCCTTTCCCAGGGAGTGCCCGAGGTGCCATCGTACCCAATTTGTTGCAAGACGACGTTCTGGTTCAAGTTGACTCCGTAAAATGCAACATCGAGAAGGAACCAGCAACAGGTAGTACCGATGAGTAGCTTGAAGTGTCGCCATTCAGAAAAGTAAACCAGGAATTCTTTAAAGTGGGCCTTCTTTTTCACGAGCGCTTCGGGGGGTATGGTGTCGTTATCGGTCACGTTCCCTTCAACACTGGTATCGGGAGAATTTTTTTCCTCAGCGTTTTCTTTGTTTAAGGATCCATTGACCGAAGTGGAGTTGAGCTCTTGTTGACGCTTAAGCTCAGCGATTTCGTCCCCAGCCTCAGGATTCTGGGAACGTTGAGTCGCTTCATAACGTGTCGATTCTGGCAGGGTGAGACGTTGGTACAGGGTGGCAAATGCAGGGATCAATGAAAGGCCGACGACGATCCTCCAGACTGAGTATTCAAAAATAGGTCGATCAGATCCTTGAGGTATTTTAATCACCAAGCTAGTCTTACCTCCATCGACTTTCGAAGTTTTGCCCGCGTCCATCACGGGCTTGTAGCAAGCTAGTACGATGATGGTTGCCAAAGATCCAAAAAAGGATCCCCACCCTTGATTTGAGAAGATGTAGGCAAGCATGGTACCACGTTTTCGAAGGTTGGCACGATCAGACGTGACGGTGGCGGACATGGGATAATCACCTCCTACACCCACCCCTAGCAGGATGCGAAAAACGCCAAGGTAGACAAGTGAGCCCTCAGGTGAGAGTGTACCAGTAGGGGTCGTTATCGTGAGGATCGTGGCGAGAATGATAAGCATGAGCTCCTTTCCGTCTAGGGGTATGTGAGTTCAGTAGTGTGGCGGGTTGAGAGGGGTGTGAGGACGTACAAACTGCCTTACGGCCAAGGGCATCGGCAGCATAACCTGATGCACCGATCAGAATGAAGGATATATCTATTTGAGTAAAGATACGTACCAAAAGCGAACTGCCCAATCACACTACCGATGTTGGCACCGGCTTTCACAAACCCTTCTAGATTAGCCGGAAGATGTTGGCCATTGTAAAGCCTGTATTGAAGCATAGTTGCCACGGGCTGCATGGTGCGATTAGCTTGGAGCTGTACTCCACAGGAGAATTAAAACTTGCATTGATGATGAACAGGTCGTACGCTGGTTAAGCTTGGTGTCAGTACAAGGCAACAAAAGATAAACGGACAATTGGGCACACCATCAAGGAAGAATCCAACCTAGACGACCGTTAGTCGATGAGGGGAAACAAAGGGTAGAAAGCACACACTCCTGCAATTCCGAGCAACTTCAACTCTGTTTTCGTCAACAAAAAGGGGGGGCGGCCGTCCCTCTCAACTTCTTCGAGTTTCGACCAGTGAACCTTTTTGGAAGCCTCCGAGGGGGAAGAGGCCTGATTCTGCTCCTGAGCCATCTCAACGGGAAAAACAGAGATAGCTGCGTTGACGGCGAGGAAAAATACGGCCAAGAGAGGTGAGAGCGGTGGGGGAGGAAAGGATGGATCCTATCAAAGCCGAATATATGGTCGCGTGCACTTAAATCCTTGGCTGACAATTTCCAAAAACACAAATCTCCGATCGCTCTCGGGTATTTCCAGGTACGCCCTGTTCATTCCGGTCCCCGTCCCCGCCCTGCACCGCCCATCTCCTCATTCGACTCCAGTGAGGGGCTCGAAGTCCGATTTGCAAGATCGGAACGAATTTTCACCGCATCCCGGACCTTTGTTGGCATAAAAAAACAGTCGCCGGAAGCGACGGGTTACGGGGGTGGGCACGATCGGTGTTCGTAACGGCTGCTCAAAGCGGTCGCAGAGACGAACGTGCGTCGGTTGAAGCGAGTAATTAGCCCGGTAGGGCAAGCGTGTTGATATCCAAGGATAGAATGTGATGTACTGGTGTCCCCGCGTGATCGTCCTCCACACGTCCACCTCTCAGAATTCCCATCTCGATTTCACCCGATAGCAGGGGCATTCAACCTTCACAGCATTCGCGCTTCTAGATGTTATACGATGACGTGGCGCAGAAACGTATATCACCATCTCCTAACGGGAAGCTGGAGACGACAATTTAGTTCCACTCCATCCTTGACAATTGTAATGGAGGCTGCGCCGACGCCAAGGCGGCCACTTGGGGCTATGACATTTCGGTGTTCGGTGTTAACCTAACGAACGTGCGTGATGTTTTCGTCCTGTTCCCACACCAAATGTCACGATAAGTATGGAACTCCCACGCCCCACAGTGGATAAACATACTGATGTCGTCGTGCATGGTGCATGGGCTATGTATGAGGTACCATGGAGCGCCAGCCCCGCCATGGAGATCGGACTGTCCAAGTATTTCTGTCAGGGAATATATTTTCCTGAGGCGATAAGGCCGCATACCTTGTAGGTTCAGCTATCTGACGTGGTGGCGCAGCCCATGTCCGAAGGTGTATACCGACCAGGCACTGTGTAACTGGAATTTGGAGATAATCTCCTGGAGCTAGATGAGTACTAGCACGATCCTGAGGCAGGCACCATTCGTTCTATACTCGCTACCGAGGAAGGCGTTGCACCAGCGGCAAGATGGTTGGAGTAGTTGATGGGGGGTTGAAGATGGTATCACAGAAAGGTATCTATCGTCCTACGAATCCCTCCATTTATACCAAACACCTCTTTATCATTCGTACTTTGTTCTCGCCAATGAACGCACGACCGTGTTGATTATTTTGCCATCAGTACATCAAGCCAAGCGGGGTGAGGTATGCACGTTCGTCCATACCCGCCAAGTTTCAAGTGGATTCGCATCCAAAAATGGAGAAAGGTTTACCGCCGGATTTCCCCCTTGGAATCTTCCCTTTCGTGTGATCCAGAGCCTCTCTTTCATTATCTCATTTGGGGTGGTCAGACACGAACGGGTACAATATTGTAATAATAATGGTGGGATGTTTCACGATTCTTTCGCTTGGTGGACCACAAAACATGTATTCTTGATTAACGTTGAGAACCTCCGATTATCATCACCGTGTTGGATTTCATTGTCCGCCCCGACTTCGAGGCCGAGGCCCCCTAATCCAGTCATGCTCAATACTCAGTAATGTCCAGCACTGGTCAAAGTAATATAAAGCAGCAGTAACACATACGGCTATGCTCTTTCTCATCGTTCGACGTTCACCTAAAGTCTATCTAGACGCAATCTCCCAGCGCTTAGTACATACGGACTCACCACAAGGAAACGTGTCTGGACCGACAAGGGTCGGGTCGCATCAGGTCTAAAAATAGACCCGACTTTACCTTCGCTTTATCTATGCAGCCGCACCGATTATAACCACAATCTACCCCAACTGCAGAACTTCAACCAGGATGTTTACCAGCGTAACTAGACGATGTCTCAAGCGTAACAACGACTTCACCTCTATTCACGTACCACAGAACAAGCTTAATAAATAACAACACAGCCAATGATCGTGCATAACTTATCGTTTAGATTCATATCTTCATAGTTACATAGCGAATGCATATTCCATAATTATATCATATCACGACCATAACCAGAACACCAGAACTTGCCCTTCATGTACTATCAGCTATGCCTTTCTCTGACTGCCGTCTCGCGGGAATGTGTCCCAAGTAATCGATCCCAAAAACAAGACCACAAAACGCAGCAGCGATCACTAGGCCACCAACTAAAGAAATCCCCACTCAGCGTGGGATATCAAAAAATGAATGAGTTTACGGGAACATACAAGTTAACAAAATAATGCGCCGAATTCCACTCCAGTCGGGTCTAAAGTACCCATCATCGAGCCCGGGAATACGATTCCTTCGCCGCTCCATCAAGCGCCTTGTATGGATTTATTTAATTCAGCTGTCCGCATAGGTTAGAACTAAAAACAAACTCACGACAGTATTGGGACTCTTATCCTCCCACAAAGTAGCCACTGCTCCTGCAGAGGATGTAATTCACGTGGAGGATATGATATACTGGGTCGTCGAGTGGGCTCCGGAGGCTGGTCAACGGAAGTCTCGGATTCACTGGTGGCAGGATGTGGGGGACAACTATGAAAAAACTTCAGCAAGTAATTGTCCGATGTTTGGAAGGACCACTTACAGCGCATCTGTACTGTTAGCAGAGCTAGCAGTCAATTCAGAGAGTTCATGGACCTCCAAATTAGAGGTGGAGGATAACTGAGTAGCAGGTGAAGGGGGCTCCATGCCTAGTTCTAGTCGGATAAAGGCCCACCAACGACCTTCGCCTCAATTAAATATCCGTTCACCATTGAGGTAAAATGACCCTGCTTCAAAGTCAGTGTCTAGCAAAACGAAATCCACAGACTACTTTTCCACGGAAAGAATAACATGTGCAACCCTAATCTCGAAATTTTATACACATCTCATACCACACATCCTTTCCTAACGTCACCTCCGCCAACCCAACCGTCTTGAACCCCAACCGTTCATACACAGGCAACATATTCCCCTTGGCTATAAACACCATCCTATCATAGATACCCCTCCTCCGACACATATTTGTGAACTCGGTGAACAATTTCAACCCGATCGATGCACCTCGAAATTCTCTATCCACACACAATGTGTGGGAACAAACTATTGCGGAATTGGGTATGTGGGACGACATTGATTCGTGAGTGTAACGTGGAATAGACGAAAGGGTAGCAAAGATGTACGCGATCAAACGACGGTGTCCCTCAGATAAAGGGACAAACGCTCCCAGGAAGAGTTCCGGTGCAACTCGTTGATGAAATCTAATGTGGGTGTGTGTGTGTACATGAGGTCCGTCGACCCTAGTATGAGTAATCAGGGATAGTTACCTTAGCATCTCGATTGTATCAACTTCCTCAGCAGGAAACCCTGAAGAATGTATGACTTCTTGCTGAGTCGAGTTTTCAAAATCAGCGAGTCCGTACCTTGTACTTCAATATTGTGGACAATATCAATCTCCTCAGCGAGAACGAGATCATAAAACACAGTGTCGCAAACTGAATCACTCAGGGTGTTATTTGGCGCCCGCTGATCGAGTCCCTGAGAGCCTCTAGCATGCAGGTGGCTCGATGAAGTTACATTGGTCATTGCTTCCGCACTCGTGGGCGGAGAAGAACTTGTGTACGTTTCCTTGCGAATATCGTAAATAATTGTCCTGTTGTCTAGTATTCTGCGTTAGCGGCCCGAAGATAAATCAACAGGGGTGTTTCGGAACCTTGAAGATGATGGAATCCACTAGCAAAAAGAGAGATATTTCCCTTCCAAATCCGACGAACCATAAGCTGAGATACTGTAGAGAGGAAACGCGCAGAGTTATTCATGTTGTAACGCTCCCCCTGTACCGTGCCGTGGGGGCGATTGCGGGTCTTGGGAAAGTTCCCCCAGCCAGAGATTTAGTATGTGAGAGTGTAACACCGAGAGTACCACTGAGTCCTTCCTTGATGGCGCCTGTAATATTGAGGTTGGCTCCTCTCCAGGTGAAGGAAACGAGCTTTCTCCTCTGGTCGCAATGCGTCATCCACTGAGAGTGTGAATGGCAGATGATCCGGAGAACCGGTCCGAAACCGTGCTTAAATCTGATAACCTGGCCAGTATAAGCGCTTATACCCATTCCACAAGGGAAGTAGCAAAGCTCGCTTGATGGATCCAAGAAGACACAAGTAACAGAGTCCAGACGTTGTGTCACGCGGCTCGTACGCTTTGTTGGGACAATGGGCATCCATCAAGTCCCGAAATGGTTCAAATTTTGGGGTGTGAGGGAGGCTACTTCGTGGTGATAAGGGAGACAGGAGTACTTGCCCCGGATCTACTGGGTTTTCGGCAAAACAATTTCCCTATTCGAGTAGGACAAAGGCGAGGTTCGTATTTTCCAAGTGCAATGCCAACCGCTTATTGGAGAATTTGAAGAGAACGGCCTCCGAGTATGTAGGGGGTGTCCATCAAGACGAGCGAAGGGACAACGGGTATCCAAAAATCAAATGTAATATCTTTGGCTCGGGTGAAAAACATGGCCGACTGTTAAGACACAGACGACCCTAACTCTAGCTACTGCTCTTGTATTCCGATACTACCTGTGCAACCAAAAGGCCGAGACCTCCGACCCCAAGACACACACAAAGCATCACCAAGACTAGTATCCTTGGATTAAAACCAGTATCAATTTTTTTAAAATAAACAGCGCTTACCTGTGTGAAACCGGTCGCGCGGGTTAGTAGGAGTGCTACCACCCATTTCGGCAACGCTTGGAGGGTAGGTTGTTGCGGGTGAGACTGAATCAGAACTGCAAATTCATCGTCAGCTTCAAGCGATACGATCCTAGGCGTCACGGGCCACAGACTCAGTTACAGTTGGAACAGGTGGATCTGGCATTGAGATCTGTTGATAAAATTCGTCACCCAAGTCCCAACCATAAAATATAAATATGCACCGTACCAGAAAGCGAGAGTGATAAAGAATGTGGAAAGGAGCGTCGGTAGTTGGGGCAGGATCTGGTAGGAAGGGAAATCAATGATGACCTCGCTGTGCACCCGGAGGCTCATTTATAAACCAGAGACATCCGTACCACGGCCACCTGCGTGGAAGTTAATCCAAAGCAGGAACCTCACCGTCTAGTTTTTTGCCACAGGGCTCTGCTGTCCCTTAGTGGGGTCAGGGTGAGCACCTCCGGGTGTGTACCTCTGAAATACTAACCACAGCGTAGCGTGCCGAATACAGGGACTCTATCTCTATCGTCCTCGTTGTGCGACTTTGTCTACTATAGGCTCCTTAACGATAGCTCTACCTTGTAGATATACGCGCGAGCGCCCGATTCTCCGAGTCCGCTTATGATCATTATGATCTCAACCTTATTGATTCACCGGCTTTCATCACGCACCTTCTAATTTCATATCCACGGTCTCTACGTTGCCACAACGGGGAAGGTGGCCCTTACCACCCAAAGTCCCGAGCATTATAGATGCCTACACCAGTCCGTATTACGACACCTGTGTTCGAGCACTTTCCACACGTAATATCATGCTTTTAAGGGCCAATCAAGGGAAACACCACCTGCATCGCCAGAGGGAGATAATTTGACAGTTGCACAACAGCCTTTCCGTGGAATGACCCCGACTGCGTAGCCATGTGCTAGACATCTTTATCACTGTCTTATCTAAGACGAGCTTTCCCGAGAGCCAAGAATGACCTCGGTCGTCCTGATGCAAGCGGCGGGTGGCACATAGGTCGAGGCATGAGAGGATGGATGTCAGAGGGTATCCATCTGCCGTATGTCATTCTCCTCGATCTTTTCTCTAGGGATTATTCAGGATAAACAGATGGTTGTGAATGATGGCATCAAGGAAACTTCTCCCATGCGAATCAACACAAAGTCTGAGTTAACCACACTGTATTTCTTTCACCGAAGGGGACAGAGTGGCCCAAACAAATCGGCCTCACCAAAGGCCATCGGATGATAGACTCTTATCATGACAAAAGTACCATCGACATAACGACCAATGGTGATATTCGAGGAAACGTCAGCCCTTCTTGGCACGACTAAAAATAGGACAAATGAGCCTGCTGCAGCCTGCAACCACCGGGCGGTGTAACATCTCCCATCGCTGGGAAAATATAGATTTTGTGCAGCTGCCTAACAAATGTCAGAATCTATATTGATTTTACACGAGTTGTACATGGTTGTCGAGTCATCTGCAACCCATCTCACTGATAGGCTATGCGCTTGTCTGTCATATGTCGTTTTCCGAAAGTATATAAAAGTTGACCCTTTCCAGGTCTCAACACCCAGCTACACATCCGATCCTCCTTTCTTATAGTTCATTTCTTTTATTTCCTCTCGAAGAGGTTCTCATTCGCCAAGTGTCTGCTTTATTTAGTTTTACCGTGACAGATCTATCATGAAGCTGGCTGCACTTTTGTCTTTCCTTTTGCTCTCAATTTCTGTTGTTAGTGCGGCACCACTTCGTACGACTAAGCGTTCTTGTTCATCCACTACTGGTAACTTATGTTCCCATCTTCATCATTCTCGCTATTATTCATTCAATCTACCACAGGTCTTTGCCAAGCGTTGAGTAGAAGGCAAGATGGTTTTGATGGGGACTTTGGCGGCGACTCTGGTGGAGATGGTTTCGGAGATGACTCCAGCATTGATGATAGTGGGTTTGATGATACCGGATTTGGCGATCTAAGCTCAGATGATTCTGGCTTAAGTACCCCCGACCAAATTAACCCTGCCGACCCGTCCGTCGACACCTTCGACCCTACTACGGATTCAACAGACACAGACGGTCTAGCCGACTCTGGAGCCAGTGACGATACCACAGGAGATGTAACCGGTTCCGATGGGGCAACTGGTGGTGCTACCACAGACGACCCTTCGGTCGTTGATGACACTGCGGACAACACGACCGATGTCCCTACAGCGACAGATCCTGTTAGTGTCGACGATCCTTCGGCAACAGACTCCGCCACGACTGGCGACCCTACGGCAACCGACTCTATCACGACTGATGAGCCTTTGGCCACGGATTCTGCCACCACTGATAACCCCTTGGCCACGGATTCTGCCACCGCCGATGACCCTTTGGCTACCGATTCCGCGGCTGCAGATGGCGCCAGTGCCATCAATTCTGCCACGGCATCAGATGCGACGATTACAGATTCTGCCACAGCCGCAGATGCGTTTACTACAGGTTCTGCTATCGCTACAGATTCGGCTCCCGCCTCAACCACAGCAGCCACTGCTGCACAAGCGACTGCTCCTCCTACCAAAGCATCAACAGGAGCTTGTCCTCCCGCCATTAATGCAGCTACTGTAAATCTGATTAAACAATTCGAGGGCTTCGTTGCCAGCCCGGATCCAGATCCCATTGGCCTTCCAACTGTTGGCTTCGGGCACTTGTGCCAGAAAGCAGGTTGTTCCGAAGTTCCATTCTCCTTCCCCCTTTCCCAGAGTACGGCAGCGGAGCTACTCCAGAGCGACGTCAAGACTTTTACTGGTTGCGTAAACAACTTGGTGGGCCCGAACGTCAGTCTTAATGACAACCAATTCGGCGCCTTGACTTCGTTCACTTTCAACCTCGGATGCAACAACCTTCAGACATCTACCATGTTGAAGAGGTTGAACGCCGGAGAAGATCCCAATACGGTTGCCGCTCAGGAGATGCCCAAGTTTAACAAGGCTGGGGGGAAGGTGTTGGGTGGGTTGACACGAAGGAGGAATGCTGAGGTTGCACTGTTCCAGACGGCTTCGAGCACCGTTGCACACCCATGTAACTAAGGATTGGATCGGTTGGTTAGATTTTTGTATCACGTAGCGAATGGGTTCGATATGGATCTTGGCTGGGGTTGGTCTCCATTTTCTCCCCAGTTCACGAATGAGCACGTAAGATCCAGATAACGAGAGGGGTGAGCTAGATGTCACGCGTCGTAATAGTCTTCTACCGTCGAAACCATGACAATGCGTCGATAAAGAAAACCCAATAAGATTTTTACTGCACAAAGGCTTTTTGCAGAGCTATTCCTATATTTTTTCCGTTGCTACGAAAGCTTATCACGTACTTCGACTTTGACCCAAGGTCTTTCATACTTTCTCACTTTTACTAGCTGAGTCATCGGTGGTGATCGTAGAAACAGGTTCTTGGCTAACATCTTCCAAGCCCATGTTCACCGTATCGTATCCATGTGCCTCAAGATACGCTCGGAACTACACCACTGATGAGCTTTCATATTGCCAATGGTCTATCAATTAGGAACTCACCGCACGATCTTCTTCGACTAAACCATCATGTGTCAACGGTTGCACCCAGAA
Source organism: Chlorophyllum brunneum (assembly GCA_963576785.1). NCBI lineage: Eukaryota > Fungi > Basidiomycota > Agaricomycetes > Agaricales > Agaricaceae > Chlorophyllum > Chlorophyllum brunneum. Next base: position 3,016,460 of record OY756144.1, on the reverse strand, counting down.
AAAAGTGATTATGGCGGAAAGCAGTGATAGTCCTATGCGAGTAGTTGATTTTCATAATCGAGGAGGGCGAAGGTGAAAACCCACCACTGGCGACCCAGAATGGTCCAGTATTTCCTCTCGTAGAGTTGGGCCCACCAAACGCTACAAACCTTCAGCCTAATGATGAAGACCACGTGCATTGATCATACCATCGATCATAGGTGGAAAAACTGAAAGAGGTTAATGTCTATGCCATTCTCAGATAGACTATGATACGTACCCCACGTCCCAACAAAAGCGCCAAGTTTCCCTGTAGCGGCTGCAACACCATAATATTGCCCTCTTACAGCTGTTGAGCTCGTCTTCGCCGAGAGCAGAATTGTGCAGTTCCCGGGTCCTGTAGTTGACTATAGCTGTTTCCATGGACACAGATATTCAGCCCAACCTACCTACACCTCCGAGGGATTGAAATATGCCGTAAACGACCTGGACATATACGATGAACAAGCATGAGGGATATCAGTGAGAAAACTACTAACTGCGAAGGCTGCAATATGATTTGTTAACCTATGGGAAAGATCGTTAATGATGGAAAGAGATACCATATTAGGATTGGATACGTACGGCTTGTAGAGCCCACTCATCAAGAAACCAACGATGGACTGGACGACTAGTCCTGATATCTAGATTGACTCAGAGTCAGTCCATGAGCAACTTGGGGGCTAGGGCCCCGAGATTAATGACGTACAAGAGTCCACCTTGGGCCTAGGTAATCGAGTAGGAAGGCTCCTCCGACAGCACCTAGTCACAACGATCAGCAAAGTCTCCAGATACACATTCCTAAAGGCAAATATATACCTGGAACTTTCATCAAACTACAGAGCATGTTGTCAGAGTGAATGAAACCGAGATTCTAATACAAGACATACTTAATGACGACATTCCATCCAAAAATTACTCCCAAGGAGTCATTGCCACCCGTGATACTGCGTGGTATTTCAGCAAAGGTGGTTACAACAGTAGAAATCACCACACTTGTTCAAAATGGTCGTTGAATAGATGTCAAACTGAAAGTCGTGAGCTAATGAGCCCCAGTTTGTGCATCAACATACCGGATACCTAGACCTTTTGAGCTTGGCTAGGTAGCTACGTAACTTGTGGACTTACGAAATGAAATCATAGAGAAACCTGCCATCGTTGAGCACAAGATAGTATAAGACAGTTATTTTGAAACATACCAGATTACCGACATCGCAGCAAGCGACACCCAGTAGCGCTTCAAAACAAGCTTATATGGAATTCGGGCGCGCTTCATAGAGTCTTCCCTATATCTCGTGGGCTCTTCCATGCTCAGACGCCAGATAAACACAATGGCGGCGGGAACAAAACCCAATCCAAGAGATAGGCGCCAGACGGCTCGGAGGTGGTCGTTACCAAATCTATTCAATAAAAATTAATTCGTTATCGAAAAATGGGGGGAAAACTCACATCCAGAACAGAACGAGGGGCACGAAAGCGGCAAACACGAAGCCCCAAATGATCATGTTATCTATTAATAATCTGTCGACAAAGATGACAGAGTTTTATCAAGTATCAAACTCACAAGTGGCTAGACCTACCCATCGGTGCTGAGCGTATCGGTAAATGTTCTTCTCTTCAGATTGTTCTGCAGCGGAAACAGATCCGCATGGATACTCAGCACCAATCCCAATTCCAAGCAGAAAGCTACCAGGTGGCGGGGTCAGCATCCGCAACAGATTTAGTGAGCATGACGTACCGCATGGCGCTTAACATGGCCAACATTCCAGAGAGACTCCCATGGGCACCAGCAGACGCCGCAGACAGGAGGGCAAAAAGGGCTACAACAGCAGACGCGCTCATCTATAGATAACGACTATCGCTTAGCAATCATAATGAAGAAAATAACACCTACCATGCCAAATTTACGCCCCATCTTATCAGAGAGCCACCCTATCGTGCCAACGATGAGCCACCAAAAGACAGTATTTGAAACTTAGGGCTAACCCCAAACGAGCATCCCCACGATGGTACCTGCAAAGGCGAGGCTTCGCACGATAGTACCGTAGTTGTTAGCCTCGATTCTTTCAGACCCATAAATACGCGTAAGCACTAAACAAGTTTAGGAATGGAAGGCCAAGAACCAGGTGAAAACCATACAAGTGTTGACTGCGATTATGTTCAGTAAAACGTACGAGACAAAACCAATCTTAATCGTACCGTTATTAATGACACCATTGGAATAACCTGGTATGATATGTAGTTGTTACTCGTAGAGGCTAAGCAATGTTAAAATTGCTAACCATCGGAGAATAACGCAGTTCCACACCTTGGGAAACACAACATCAATACTGTAACACCCCAGGACGTGACTGGAACTCACGCAAAAATCAATGAAACACCTCTAACTCGTTCTTTAAATGTTTTCATCCTATACAACAACTGGCAGAGGAAAGGGGGGAAGTTCAAGAAGAGGCCCCAACCCTCCGAACCCAATGATCGGATTTTAACTTGATAGCCACACACGGATAATAATCTCACGTATCTTCGGAATATAGAAGCAAGGTTCATGTAAGCAATAACCCCCAATCGCGTAGACAGAAAGGACGCACGTTTGAAGGTATAATATAAGACACGGCTAGACATTCACATCACCGAACGATGTAGGACACACTAGACAGAAGGACAATCGTTCCCAACAGCTGATAAATGGAATACCAAGGATATCCCAGAGTATACGAATTTCCTCTAGAGGCCTGAATTTCTCGAGCACCGTCTAGGGTACGCCGAATGACGACCATAGAGAGGTAGGATCACAGTTCCCGGATGACAGCCAGTGAGTACGGAGTTGAGAGGTGAAATTCAGGAAGGAAGACTCTTGGTACATGATCGAATTGTTCGCTATATCACCCGGACCAAGAACGTGACCCGAATTCGCCGACTTGAGCTAAAAACTGATGCCTTACTGAGACTAGAGTATTCTGGGTGGTGGGCAATCGAGGTCCGATGATGCCCTGGTGGAGGAGTGTGTGAGGATTGCTAACTTCGTGCATTCCTCAAACGGAGATTACCGACAATATGATAGGCCCCTATCAACGGGAATCGGCCCTCAACACAAACCCACCACTTATCTCAATATCGCCAGACGACGATGTGTGGTGGTCGTCATTGACTTTCGTCGGGTTGGATTCCGGTCTCTCAGTGATAACCAGCATGGGCTTTATATCTTCAGGAATAGCTCATTTACCGAAACTATATTTAGACTGGCGTATATGTAGAAATATGAACGGGAAAATGGCACGCACACCCGAACTTGTGGTTAGGCCAAAAGACGAGGCACAGAGATTAAATTCTTCTTCGACCGTCTCGACGTGAATAGCTTGACTTTTTGACCCAAGTCATTGCCCATCCGTCCCTCCATTTCATAACTTTTGCCTCCCTAAAACCCAGAAAGGTCAGCCCCAGCACATCCTCGAAATTCGGAGATTACTTACAGGTGTATGGTAATTCGTCTTGTGCTTGTCCCATAATCCAATGTAATATCGATTTCTCTTATCCAGTGCTACCCAAGCTTTGCAAAGTAAACAAAATGCGGCATGCGGCTCGAACTCCCCGATAAGACAATCTTGTTCTAGCTCTCCTATACGTTCGGCCTCGGTCCTATTCTTCTTCCTTTGACGCGTCCGAGTATTTTTACACATCGCCTGAACACGGGACCGGGTAGCGTCTTTCGCTTTTCGATGGTGCCCTGTTCTGGTCCTACGAACGAGCATCGAAGTCTTTGTCGGGGAACGGTTGCCTTGCACTTTGATCACCTTCCGAGATGGTGCAATAGGGGGCGAAGAAGTATCAGTGAGCGGTAGGGTCCTATATGACACGGAGATTTGTCCCTCTGGCGTAGTGGCCCTTGGTGGATCAGAGAGAGGGTCTGGAATACTAGCAAACCCTTGGAAAGAGTCGGAAGAAGCTTGGAAGGGAGACTGTTTCGCTTCGCGTATGGAGAGAATGACAGAGAGAAAGAGCTCTGCATCCGCAAGATTAGATTGAACGTCGGACGGACCAGGGAGGTTGGCGATTTGGATCATATTCGAAGTTGTTGATCTGACAATGTAGGGGAGGTAATTCTGGAAGGAAGTGGGGCCGGCCGTATTTTATAACTCGTGTCCTTGCACATGAAAATTAGAATGGTCGAGTCAGGCATGGTGCGTTAATCCACAGGGCAATTGTGTCAAAGCGCAGGGTGGGTCGGTCCAGGTTTGGTTGCATACTATAATTGGACATGCCCGCTTTCCAAAAAAAGGTTCAATTACGTTTTTATCAAGAGGATGTCCATGCGTATATATACTGGATAACAAGCTCTCTCTTTAGGAAGCCAAACAGCTCCGTAAGTAAAGAACCTCACGCTTTCGAGCCCGTGGCACAGGAACAAAAATAAAAAGTGCTTTGGACCTGTGCTACCTCCCGAATTCAGCTCGCGTGTTGGACCATTTCTGATAATAGTCTATATACACGGTCGCACTGCCCTTTCGGCGGTACAACTCGAAGTTGGCTAACAAAAGAGGTCACCGGACAATTGATAATCAGAATTTCCCCTGGCACCCGTAACGACATCTTAAACCAACAACATGCAAGGCACGTGTTGTCACGATAAATTGTGCGGACTTACTTTCCAGGCAGTGCGGAGTGGCGCCCCGAATATCGGGGATACAAACACAGAATCAACGTAAACACACCCAATAGAATTCGTGGTTCTTTTCAGAAAACAATGGCAAAGAGTGTCAAATTGTTTGGGATACATTTCTTGTGCCCAATAATAGAATATTTACTCCAAAATGAACATTGGTATAACGGGCCTCTTGGGGAAACGGGTGAAGTCCAACTTCGGCGGCTGGGCGGACTGGTCGCAGAGGTAAACAGGCAAGGAAGTAGGTAGATTAAAAGTCGTGTGATGGAACCTCTAGGACAGGATCCGGAAGCACAGTCGACATGAAGATTTGAAGGGAGAAAAGTAGACGACGGTCGATGAGTACTTGGCTAGAAACAAGAAATGGAGGGCTGGGGCAGGAAGCAGTATAGCGGCTACTTTCCCTTGCCCTTATTATTCCGGTTTCGTTGGGACCTTCGTGGTCCAAGGCTGGCGCCAGTCTTCGCCTCCTCGCTTTCTCCACACGGGAGGACCTGCACTCGTTTAATTTTATAGTCTAAAGGCCATGAACTGAGGAGACGTACATGGTGTGATTTTGTCCTGTGCCGGACCCAAGATTCCACCGTGGGCGGAGCAATTCCATCATATAGTTTCACCCACTCCATGCACACAATACATCGCACCCTCCTTTTCTCGACGCGGTCTATCAACAAGTCGTGAAATAAGCTTAGGCGGTCCTCCCAGTCGAGGTTCTTCTCTCGGTGGTACGGTATTAAGTTTTTTAAGCCCAAGTCGTATTTGTCGAACTTTCTCCTGAAGATTGCGGGTAACCCGCCAACGGGAGTGCCGAGTACGGCCTGAAAAAGTTGTCCAGCATTCATGTTGGACGCGGAAGAGGAGAGGAAACGACGGCTAGGTCAAAAGGTGGCTTGCGTGGCTTGACTGAGGAAAGAATGAATGGTTCGAGGCCCACTCCGTGGTTTGGTTCCCAGCAAGGGTCGATCACGCTTCAGTCGCACGCTACTTGACATTTCGTCTTGTATCTACTTTTATAACACAAGCTTGACTACCCACAGCGTGGAGGAGACGAGGGAGTAATTATCGGCACGTCTTCCGACTTTTGCTCAGGCTCCTGAGTGATCGTGTCAGTACCACGAGACTGGTCCAGAAGATGAGAACGCACCCCCTGATTGGGTTCCTTTGATTCGTTGCAACCGGTGTAGAGTCAGATTTATTATTTGAAAGTGAAGCATCTTCATTGTTCGACTCTGTGAAGGGGCCAGACTCAGAGGAGGAAGCGATTGTACTGCGGAGGGTAGATATAAGAATAGATTCGAGGTCGTACCATTGGGACATTTCTCCGCGGTAGTCGAAATAAAATGGTGTTGAAAATTTTATCGCGAAGAAAAGGGGATAGATCAGGTAATTGTAGGGTGGTGACATACCGTCATCCTCCTTCCCCGGTATATTATTCATTCGGGAAACGAAAACCACGGAGTCCACGTGCAAGAGAACAACAGCTGGACCGAAAGCTAGAAAGCCCGTTAAGCCATGGCGAACATTGGGAAATCCTGGTTATCGCTGACACCAGTTTCAAGGACAGGAGAATTCTGGACCGGGATGAGCGAGTAGAGGGTCAGGCCACCTGTGAGTGTTTGACAGTTTGGCATTGCCTGGAATAGGGTCGCGAGGGAGCAGATTGGTCTTTCCCAAAATTAATGTTCCTTCACGGGCTCCCATTCGAGAAGAATATTCCGCCGTTTCCTCCGTTTCCTTCCACTGGCACCGACAGGCAAAGTCGCCCCGCTCACATGGCTCATTCACATTTCCGGAAATCCATGCGGCCGGCCCCGATCTCGAACCAAGTGTATTCGTCTCGTCAGTGGGGGACCAATCGTGAGTCCCACTCCAGACACCACTGCGATAGACGAGAGCCCTCGAACGTGAAGGAGAAGCCGTTGGATGTGGCAGTGAAACGCAGTGCGTCTGCCATTCGGCAGGCCCATTCCTGGTGAGTGCATGGACCACTTCGCTGGACCGCTACTAAACAAGGACATCATGATATTATTTAGGTCTGTGAATTTGTACCCCCGTCGGTCGATACTCAACCCGTCCACGCCGTTGACTCGTCCTGTAGTTTGGGTCGCCGTTCAGGGGCCTTAGTTTGCCAAGGAGCGTGGCCAGAATCATCTAGGCCACTCGTCGCTCCCAAAGGAGACTTTGGTGAGTGGATACCCTCAGTTCGTGTGGTCTTTCCGGCCGCAGGCTAATCGCGGTCACAGCGCAGGAGGCTTCCCCAGCAGTGGCTACTTACCCACTCCCAACTTTGTATCGCATGCTCTTCCTGCCTGGTCACTATCGTTCTGGGCCCATGAAGGTCCGACTGGGGGTCCGGTACTTCTCAAACTAGATAACCTCTAACGAGAAGACCGATGTTCCGGTGAGTAGTTGCTGATACTCCAAAGGTTGGACCTATTAAGGATGCCTCCACAAGGCGAAACGGGGACCCGTTGGTCCATCCATGACAGACAGTGACCGAGCACACGGGGGGATGGTCAGTCCTGGCGGTCCACCGCGTTGGAGCTCTCCCATCTGATGACCCAGCTATTTAGTTGCTTCACAGGACACCTCTCTGGGATTATAGGTTGATCATACTGCGCTCCCCGTGAACAAGAACCCCTGCTAAGCTAGAAGGGGCGAGTGCTATCCGCCAATGCGTCTTCCTGCAGTGCAGAGTCCATGGTACGAGCTCTTCCAAACGAGAGGGGATGATGTCCTAATGCCCCTACCCAGAAATTCATGAAGTAGTTGCCTCACTCAAGATGGAATGAGCCCGTGACCGACTTGGCGATTCGTATCCGGAAGAAGGACAACAACTGTGACGAAGGGATTCAAAAACGGGTAATACTGAATGTTATATCCAAAAGGACACTGTACTCACCCCACAATTTGCTACAGAAGAAGGCACTCGTACTGTGCTAGAAAAAACGATTCAGCCTTAGGTCTAAGATCGCGAAGTTTCTTCCCAGAGTCTAATAACATTTGCCTCCCGCGGCCGTCGCATTTCCCGTAAGTCTCGAGTGTTTGGAATGAAGGCTTCAACTCATTGAAATGACACATGGGACAGAATTCCTGGTCGTACCGCTGTGGTGTATGGATCATGAGAAGGTTTGTACGAGAATTTGTTGATCTCTGCTTGCATCCTGACTTTCACCGCGTGACACACGTCAACCTGGCGCGTCAAAATCTACCATTTCCTTCTCTAACCTCGAAATTCTACTACTTGAAGTGTCTCCCTGACCTTTCCTTATACTTCAGGCCTTCAGGTTCTATGTCCCTCAAGCCCAGACACGAGTAACCAGAGTTAATCATCGTTGTACAAACCACTTGGGTACGTGTTCGCGCGCCTGGCATGTAATCTAAACTTCTGGCTGACATGCTGGATAAGTAGACCATATTCTGAACTCCAACGACGCAGGGGACGAGTAGAGTCTCGGCTTAACCACGGTGTTTTTACCGGTGATGTACGTACTTGTTCGACTCTCTTGTTTGCCCTCAACATTTCCCTGACGTCTCGCACGTCGAAACTTCAGTAACAGCCGTCATTGCTAAAGAATCAATCCTTGTTCATCCCAGCACGCCTCCTGTCCAATCCTCGAGCACCCAAGATATCTACACCTGAAGATGCAAACAAACACGACAAAGACAGCAATGTACTGTTCATACCTCTGCGAGAACCAGGCGGTCTCCTCTCCGGCTGCAGTACTACTCACACTCTGCTCTCGACATCTGAGCAATTCAAACTTTCATGTCCCCAAGTCTGCCACGTAAATGACACATACACAACTCAAACCGGCATGCGGAATGACGAAGAACCCTGAATTCAAATGGAACAGTCAATGGTACACGCCTGCTTTAGCATCGAATAAATATTATTCAAATTTCCTTGCTTTCTGGTCCCCTTTAAATACCACAATACAAGCGACCTTCCCTTCCATGCCCCGAAACCCCTTTCTCCGACATACAAGCTGTACAGTTTGTGTATTGTCAACGGATAAATTCGCATCAGCGCGTTAGCTCCGGACGTGGCATGTCGCAGGCTCCTTCTCAAACCCTCACCGCGCTGGACTTGCTCTGATCAGCGGGACAAACAAGAGAACCTCTGTCCGAGTGCAAGAAAGTCGTGAAATAGAAGTTCGTAGATTCATTGACTCTTATAATACATAACTAATCAACTTTACAGTTTAATCCTTCCTCGCTCCTTGATATCCTTCAAACGTCACGACACGCGCGAACGTGCCTCCAGTACCCCAAATTCCCTTTCTCAGGCATGCCAGTTGAACAATCTGACTATGGTCAACGAATAGATTCGCATCGGCTCCCTGGTTTTGGATGTGGTATGCGAAAACTGAGGGCGTCATCAATTTTGAGGACATTGTTTTACAGTTCTTGTTTGTTAAGGATACTCGCCTTCTGGATCAGCAGCCTCAAACCTACGAACATGCAAGGTAAGCGATCCCGACTATTGTGTAAAGGAAGGCGCTCACATGATCTTATCCTTTGGAAGAGCCGAGGTGATGGCGGAAATGGTATCCGTCCTCCACTCCTTTACGTTCTCTGTTATACCCTCGCTCTCGATCATGATCATCTGGTAATCAGCATCCATAAATAAGGGACATGGAGACAGAGTAAGAATGACATACGTATGCACCGGCATCGATGAACTTCTTTGCTCTGTCAATGAGCCACTTTGGGTCCCTAGTACCTGCAGCTTCCAGTTCTGCGACCGACGCATCCCCACCCGCGCCCCACCTGTACCGAGCTTGGTAAGTTTCTGTTCAATATCACATTCGGGGAGAGGCAAACGCACTGGATCCCGACCTCAGGTTTCGGTTTCAGCCCATAAGACGCCGTGAGCTCGACCAAAGCTGCCCAATCGTCAGTTGGAAGTGACAGGAATCCAGACGAGAGCTCCACTACATCAAACCTATGACCTCTGCAGTCAAAACAGGAACACCCGTTACCTAGGAGTCACATACCCGAAATCTTTACAGGTTTTCAGATATTTTTCGATTACACTTTGGTTTCCAGCCGAGACCGACAAGACGCGCTCGATGAAGCCACCAGTGCTAACATAACACCCTATCCACGGTTCGTCAGTCAAGTTGATGCTGGTATTAGGGATAACGACACTCACCATGTTTATGCGCAACGTCAATCAACGTCTTCAACCTATCTGGAGGCATCAGACTGAACGATCCACCTGCAAATTTGACCCCATCCACAAATTCTCCCCAATCCTTCAACAATTCATCCAAATACGTTTGCGTCACAGGCGCGTAGTACGGCCCTCTGATTTCTGTCAGGCCCGTTTTCCGGGGTTTAGATGGGAGAGTATTATTGGGTAAAAACGAGAAACCGGGGTGCTTCTGGGTCAGAAGTGTGTGGTTGACACTGAAAGGTCGAGTGAGTAGAGATCTAGGGAGGGTTCTTTGAGCGGTTCTGAACAAGGACATAGTGTATTAGTGAAGTGATTTGAGTGTGTGGTATGTATATAACATTTGGGTGGTTTGTGAAACTCCAAGTATGACCTCATATCTTAACCAACTTGGAGGGTCGGTTTTCTATTTTTGGTTGAGCCGGGAAATCAATTTAATGTTGGAGCCACCTATATAGTGCCACACCACACTGGACCTCTCTTCGCTATCTCTTCTATGGCGAGATCGCTCTGGATATAATTTAAGGTTCCACGTAGTTGCTCTACATAAATGCCAACCTTGGCGAATGGATGACCCGAGGGCTGCCCCGCCCCTGTTCATCGAATTTCTGTGTCATTTATCATAGCCACTGATGTGAGCATATCAAGTGTTCGCTCGAAAACACATTATTTGGTGCTGACATTCCTCTTAGGCTATGACGCCACGCAGGTGAAGTGGGATTTTTTTGCGAGACCAATGCTAATCATAACCTATACGATGTGCCATACACGAACAAAGTACTCTTGTCCGACCCAGAGTATTTCAAATACTCAGTATCCCCCTTACTGGCGAGCCTCCACCACCCAACTGCTTTCATATGTCCTCAGGACTTCTCTTTCGGAACAACAAGCATGTCTTGTCATCTGGCATAACGGAATGTCCCATCCACGGACTTTCTGGCCTTTTGCCTCTGTCCAACTTGATGTCGTAATTCAACAAGATACATGCCACCACCGACTTGACTACATGCGAAGCTAGAAACCTGCAGATCGCATTTAACGAAACTTCACGGCGGTCTTCCGAAGAGAATACTACCTACCTCCCGGGACAAGCACCATTCCCTAGTCCCCAGAGTGCCCAATTCGTCGAACGTGAGGTGAGAGCATGTTTTATATAAAACGCGGCTTCATCGCCTCCCTCTAGACATGCCTTTGCGAGGTTGTATGACCTGTACCCGTCGAAAGTATACGGATCCGGATAGAGCGCCGGATCGTGGTGCATGGCATCGCTGATTAACGATACGCAGCTTCCGTATGGCAGTGTTACACCGTTGGAGAATTTGAAGCCATTCGGATCGCATACTTTGCGGAACATAGAAACTGGGCGGCAGTAAGCTACTTGTTGTGTCATAAACTGGGACTTGGCTTACTCGCGACTAAGCCCGAGTATCTTGCAGACTCGTGTACGAAGCTGTCGAGTTTGTACAGTTTCGCGATCGCACTGTTGGGCTCTACCTCTGACTCCATCACCTCTCGTACTTCCTGTCTCAGGGGAGCGATATACTCTGGCCTAGCAGCTAGGTCCAGTAGTGCCTGTGTCAGGAGCTTGTGGAAAGGTTCAGTAGTTTGCACAAAGGTTGGCGGGTCATAGTAATGCTCACTATCGAAGCGCCATGGATGGCTGCAGAGTTAGCGAGTAAGATTCTCATCGCCAAATTCTCTACTTTCGCATCTTCTCCCTGCGCCTCATTCACCAATCCCGAAATCAAATCGTCCTTGAATGGACAGTTAACATGTAGGTTCATGCTGAGCTGTGCGAGAAGTGACACATTACCGGCATCCCATCCCAGCCACTCCCATGTTCCTCCCTCGTTCTGAGCCTTTCGCTGATAACGTCCCCGAGATATTTCAAGCTCAGGCTCTTGAGCCTTTCATATGGAGATAACAGCGGACCAACAATCCTAAGAACATCAAAGCTCATACCATATCCGATTGTGAATCTGACTCACGGATGCAAAAACCTGGGTGCTAAGTTAATCAAGCTCGCGGTCCGCATAACGTTTTCACCAAATCCAATGCACAAATCCAAATATCCTGGATTTCGGCACAACGGGAGACCTACAAAGATACGGTTGCACGAACGTGCTACGATATGCCGAGCAGTTGTCCACACAGGGACGCCTGTCCACTCTATTCTATTTATCAAGAACTATCCCTGGCAAACTGACAATCGAAAGAGTACCACATACCATTCTCTGTAGTCGAAATGAGATCTAATCCAGCTGCACATTCTTCGTACACTCCGTCACTGTAGTCGTTGTCTGGGAATTCCTGTGGACATACTGTATTGGAATGCTTACCAGTGATATTTGAACGAATTAAGCTTCGACCTAAGAACCTTCAGATGATACGCGCTTTTGGTTACGTTCGATTTGATCGTATAATCAAACCTCATAATCTACCATCATAGAATCACAGTTAGGGTATATAAGAACGCTCGGAAAAAAAGTGCACATACATCAATAGCACCTTGAAAAAAGTTCAGCTCATCCGAGCTTGCCTTTCTCAAATCCTCAGCCAACTCTCCACCACTAACAACAAACTGCCACATATCCATCGTCGGAACCTTGAAAATTCCCGTTGGATATGCCGTATACCCTTCTTGATATATTTGTTTCCCATGCTTAAAGAACTTGTACGCGGAAATGTAAGATGTGAAGGGTCCAGAGTAACCAATTGTTGGTATGTGGTCAAACTACATCGTCAGCTTGGTTAACTTTACGTCAATTGGATGATATAGTGAATGGACGTACGGTTGGCCAATATTTATCGAGGTACACCTTGCATAAGGAGAGAAAAACGACGATCAACGTGACAGAGTAAATGTTCTGGGATGAGGCCAATTCAGCTCCCAAAGGTACCATCATGACGGCGGCCAAAGAATGAATCCACCCCAGGCTGTTTTATGTTTATGTAGTCCTATTCCTTTATTATGGCGCTGGGTTAGCCATATTGGTCTGACCAGGCTTCTGAGGCAAGATATTTTCGTCTGAACCACGCGCAAAGTTAATGAAAAGTGGGCTGCCGTACTTCAGGCATTCATGGTTAGTCCGGGCTATTCATGGTTGGGCTATTATCGATAAAACGGGCATGAACCCCATGCCCCTCGAATTTGAAGTCCCCCCACCGTGGAACACGTAGAACAAACCCAACCTCTGCACACTCGTTCCTCATCTAACCACCATCGCAGCGATACCGGTTGATGTGCTACAAGACACAATGGGATCTACTGACGCCCGTGCCTTCAACACTACTCGTTTCCATCCCCTGTGTTCTGATGTACGTTCATGAAAGATTTAATCTTATTTAGTGCGGGACTGCCATCGCCGCACCATGGAGATGAATCTACCCCCCTACCCTCTTATTTGCTCCGAATATCATATGAAAAGCTGGCGCCAACGACCCTATTGAAGAGATGTCAACCTCCTGTGTCGTAGGTTCGAGATCACTGGTCCAGAAGGTAGGGATCCTTAGTGGAGAATGTCCTCATTGGTGACAACCTTAGTTTTCACATACCAAAACCAAGGAGCTGATGCGAATGTTAATCATAGTCAGATTGTTCAGGTAGGAAGACGTTTACAGGTGTTATGACATTTGAAGACAAGGTTTAAATTTAAAACGGACCAGTTGTGTATTTGATCCACAAACCTCCATGTACGACTCCTACACCTCCATCACATCCACGATATAAGCAATCTCCGATCGTGATCCTGCTCGATTAGGCCCCCAGGCTTTCCTGGCCACCAAATATCGCTATTTCGCAACAAAGGGTAGTGTACTTTGCCGGCATCACTAGCCCAGTCAAAATCAACCACCCTCAAATTCGCTCTACTATTCCCCGAGTCATCGTCAATTAAAACCTCTTCACCAGTCTCTGAGACTTCAAGCATGATATTGATGGATCGCAGATCGCCATGTACCTTGCCATTCTTCGCAAGAATTCCGACCAGTTGATCCAATGGACGTCGAATAGCCGGTGGGAGTGGAGAATCCACTAGATACTCGTGTAATGATATCCAAACTGAAGGCTCAAGGTATTCCATAACATATGCTTTGGGGGCACCTCCGGGATCCGAGTAGGCATAGAGTTGTGGCGCGAGCTGATGCTCGGCTAATAGGTGGTGGACGTCTTCCCTGTAATGGTCAGAAACCAGCTTTTTTTTTTTTTTTTTTTTTTTTTTTCCATCATCAATATTTAAAGCGGGGCTCGAACGCAGTCCGCCCCCTATACCTACTACAAGTATGATACAGGGCTCTCCATCCTACACCTAAAGAACTTTATCAACGGAGTAGTACATTAAACTACAAGCGCATGTAGACTAGAGAGTCCAAATGATAATACAGTAGAGAAAAGATGGAGGAACTACTCAACATGATTGATCAGCACCCTTGCCCCCCTCCTCTGAACTCTTGTCTCCTCATAGCGACCCCAGATCCAACCAGCTTTGAAGCGGTGGGCCCAGAATGAGCATTTCGGCTCATTTGCTGCGTGATCTCCACTACAGTTTAAGCAGTGGGCAGTGTGGGGGCACAGTGCACCCTCGGGAGTGGCAGGGATGGGGGGTTCAGCTTTGGCATTACCCTTACAGCATCCAGAAAGGAGATGGTGGTGCTCCACTTGGTGGGGACCTCCGCAACGGGGGCACTTGAGGCCTTTGGACCTATAGGCAGAAGTCGGATGGCCCCATTTCCAGCAACAACTACACTGGGGGGTCCCAGGGTTTGCACATGCAAGTTTGATGAGGCATTCATAGCCAGCAATATAGACATGTTTGCCAGCAAGTTTCTTGGCAGCAGCTCCAGACTGGGAGTCCCAGACATCAAACCAAACAGTGGGTGAGTCTGAGCAGTGGGAGTTCTTCATAACGTGCAGGATGTCCGCAAGTTCAAGCAAAGGGAGATGAGAGGCCTTGAGTGCCTCAGTAATTTCAGTGACTGAAATATGGTGAGTAGTGCCAGGAGCTTTGAAGGGAACATCCAGGACCTTCAGATAGGACTTGGACCTAGGGAGAGCAGCTGCAACTGGGGTTTCGAGGCCCAGGAGCTGCTTGGCAGTATTGGCAATGAGGGTGATCTCATCAGTGGAGGGGACAGCAGAGGTAGTGACAGTAATACCACCATAAGCAGAGCATGCCCCATCTGCTCGGAGGGCAGACTTGGCATGGAGGGGAGTGTCATTAGCACTTTTGATGAGTACTGGGAAGTCAACATTAGTAGTCCTAGCATCAAGTGCTAGGAGGATTTGGTAGCAGTTGGGACCAGTAGTAGTAGAGTGTATCTTGGGAGTGTATTTAGGAGGTGATGTGGTGGCCCGGTGTACTGCCATGATGCAGTCTGGGGGGAGATGAGGAAATGCCTTAGTAATATGGACCAAGGTAGTAGGATCAGTAGTGGTAGCAGCAGCATAGGACTTCTTGGTCGGTGCTGGTGCGGGAGAAATAGGGGCAGTAGGCACTGATGTGCATGCTGGCCTTGAGCAACAGGGGTCTCGTGAGGGCCTAGAGGAGGGACCATGGGAGGAGGAAATGTGTGATGTCCTTTTATCATGCACAGGGACAGGGGGAACTGGTAGGGTTACAGAGGACTGTGAAATGCCAGGCATAGTCACATTACCACTTACTTCAGCAGATCCATGGGATAGAGAGAGGGACAGTGGGGGGATAGGGGCAACTGAGGGAGAAAACTGGGTCATCACTTCCTGGCATAGGGTAGCAATAGAGATGTCCTTCCTAAGGTGGGAAGAGTGGAATGACCTTTCGAGGATTCCAAAGTGAACACAGTAGGAAAGAAAACCACTGCAGGCATCAAGGGTAGAGGAGATGTCTGTTAATGAGACATCATCCACATTGCGGATCCGAGCAAGTGAGGCAAAAGCCTGACTAACATGTGGGGTTATATTGGACTGGAGAGAGGTCCAGTTGAATGTCCCAAGGCCACTGAACCAGACAGCACATGGGGTAAAAGTGGTGGGGGTTGAGGGAGGGATGAGAGGCTTGGTCGATGATGTGGTAGGGAGAAGGGGTGGTACTTCAGAGGCACTGGACTCTATTCCAGCTTCAATATCTGCCTCCAATCCTGATGGTCTGGCAGTAGATCCTGTGGAGGAGGCCACTCTGGCTCTCTTCTGCTCACACTTCAGTTGTGATTTGGACTTGTCACTGGGGCCAGTGGCAGTCCCATAGAAGGACTCGGAGGTAATCTCCTCATCCCAGGGTGAGTTGGGGGTACTGATGTTTCTAGACATAGTGCAGCTAATCTCTTGTCTACGTCAAGCACCTATCCAAAAGAGGAAGGTGGTGGTGAGAGATCAAGAAGGGATGGTCAGAAACCAGCTTGACAAGTACTTCCATGTGATCCTTCAAAGAATGGGAGGACAAATACACATGAAATAATAAGCCATTGCAGTTTATAATATTGAGTTTATGTGTAAATGTGAGATGTCCTTGAGCGTCAGGACCAGAGGACAAAGGAATGGGATGTTGTCTCTGACTGACAGAAACATCGAGAGTATCAGGTCAGCTGCCTCAATGATACGGGCCCCATATCCAGATGGCTTTTCCTTCCTATGAAGTGCTGAGAACGAAGCATCACTGGAGTGCTTTGCCATTATTGGTGGTAGTGGTGGTAGAGTTCCCTTGCTTGATAAAAACACTGTACATTTGGCAGATCCCTGTGGGGGGTGTAGCCAAAGAAACAAAACTTGAATAGAGTAGTAATTGATATTCAGTTGTCACGTGTTGTATAGCTTTCCTCGAAAGAGATCATTCTCCCTGGACTATCGAAGTAATCCGTGAACTTGTGCACAATAGGTTTGATAAGTGAGCATGTTGGTATCACATTCAATGGATAAACAGATGTGGCATATCGTGGGCCCCTTTCCCATGCCAAACTTGCTCTGATCAGTGGGACAAACAAGAGAACCTCTGCTCGAGTGCAATAAGTCATAAAATAGAAGTTCATGGATTCATTGACTCTTATAATATTGTACATAAGTAATCAGCCCTACAGTTTAACCCCTCCCCACTCCTTGGTATCCTTTGGAAGAGCTAAGGTGATGGCAGTCCTCCAACTCTGGCTGGGTCTAGTAGTGCCTGTGTCAGGAGCTCATGGAAAGGTTCAGTAGTTTGTACAAAAGTTGGCTGGTCATAGTAATGCTCACTATTGAAGTGCCATGGATGGCTACAGAGTTGGCAAGTAAGATTCTCATCGTCAAATTCTCTACTTTCACATCTTCTCCCTGTGCCTCATTTACCAACCCCAAAATCAAATTGTCCTTAAATGGACAGTTAACATGTAGGTTTGTGCTGAGCCATGCAAGAAGCAACACAATTACTGGCATCCCATCCTAACCACTCCCATGTTCCTGTTAACCATTGAATATGACTTCTATTAACTGCGGTGTAGTGCCTGTGGAGTACTGCAGAATGTATTATAGTAGTCATTGGCACTATGTAGAATAATATATCAAGTACTTATGACTCTCATTGTATGCAGAGCAATTCATAGGAAGTTACTACAGATTGAAGTTACTGGAAAGTAATAGATTAGTCTATTATTAGTCTATTTCTAGAATATGTCCGAAACTTCAACACTTCTCCTTGCTCTGTATTGATGTAGAGTTTTAATCACTCAAACGTCAAGCCAAAGTGAGGTCAGAATAGATTGAATTTAATTTTGTCCAAATTCTTTGTGAGAATATCGGCAGGATTTTCTGTGCCTTTCACAGAGAATATTTCAATCTTTCCATCTTTTACCAAATCACAGATGTAATGGTATTTGATGTCGACATGTTTTGATCTTTTTTCTGTTACTGGATTTTTGGCCCAAAATATTGAGCCCTCATTATCACCGAAGAGATAAGGGGCCAATGATCGGATACCAATTTCTTCCAACAAATTGACAGTCCAAATGAGTTGTCGACCGCAATCTGACAAAGCCATATACTCAGCTTCAGTGGAAGATAATGCAATGGTTTTCTGTTTTCTACTTAACCAAGCGATAGCTCTGCTAGCTAATAAACAGAAATATCCAGTTACAGATTTATGACTAATTGGATTACCAGCCCAATCAGAGTCAGAAAAGGCATTAAGGCCTTACATAGAACTTCCATTATAGGTAATTCTATATTTGTGAGTAGTATTAAGATACTTTAGCAAATGTAAGCCTGCATTATAATATGTTTTAGTAGGGTTGGTGATATGTTATGATAACTTGATAGTAGCAAAGGCTATGTTGGGCTGACTACCTATCATCAGATACATAACTGATCCTACCAACTGTTGATACCTCTTTATGAAGTCAGGTATTGCTTGTCCTATATTGGATTCGAAGATAAATCCATTTGGTAATGGGATTTCTTCCTTTCCAATTACTTTAAATCGATCAAGAACTTTTCCTAGATAATCTATTTGGTCTAGGGTGATTGATCAGTTTATAGGGTTTCGTGAAATTTTCATGCCAAGGAACTCTTTGGTTGGACCAAGGTCTTGGCATTCCCATTTTTTCATAAAGAGTGCTTGCTTCTCATGTAGAAGTCTAGAGCCTCTGATTCCGATGAACATTGAGTCATCTACATAGACCAGAGCTATAATAAGCTCTTTGGTTTCAGGGTCATAGTAATAATAGACTCTAGCATCTAGTTTGGATCGGACAAATCCTAGGTCGGTCATTGACTTAGTCAATTCCCTCCACCATTGTCATCCAGATTGCTTTAGTCCATAAATAGCTCGGTTTAATTTCCAAACTGTATTACCACGACCTGTATTGAAACCTTCTGGAAGTTCCATATAGAGCTCTTCATCCAGTTTTCTGTAGAGATAAGCAGTTTTAACATCTAAACTGAGCATCTTCCAATCGTTGAGGGCAGCGACTGCAAATATGAGTCGTGCTGTCTCATAATGGACTACTGGTGAAAATAGTTCATCATAATTGATTCCCTCTATCTGAGAGAATCCTTTTGCTACTAGTCGAGCATGGTATCGACCATCTGATTTGGGTGTAAAGACCCATCTATTTTTGATTGCTTTTCTTCTAGGTGAAAGTTTAGCTAAGTCATAAACATGTCTTTCTCTGAGTGAATTTAACTCTTCTAAGCACACTTTCCACTATTTAGATTTCTCTTCTGATGGTAGTCAATCTAGATCCTTGAAAGAAATAGAAACTAATGGTGATTTGACTTTTTGAGTGCATAGATAATTGATCATCCCTACTCCTCCTTCTCTGCATAAGTCTTCTAATGTAGAAGCTTCATGCTGAGAATGTCTATCGATTATTCCAGGTTTGGAAGCCTCTGATCGAATTTGTCTAACAAGTCTACTTGTAGAACTTGTCAACTTTGACTTAGGAGGTTGAAACATCTCATAGTCCTGGAGAATTTTGGTCAGATACTTTGTAGAACCATAGAAGTTTCCTGGACGTTCAGGTACTTTTCTGGTTCTTTGTGGTCTCTGAGGTATTTCAGGAACCGGTATTTGATCCAAGTGATCTCATGGTACAGAAGGACCAGCATCCCAATCATCTTCGACAGAGGTATAGGATATGAATGGTTGTACATCTGGATCATCTCTTTGAGAAGGTGGATGGTTTGGACCTTCAGGGTGATTGGGTGGATCAGCATATGATAATCCATCACTGTCATCGTCTTCTGGTATTTGTGCTTTTCTTGGTGGAAAGAGAATGTTTTGCACAATACCATCCCACTCCTTCTAAACATCGGTATTGATATTTGGTGCTTTTTCCTTTCCTTATTCTTTTTAGGTTCAGGGAAAGGAGTTGGAATTCGTCCATGAACAGATCTATAAGTCCTATCTTCCGGAGAACTTCCGGTAGAAGTTCGGGGAATAGGGCTTGGTGGTTTATCAATAGGTAAACCAGTAGATGGATCTGGAGCATGGAAGACAATAACTTCCGAAGGTGTGCTTCGAGAAGTAGAAGATGATGGTTGGTTCATCCGTTCTTCTCGCTTCTTCCCAATACATTTAGGGAAGTGTTCTTCGCTGAATACGGCTGTTGGAGATGTATAGATTACATTTCCATTTAGGTGCCTCATAAAACAATAATTTTTCCTATCTGATGTCCAACCAAGGAAAATTATGAGTTCTGACTTCACTGTCAGTTTATTGTCTCTTATCTCTTTTGGGAGAAAGACATAAGCACCACAGCCAAAGACTCTCTCTTTGGAGATGTCTGGAATCTTCTGATTCAACACTTCATAAGGTGTTTTCCACATAAGTCATGATACCAGTGTTTTATTATAGATATGTATAGCATGATCTATAGAAAACCATCAGGAATACAAGCATGATGCCTCATGGCTTCTGCTTTATTCATCAAAGTTTGGTTTAAGTATTCTGCTCGGCCGTTCTGTTGGTGTATGTGCAGTGCACTAGTCTCATGTATAATCCCTAATGAGTGCAAATGAGATTGTAACTCATCAGTTGCATACTCTCTTCCTCTATCAGTACAGAGATATTTTAATTTAGTCTCGTATTGAGTCTTAATTAAGGCAATGAAATTTTTCATTTCTTCTACTGCTTCTGATTTCTTATAGAGGAAGCGAATCCATCCATGAGAGGAAAAGTCATCCATTATAGTCATGATCCATTTAAATTTATGGTAAGAAAGAATCGGAAGTTCAACTAAATCCAAGTGAATTCTTTTGAATGGATGCTTTGTGCGTGTAGGGTTCTCTCTAAAGGGTTTCTGATGCACCTTTCCCTTGGCACAACCGTTACAGACTGGTTTTTGCTCAGGAATCCATACTGGAGTAAACCCAATCATATTTTTGTCAAAATGATTGAGGATACAATTAGAGGGATGTCCTAATCTCGCATGTACAACTTTGTAGCCAACAATTGGATCTGCAGCCATAGCTACATGTTCCAAATGTACAATTTTTGTATTAACAAAATGTAAAGTAGTATTGTGACTTGCTGAAGGATATGCTTGAAGAATAGCATTTCCTTCGCTATCAACTACTACTGATTTGTTGGCATCTGTTCTAATAGTTTTGCCATCTTGGCATAACTATCCCACTGACATTAGTCATTCAGAGGTTCCTTTTAGAAGGAAGACTGGATATATTAATATCTGCATTGGTTAAATGCTGTCAGTCTTCCCATTATAGACTCTATGCTTAAGCATAACTGTGCCAAGACCAACCACATTAAGGTAGGGACCTTGTGCTCCTACAGTCTTAATTGGGATCGAAACTTTGAGTTCTTCAAAGTTGATGAAGTCTTCCGCATAAGGGGTATAATGACATGATGCCCCTGAGTCTGATAACCATACATCACTATATTCTTCTAGTGGTATTATAATTTGATCATTGCTTAACAATCGAGATCTTATTTGATCCGGTACTCTTAAATACTGATCAGGCATGCGCATTGAGAAACAAGAAAATTGAGAAGTATTAAAACACTTCTTATTCATTTTTCGATCCAAAAATATATTATTATGGGATCCTAAAGATTCCGATTGCATTTTTACATGCTTGGCCCCCAACGTCCCTTCCCCTTGCCCTTGCCCTTCTTCTTGCAAAGTTGGCCAGTCGGCATGTTGGTGACAGGACTGTGTATCAGGGTTAGTAAGAGTATCTGAGATCGAATTGATCACATACCTAGCTCCTCCCTTCTTCTTGTAGTTGCTTCCATAGTCAGTCGACAAAAGTCCAAGAGACACCTCAGATTGAGGTGCCAAAGCAAAAGGTTTGGACTTAGGAGACTTTGGAAGGGGCCCAGAAGAAGGTCCTGTCTGGATTACTGGAGCCTTCCGGACTTCTCCCACTGGCGGCGTCAAGTCCCTCGCAGGGCTCATGCCCATCAAACTTTACCTCCGAAAGTTGGTCAAATGACAAACATTGAGGCTCTGCACATTGGATGATGAACATGCATTGGCAAGATTGACAAAGGAGTATCATTCTTCCCCACACCGACTTCACATCAAGAATTTCATGGAGATTCAGAAAAAGAAGACACTTGGAGCTGTGATGGACGTTTCATGCCCCACCCCTGAGACTCAGTATATAGAACATTTTAACTCTGTTTCCAAATCTGTCTGGCCCAGACATAGGTTACTTAACCACTTCCCTACTAATGTATTTTTTAGAGGATTCAACCGGGACAACCCTCACCTCTCGAAGACACTTTAGGACAATGTTACAACAAATGTGACAACGGACTTCAAGTCCATCATTATTGGCATGAACAGCTCAGTCCACCCCAATCCCAACCCACTTGCTAGCCAGTTCACGGCAGCAGCTACTATTTGACACTTGGATGGAGGAAGCTCTATCATGAAGAGGCTCGGAGGAACAACGTTGACTGATACCAAACTGGTCGCACAGTACCTAGGAATCACCAAGGTACTCGCCTCTAATGACTACAACCAGGTTGAACATATTCATGTATTCACCGACTCCCTCACAGCCTTCTGGCTCCTACTTGATTGCTCGCTGCACTCTTGCCAATGGCAGTCTATCCTCATATCGAAGGCACTCCTGGCTTGGTTCAACAAGTCTGACCAACACTGCCTCTCATTTTATCACACTCCGTCGAAGTACAAGTACGGAATACAAAAAGCCACATACAACTGGATCCAAACAGTCACCTGGCCTAACCAGGGTTGAAATCACCGAGTCCCTAACTCCATAGACTACTTGCACAAGAAGTCTGCCGAATGAGCCATTCACATATGGCAAGCCATGTTTGGATTCAAAAAATACAGCAGTAGCTCCTTCCTTCACCTCCTGGTATGAGCAAATGGGGCCTCTGCTTTACCGTCGCACATCAAATCTGGTCCCTGAATACGAGAATGCAGTCACTAGCCACAGCTCTTCGCAAGAGCATGTCATGCCATCCTATGCCATGCCCCAATTAGGGAATACTAACTACGGTTCTTCCCCAATAAGGATTTATCTTGCCACCACTGCAACAATCAGATAGTCCAGACTAGGTCACACATCCTCCATCATTGTAATAACTTCAATCATCACTTTGGCATCGACACTATTAAGACATTCGTCAACTTCTTGCAACATAACTCCGCCACATTCAGTTTCCCTCCGGAGCCTGATCCCCCTCATATCCGTGCCGGTTCAGTACCCCTGTTACATTGTCGTCAAGTCCATTAGAGGTTCGGGTCTGCACCCATGTGAGTCCTTTCTTCTTTTCCTTTTTCTTATGCTCTTCCGGTTATGGATTTCAATTTCATTTCCCTACCTCTCTCCTCCTCGCTTGTCTACTATTTTATATAGTCTTCATTCAATATCCATTTTTCCTGTGGTGTCTGGGCAAAACGCCCCTCCACACGCTAGTATCATTTGTTGTTCTCCCTTGTATTTGCAAGTCGATAGTTTCTCTCTATCAATTTCTCTCTTTCACTCTTTCTCTCTCCAAATTCCTTTTCCCTTTTTCCTGCTGTTCAACTTAGGTACCAAACATCTCTCTAGTGTACATGCTAGATGGTGTTGAGTCTCATGGGGTTAGTTTACAAATAGTTTACTTTCCTTGCTCCAAACTTTTTGTATGTTCTACCTTTGTATGTATGTATGCATGGACTGTGATCGAGCACTACTATATAAATTGTTGATTAAAAAATAAAAAAAAATAAAAAAAGGGTCCTGTGACATTCGCAGGGTTCCTGGAGTTGCAGATGTCATAGGCAACATCCTGAGCCAGTGCCATGAGGTTGTCAACCTCCTGCTCACCTTCAAGCCACTTGAAGGCCTCATCTACCAACACTGTAAGTGTAGTAGGTCACTTATAAGTGGTCTTGTTTTTCTGAGTAAGAGAATATCTCTTACTCTGAAAGCGCTCTGTCGGAGGGGAGGCCCTAGGAAGAGGAGGAAACTCCTCGTCGGAGGGGAGGCCCTAGGAAGAGGAGGAAACTCCTTGTCGGAGGGGAAGCCCTAGGAAGAGGAGGAAACTCCTCGTCGGAGGTCCTGACAGCCGGTGCTACTATTTCCTCTGGGAGAGGAAGATAGAACGGCTGAACCTCTCCAGGTTCAAGGGAGTCACCCTGGGAGACAGAGTCCATACTTGGGATCTTTACCACATAGTACATTGCCAATTGATTTTTGACCCATATTTGGGTGAAACCAATAAGGTGTATGGTGAACCAATGGATAGGAGAAAAGAGAAGCAGATGCAAGTCACATTAATATTGGGGTTACTATGCTTTAGGAACCATTTACTCATCCTCGTGTGTCCCTCACAGGTACAACCTGGGGGGTGACCAGAAGGAACAGAAGGTGGACTGGAAGGTATCACCAATTGTCCTTGTTGGGCGCAGGGGTGAGAGACCTTGTGCATTCTTCAATCATAGCAATCGAGAGCACGTTTCTTCGCCATTTGCATGGGCAAAGGACCAGTGATGTGGTCATGCCAGATGATCACCTGTTGGATCTGCAGTGAGTTTTTGAGGAGAGCAGTGAAACATAAGTTTTGTGCTTTGGCATGCACCTTTTTCTCAAGCTCAGCATGAGCATTCTCTTGTGCCTGCTGGACCTTCTTGGGATTAACCCAAGTAACAGGCTTAGGTCTCTCACTCACTAGAACATGAGTGGTTGGAGGAGTGGGAGCGGAAACAGATTGAGGTGCATCCATGTGCCTCATCAGGTCAAAGGGAATTATTCCCAGACCAGTGAAACAATGGACCACCGGTTCTGTGGCAGTGGCAAAGCCTGCCATGGCTTCTGCCATGTGGGCCTGTGGTTTACTCTGGCACTTTTTGGGCTTCTTTTTCTTCTTCTGGACATTAATCCAGGTAGGAGTAGGCAGAGAAGGCTGAGGGGGCTGCCCACTCAGATTGGCAGGGTAGCAAGGTCCTCTTGCAGGCTGGGCTCTGGTATTACCTCCAGGGTGGAAGCAGTTCCAGGGTGGTCCAGGGTGAGTCCTGGGGAAGTTGCCCTGAGGGCGAGCTTAGTAGTTGGCAGTGGTAGCATAAGATGCTTATTAGTTAGACATATTGGATCTTGTTCCTTCACATCTTGACCACTCAGCATTTATAGCTTGCTGAACTACCTCCCAGGTCATATCTACAATATTGTTATTATTTGCCAATGTTGTTTGTGCCACAGCATTCCAATCAGGTGGTAATGCATTCAAAGTGATCATCACACCAAGAACTTCTGGCAATTTTACCTTAGCTGTTTCTAATTGAGAAGTCATTGTTCTCAATTCAGCTAGATCCATTGCTGGATCTTGATTCCCAGAGATGTGCTTTTGCAGCATCCTTTGGAGGATTGAATATACTGCAGTAGGGGAAGGTGTCCCAAAGTGGGTTTTCAAGTCATTCCAAAGGAATCCAGGAGCATTATGTCCATGGAGTAACAGGGAATCAGGTAAGGTGCCATTTATAACAGCCAATGCCTGACCTCTCAATTGTTACCTCCTTCTATCCTCCTCTATTAAGGTGGCAGGATTTTTAGGGCAGAGATCCTGGTCTATCACAGTCTATCTGGACTGGTCAGAGCCAGTGACAGAAATGAGGGTTAGGGTATCCTGAAGCCTTCTAGACCAGAACACATAGTTCTTAGGCCCATTAAGCTTAGGCAAACCAGTGACAATATTATTGGTAGACATAATATCTTCGTCAAGTGAATTTCTTTCTAGAAGAAATTTCTTGTATCAGCAATGATCAAAATGCAAGGATAACTCTGTCAGATGAAGCCCTATCATCCTATCTTGGTTAGAGAGGATGATAATGGTTTAACCATTGATAAGGCTACTGGGGTCCATAACCTGTTGAGGAAATAACCATAACAAGTTGTTTGCTGGGTGTAGCAGTAAACACAGTGGGAGAGAACGTAGAGTCTACTCACCAAGATAATAAGCTTCTATCTGATACCTATAGAAAGGTAATTCGGATAGACAGATATTAGTAATGAAATGGTCAGTGTCAGAGGTAGACAAGTTATAGTCTAGGAGATCAAGACTGGTGTTGTACTCAAGAAGATAAGCAATGATGAAGAAGTTGTTTGATTGAACAAGATGCAGAACTAGGTCTGCTACATGGGGTTTATATACATATTGAAACATAGACAAGTCATACTATATAAAATACTAGGAATACATAGAATGTTCCTTATGACTCCTATTAACTGCAGTATAATGCCTGTGGAATGTATTATACTAGTCATTAGTACTATGTAGAATAATCTATCAAGTACTTATGACTCTCATCATATGCAGAGCAATTCATAGGAAGTTACTATGGATTAAAGTTACTGGAAAGTAACAGATCAGTCTATTATTATCATAATGACTTCATAGTCTATTTCTAGAATATGTCCAAAACTTCAACAGTAAGATTCTCATCGCCAAATTCTCCACTTTCACATCTTCTCCCTATGCCTCATTTACCAACCCCGAAATCAAATTGTTCTTAAATGGACAGTTAACATATAGGTTTGTGCTGAGCCATGCAAGAAGCAACACAATTACTAGTATCCCATCCCAACAACTCCCATGTTCCTCCTTCATTCTAATCCTTTTGCTAATAACATGAAGGTTTTTCCCCTAGAAGAGGAGGTTGCAAGTTTGGTTGAGGTAACTGTAATAAGTTGTTGCAGCAACTAGCAGTAGTATATACAGTGGGAGAGAATGTAGGGTCTACTTACTAAGGAGATACACTTCTAAGAAGTATCTAAAGAAGGGTAGCTTGGTTAGACAGAGGTTGTTTACAAAACAATCTTAGTCTGTGTTGTAGAGGTCAAAGTCAAGTAGGTCAAGGTTTGGATTGTGTTGGAGAATATAAGAAATAATGAAGAACTTGTTCAATTGAATAGGGTGCAGAACATATCTGCTGCATAAAGTTTATATACATATTGTTATAAACTATAGATAGCCCATTTCATTCATATCACACATCTATTACCTCATGTACCTTTGTTCCTGCTCTATCTATTTCATCTCCTGTTCTAACCCCTGTTTTATCTTTGATAGCTATGCTCTCCTCTGACTTGTTTACTCTGCTCTCCTTATTAATAGTTACCACTACTAGTATATAAAGTGTAAGACTACTTGATGTATTCCTTACACTTTACCAATTGTATCATTCTCTTTCTCTTCTCTCTACTTTCTTGTCTTTATCCAAAGACTTGCAACCTGAGTCTTAGACTAAGATCATAATATTTGATAAAGTGTTATTTGACTCACCTTGCAAGAGAGGTGCCACTATTTGTAGCTAGACTTAGAATAATAACTTCCAACTAGGATAACAGTTTATAAGCAGCAGTAGCTCATCAAGAACACCAAGAAGACCTAAAGCTCTGAGACCAACTAACATCCAGGAATCACCCATAGTAACAGGATCCAAATAACTAATAGAACCAGAAGTCTCTGAAGGCCTTAAATGGCAGAAATCTGAACACAGCATAGA
The DNA here is from genome assembly GCA_963576785.1 of Chlorophyllum brunneum. Lineage (NCBI taxonomy): Eukaryota > Fungi > Basidiomycota > Agaricomycetes > Agaricales > Agaricaceae > Chlorophyllum > Chlorophyllum brunneum. Next base: position 2,989,179 of record OY756144.1, on the reverse strand, counting down.
TAAAGTATTACAACTGGTAAATTGTATACCTGTTTTAGGATGCAATTCTACCTTAGCTCAGGTTTTCAGTTTGCATAGATCACTTGCTAATTATGCTTATCTTTGTTCCAGACCTATCAATCAACCTTTCTTATATTTATTTCTGTCCATTTTTGTACATATTGTTTTCTTTTATATTCTAATTCCTTTCTATCTCTATTACTCCATACTTCAGTATCATCTGTTCTGCTTATTGCATCATATTCCTGTTACTAATGTTGTATGATGTTCTTTTATCCTTTTTCTTGTCTAGTTACTCCATTATCTTATCAGTTGACCTTCTAACACTTTTCTACTACTAGTATATAAGTAGTTCTCTGTATACTTGTATTTGGTAGTCTGGTTATCAACTTAGTCTCTGACTATCCTCCTCTATCACTCACTATTATATGAGTCAATCTCTCTGCTCATTCACTATCTGTGTCTAACCTCTGTCCTAGTAACAAGTGGTTGTCTAAGTAAAGACTACTATAGTACTTGGAGAGGTGTAGTACATAAGCTAAAGCCAAGGTTCTCTGTTTGTCTGGTCTACCATCTATAAGGACCATACCTCTGTCAATAGTATTGTACTTAACATGAAGAAACAGCTCTATTCGAGACCTTATTCAATACAGAAGTCACTAAAAACACATCTGACATAAAAATTACCAAAACCTCATCTAATATGGAAATTGCCAAGACTTACAAGAACAAACATACCAAATCAGAACTAGAAATAGAAATGGCAGATGAAATCAACTTCCTAAGAAATCTAGCTCTAGAACCAAAATATTTTAGCAGAGATAGAACCAAATTCAATGATTGGTAGAGAGCAATGTCCTTATGGACTTTGTTCAACAAGATTAATGACAATGAACAGAAAATAAACAGAGTACTAGCACATATAAAAAGAGAACTAGCAGGTCTGTATGCCAATACCAAACTCTTAGCCATCCAAGATAAGAAAACACCAATGTTCAATGACTTCATAAAGAAAATGGTAATAACATTCTCCTTAGGGAACAGAAAGGCCATTGCAGAAGGAGAAATCAAGTTGTTCAAATAAGAAAAGAGAAATACTACTAATTTCCTAATCAAATTCAAAGCACTAAAGGTCTAAGCTGGGATAAATGATGCACATGCCATTTTCCTCCTTAAACACTACACCAGAGCAAACATTATCGTAGGTTATCCAATAACATCTATCCTGACCACCTACAACAAATGGAAAACCATAATTGTTGCTGCTAAACAAGGATACAAAACAACTGATATCACTTGTGGAGATGTCAGAACTACAACTAGAGTTACTTATGGAGGAGGAGGACAACCAATGGAGATAGGATAATAGAAAGCAGATACTGACCAGATTAGGAAACTAAAATACTATTGAAGAGACATTATCTCATTATGTTTGCAAGTATGTCAGCATCCATCTGATGTTGGGGCTTCAACCCAAGAGAGATAGAGGTGAAAGAGGATGTGTCTAGGAACATATGAATGTAAGGGAAAGGGCAGTTTGTCAAAGCAAGACATTTACAAGCCTCTAGGAGGCAGAGAAGAGAGATAGGAATAATTGGATACTTTTTCACTGATTTTCATAGACAAAGTACATTTGTATCTATACAAAAATCCAAACCTATGCTACAGAAACCTTGTACATAGTTCATATACACTATAGAAATAATTTGAATAGAAAGGTAGAGTCTGGAGATAATATATGGATTGAATGAAAGGGTACATAAGAGATTGAAAATTTTCATACTTTTAGTAACAACCATTCCTACATGTTCAGGGATTTGAATGAAATTGCGTCATTGAGAGGATACTGGCTGGCATAGTGAATGGAGAGCAATGTTGTGGTAGAGAGTGAGGCAGTTAGGCCTGAAGACCTTTGCCCTTTTTGAGTCTGCAAGAATTGATGCCCATCTTGCTGGCATTCAAAACGTATTGGCTGTTGAGTCCTTAGCCTATTTTCCTTCATTGGACGAGTGTAATGTTGTGTACAAATAGGGCTAGTAGGAGGAGGGGGATGGATAGTTGTTTGAAGGCCTAGCTGTCATCCAATTTCCACATCTTGGGACTACTTTTCATACTGACTTCCCAGTCAGTCAAATAGCTGATTCTTGAGGGGCTCTTCTATGGAGGAAACATCATTGTAAGGGAGAGGGACATTGATGGGGTCATGGGTGATCTTGTTAAGTTGCTCTGATGAGAGATCAATTATTTTTGTGACTAGAATTAATTGCAGGTCATGTGGATGGTATAGAACAATTTGGAAGGCTGCAAAATGTAGTCTTGACACACTGCCATTGAGCTCTGCAAGGATATATGATCCTCCCTTCATTTTCTTCACAACTACTATGGGGCCAAAGTAATAGGGTTTGATCTTACTGCCAAGGTCTCTATCAATATATAAGTTTTGGACCAAGACCAGTGCTCCAGGATTGAAATTGTAGTCTTGAATTGTATGTCTATGTTGCTCTTCAAATTGCCTAATTGACTGATATCCAGCTTTAATCAGCTGCTGCTTTATTTGTGTGAGGTTGGACAGCTGTTTTTGGAGCTGGATGGCTCAATATGCTATGAAATCAGCTGAGGGAATTGGTTTGAAGAGGGGAGGGACAGGATACATTACTTCTATAAGGTTAAAGGGGAGAAGAGGCTCCAATCTGTGAGCTATGTAATATGGTGAGTACTCCATAGATTTTTGGATTGATATTTGCTCAGCCCAGAACACTGATGGTATGACCGTAGTCTACCTTTTCTCATCACCATCTGCCACTTTCACCAGAGCCTCTCTAACATCAAAATATCGATGTTCAACTGGACTGTTGGCTTGTGAATTGTAGGAGGATATCCATATATAGTTTATCTTGTATTTTTGTGAAAGGTACTCAACTGCTTGTATGAATGCAGGCCTATTGTCAGTCACAATTTCTTCAACAGCACCCCACCTACACAGAATTTCCTCGAACACAAATGAGCCAAGTATGCATGCATTCTTGTTGTGAAGCATCTGCCATTCTGGATAGAGGATAGAGAGTATCAAGCATGGACAACATATTGGAAACCATTAGACTTTGGCATAAACATCATGTCAATGTAGACTTTGCAAAATAGGGATAGAGGGATAGGAACATTAGGTGGTATGAAAATCTGCTTGGTAGAATGTGCCTAACATTTGTGATACATTTTGATAAACCAACAGATGTCTTCATCTAGATAAGGCCACCAGAACTGTTCAAGGAGGCAAATTCGGGTTGTGAAGATACCTTTGTGGCCAAGTTTGTTATGTGCTTGCTTCAGTAGGTTGTACTGCTTTTCTTCCTCTCTAATCACTAACTTATGTTTTACTTTAGTGTCCTTTTTCCATAATCGACCTTCTTGTATGAAAAAACCTATTGCCTATTGTACTAATCATTTAAAGGCCTCTTCCTTCATTTCTGGCATATGCTTGGGCTCTCAGAAGAATTTTTCAATTGAGGATAGTTTGGAATTGCGTGTGCAGACTTTTTCTGACCAGGGAATTTGGGGATGACATACCTGAGAATTGCTAGTATCTATGTTTGATAGGACCTTGATGGTAGTGTAAGGAGTCTTGTGGGCTTGGCATAGTCTGGGAAGTAGTCTTGACATGTTAAGAACCTCTGTTCCAAATATGTTTGATGATTCCAGCCACAAGGGTAGGTCTTGGTTATCTCGAGCATATGGATTTAGTCTAGAATTTGCTTCAATTATGAAGGCATTGGCTTTGTCAATCCATGCCTTGTAGTCATCCTCTCTCACTGGATCCTCTATTGCTTGGAGACATTGCAATAGACCATCTGGACCATGTGTATGACCTGGAACATGGTGTAATTGGAAGTCAAAGAGCAGGATGGCTGAAATCCATCAGTTAATTGTTGCATTAGGTTGGATATCTGGGTTATTAACCATTCTGTGAATATACTTTGCATCTACTTCAACAGTCAAGTTCTTCATGCCTACTATCCAAATCCTGCAGTCTTTCAAGGCTTGAAACAATCCAAAGAGCTCTAATTTTGCCTGTGAGTATCATCCTTCCCTTTCAGACAAGATTAATGATCCAAATCTTGAGGGATATTGCCGGCTGTCTGCCCCAATCTGTGTATCCCACTGCAATCATTGATGTATCTACAGCCAGGATCACCTCCCTTCCACTGGCATAGTCAATTTCTTCGGCATCCCTTCTTGACCTCTTACCACTACCTTCCTATTTGGGATGGTTCTCTGGTGGGGGGCTTCTGGCCTGTTCTTGCTGGACATTAGGTTCTAGCACTGTCTTATACACAGGGCAATGCATAGTACTCCCTTGGCGAAGGAGGTTAAAGGCTGGGTATGCTGGCTGCTGCATACTCACTTGATCTTGGACGTGCAAACAGAGGTTGGGATCTGTCATATAGTGGATGAGAATTAGTTTGAGTGGGGGGAGTGGCCCCTTGGCAAAGAGCCTTAATGACAGGGTATGCCTGTCATTTTCTCTAGATGAGAGTTGATACTGGGTCGTACAGGATGGCAGGGGGTACTCCCTTGGCAAAGGAGCTCAAAGACTGGGCATGCCAGTCACTTTCTGCCCATTTACCTTGAGGGCTCCTCTAGTGGTAGAGGGGTCCAGCACACTCTCAAATAGTGTTGTAGTTTCCCAATGGTGGGACTAGCATTGGTCTATTTGACTAAGCTACAGCACAAGTCTAGTCTAACTAGGCCTCTACTCTAACATAGGAACTACGGGAGAGGCTTTATTCTGCCCCATTCCCCAGCTGAGCCCGAGAGGGTCCAAAAGGATAGGAGTCGATAAGAGGGGGTTTGGGAAAAAACAAGCTGACTGCAAGGACAGGCTACCCCCCTCCAGTTGTATTGCAAGGGTGTGGATCCATAGACAACCCCCCTTTTTTTTTTTTTTTTTTTTTTTAAATCAACAATTTATATAGTGGTGCTCGAACGCAGTCCGCATGTACATACATACAAAGGCAGAATGTACAGAATGTTCGGAGAAAGGAAAGTAAACTACAAGTAAACTAATCCCACGAGACTCATTGACATCTAGCGCGTACACTAGAGAGATGTTTGGTACCTACGATGTTCAGCAGAAAGAGGAAAGAAAGGAATTCGGAAAGAGAGAGAGTGAGAGAGAGAAATCAATAGAAAAGAAACTATCTACTCGCAATCACAAGGGGGAACATCAAACCATACATAGTGTGTGGGCGGGTACTTACCCGGGCACCACGGGAGAGATGAAAGTTGAATGAAAACTATATAAAATAGTAGACGAGCGAAGGAAGGGGAGATAGAGGAATGAATTGGAAATCCATAACCGGGAGAGCAAAAGAAAAAAGGGAAAAGAAAAGAAAAGGATCCTACGCAGGCGCAGTCCCAAACCTCCTTTGGACTTGACGACGATGTAACAGTGGGATGGAACCGGCACGGATACGAGGGCAATCAGGTTCTGGGGGGAAACTGAACGCGGAGGGGTTGCGACGCAAGAAGTTGACAAGAGTCTTGATTGTGTCGACGCCGAAGTGGTGATTGAAGTGGTTGCAACGATACAGGATGTGTGACCTTGTTTGCACCATTTGACTGTTGCAGTGGTGACACAAAAGATCCTCGTTGGAAAGGAATTGTAGTCGATATTCTCCAATTGGGGCATGGCAAAGTATGGTGCGACAGGCTCTTGTGAAGAGCTGGGGCTGGTATCCGCATTCTCGTATCCATGGACCAGATTTGATGTGCGATGGTAGGGCGGAGGCCCCATTCGCTCGCACCGGGAGGTGGAGGAAGGAGCTACCGCTGTAGTTCTTGAACCCAAATATGGCTTGCTATGTGTGAATGGCACGTTCGGCGGACTTTTTGCGAAGGTAGTCGATTGAGTTTGGTACTTGGTGATTTCGACCCTGGTTAGGCCAGGTGACTGTTTGGATCCAGTCGTGCGTGGCTTTTTGTATCCCGTACTTGTATTTCGACGGCGTGTGATAAAATGAAAGGCGGTGTTGGTCTGACTTGTTGAACCAAGCCAGGAGCACCTTCGACGTGAGGATGGACTGTCGCTGGCAGGAGTGCGGCGAGCAGTTGAGTAGGAGCCGGGAGGCCACAATGGAATCAGTGAACACATGAATGTGTTCAACCTGGTCGTAATCTACAGTAGCAAGCATCTTGGTAATACCTAAGTACTGCGCTACCAGTTCCATGTCTGTCAACGTTGTTCCTCCGAGTCTCTTCATAATAGAGCTCCCACTGTCAAGATGTCGAATGGTGGCTGCCGCCGTGAACTGGCTGGCAAGTGGATTGGGGTTGGGGTGGACCAAGCCGTCCATACCGATTGTGATGGATTTTGCGTCCATCGTCGCGTTTGTTGTTACATTGTCCCAAAGTGTCTTCGAGAGGTGAGGGTTGTCCTGGTTGAATCCTATAAAAGTTACATTAGTAGCGAAATGGTCAAGTAACCTATGTCCGGGCCAGAGAGATTTAGAAACGGAATTAAAATGTTCTATATACCGAGTCTCAGGGGTGGGGCGCGAAAAGTCTATCACAGCTCCTAGTGTCTTCTTCTTCTGAACCTCTGTGAAGTTCTTGATGTGAAGTCGGTGGGGGGAAGAGTGGTATTCCTTTGTCAATCTTGCCAAAGCATGTTCATCGTCCAACATATGAAGCCTCGACGATTGTCATTTGGCCAACTTTCGGAGATAAAGTTTGATGGGCATGAGCCCCGCAAGGGACTCTACACCACCGGTGGGAGAAGTACGGAAGGCTCCAGTAATCCAGAGTGCTGCCCTTTGTTGCATTTTGTTAAGGATTTCACAAGTTCCCTTGGTACGGGATCGATCGTGAAACCAGAGTCGGTATCCATATGTCGCCACTGGTATGACACACGAATGGTATAGCAGCCTCTTATTGCTAGGGGACAGACCCCAATGGAGTTCCCCAGCATCTTCATTAGACAACCCCCCTTGGCTGCGCTGGACGTTAGTAGGGATCACTCAAACTCCAGGGCACTATTTCATGTGGGTACTGCAAGGCATTCCATGGATTTGCTTTGTAAGCAAGGTGTGATCACCTCCCTGGTAGCAGCCCCTGCAAGACAGAGACCCCAGACACCATTAACATGCAGATTCGCACCTTATAGGCATAGCGAAGTGGGTGCTGGGGTACAGGAAGCCAGCCGGGGGTGGGACCCCGGAACTACTGGTGGGCCGTGGCAGACTATGCAGAGAATGTGCGGCCTAGCTGGAGAGGTCTAAATCCTCTGTCAGTGGGTCTCAGAGAGAAGCCGAGTGTACCCACTTAAGTTGATACTGTGACACCACTTTCAGGGGGTAAGGGCATTAGTCCACAAGGGGCCCCTTAGTCGAGATCCCTCTATTGACTTGGGATCCCCACCATTCACTGGCTGCACCCCTCTCAAGCCAAAAGCCTACTGGCGTTACCTCAGTTTCTACTTCGACCGGACATTAACCTTCAAGGAACACATTCGCTATTACTCTGCCAAGGCAATATCAATAATCAAGGCAATGAAAATGCTAGGGAACTTTGTACGTGGTTTGTCCCCAGGTAATAAAAGATTATTATACCATTTGTGTGTTGTGCCAGTAGTGACATATGGATACCGACTTTGGTTCCATGACAAGTCACGGACTAAAGGGACCTGTGAAATCCTCAACAAGATACAGCGAAGTGCAGCCCTTTGGATTACTGGGGTCTTCCAAACTTCTCCCACTGGTAGCATCAAGTCCCTTGTAGGACTCATGCCCATCAAGTCCCTTGTAGGACTCATGCCCATCAAGTCCCTTGTAGGACTCATGCCCATCAAGTCCCTCGTAGGACTCATGCCCATCAAGTTCCATCTCCGAAAGTTGGCCAAACGACAAATATTGAGACTTCACATGTTGGACAATGAACATGCTTTGGCAAGATTGACAAAAGAGTATCATTCTTTCCCACACTGACTTCACATCAAGAATTTCATGGAGATTCAGAAGAAGAAGATACTTGGAGCTGTGATGGATATTTTGTGCCCTACCCCCAAGACTTGGTATATAGAACATTTTAACTCTGTTTCAAAATCTGTCTGGCCCAGATGTAGATTACTTGACCACTTCCCTACTAATGTATCTTTTATAGGATTTAACCAGGACAACCCCTACCTCTCAAAGGCACTTTGGGATGATGTTACAACAAATGTGGCGATGGACTTCAAGTCTATTATTATCAGCACAGATGGCTCAGTCCACCCCAACCCTAACCCACTTGCTAGCCAGTTTACGGTGGCAGCCACTATTTCACACTTAGATGGAGGGAACTCCATCATGAAGAGGCTCAGAGGAATAACGTCAACTGACACGGAACTGGTTGCGCAATACCTGGAAATTACCAAGGTACTCGCCACCGATAACTATGACCAGGTTGAACACATTCATGTGTTCACCAACTCCCTCACAGCCTCTTGGCTCCTACTTGATTGCTCGCCGCACTCCTGCCAGCAACAGTCTATCCTTACATCGAAGGCACTACTGACTTGGTTCAACAAGTCTGACCAACACCACCTCTCATTCTACCACACTCCATCAAAGTGCAAATACAGAATACAAAAGCCACACACAATTGGATCCAAATGGTCACCTGGCCTAACCGGGGTCGAAATCACCAAGTCCCTAACTCCATAGACTACTTGTGCAAGAAGTCTGCCGAATAAGCCATTCACACATGGCAAGCCATGTTTGGATTCAAAAAATACAGTGGTAGCTCCTTCCTTCACCTTCTGGTGTGAGCAAATGGGGCCTCTGCTTTACCGTCGCACATCAAATCTGGTCCCTGGATATGAGAATGCAGTTACTAGCCACAGCTTTTTGCAAGAGCATGTCATGCCATCCTATGCCATGCCCCAATTAGGGAATACTAACTACGGTTCTTCCCCAATAAAGACCTATCTTGCCACCATTGTACCAATCAAATGGTCCAGACTTGGTTGCACATCCTCTATTGTTGTAACAACTTTGATCATCATTTCGGCATCGACACCATCAAGATACTAGTCAACTTCTTGCGTCATAACCCTACCATGTTCAGCTTCCCCCCAGAGCCTGATTGCCCTTGTTTCCGTGCCAGTTCAATACCCCCGCTATATCATCATCAAGTCCATCAGAGGTTTGGGTCTGCACCTGCATAAATCCTTTTCTTTTTCTCTTTTTTCCTTATGCTCTCCCAGTTATGGATTTCATTCCCATTTCTCTATCTCTCCTTTCCTTGCTTGTCTACTATTTTATATAGTTTTCATTCAATGTCCATCATTTCCGTGGTGTCTGGGCAAAAGCCCTCCCACATGCTAGTACTGTTCATTGTTTTCCCTTGTGTTTGCAAGTCGATAGTTCCTTTTCTCTCTTTCACTCACTCTCTCTCTCTCTCTCCGAATTCCTCTCATCCCTTTTCACTCCGTTCAACTTAGGTACCAAACATCTCTCTAGTGTACATGCTAGATGGTGTTGAGTCTTGTGGGGTTAGTGTATATTTAGTCTACTTTCCTTGCTCTGAACATTCTGTATGTTCTATCTTTGTATGTATGTACACGCGGACTGCGTTCAAGTATCGCTATATAAATTGTTGAATTAAAAAAAAAAAAAAAAAAATAGTCGATTTCTTAGATTGCTGGTGAGTCTTTCACAAGTTTCTTCAACTTTTCCATAGCTAACTCTTACTCTTCTTCAAAGACAAACTCTACTCCTTTTCGCATAAGGTTCACAAGTGGACACGTGATTGTAGCATAATTTTTGATGAAGATTCGGATAGTTCCCATTGTGCCAAGGAATCCATGAACTTTGGTAAGGTTTTGGCATGGTGGGTAGTTGACTATCTTCTGAATTCAAGACTTATCTGGCAGTTACCCTTCATAGGTACATTGGTGACCAACAATGAGTGCAGATGGAATGCAAAGATGAGATTTTGCTGCCAAAAATGTTCCTCCAGCATGCTTGATTTGCTGAATAACTCAGTTCACATTTTGCAGATACTCCCATGTGAAACATTGGATTCCTGGATTCTCCAGAATACTTTCAAACTGACTGCTGTCTAATTCATAGTATATGGGTGGTCCTTTAACAGGGACATTATTGACAAATGGAACTGCTATATATGGGATTTCATCTTGTAGGAGGAAGGTAAGGTTGCCGTATTGAATCTGCATCGAGTTTGTATAACCCATTGGTATAGATGTGAGGCAAAATGTTCTAAGGGGTGTCTGGAATGTTGTCAGGTCATGGGACTCCAGAGCTAGAGTGCGTTGATCATATCCAACAAAGAAATCAAACACTTCATAGTATCCTCGACCACCAAATGACTCTGTATAATGTTCAACTATTGGGGGCACTCCCACATCTTTTATTGCTGCTGCGTTAAGGGGCTGGAGATTGTGGATGAGCAGAGAGATTTCCCATCCTTCTTGAGTATACAAAACCAATGAGAATGATATGAAGAACTTGATAGTTTGTAAACTCCTGCTGTGATCTTGTCCTTGATAATCTGAACTACACAATTGAAGATTCCTGGGGGAATAGGTATGTTTTGTAGGCTCCATGGAATGTGCTCAATTGTAGGGATTATGACTGGGTCAAAATAATCTGAAGAGAATTTTCCTTTCTCTTCTTTGCACCATGTGAAACCAGTCTCTTGAGCTTTGATAAGGTAATGTACCAGTTTTTCTTCTTTTATTGTCAGGAAGCTATTCTCTTTTTTTTTTTTTTTTTTTTAAATCAACAATTTATATAGTGGTACTCGATCGCAGTCCACATGTACATACATACAGAGGCAGAATGTACAAAATGTTTAGAGCAAGAAAAGTAAACTATTTGTAAACTAACCCCATGAGACTCGATGCCATCTAGCATGTACACTAGAGAGATGTTTGGTACCAAAGTTGAACAGTGGGAAAAAGAATGAAAGGAATTCGGAAAGAGAGAGAGTGGAAGAGAGAAATTGATAGAGAGAAACTATCGACTCACAAATACAAGGGAGAACAACAAACGGTACTAGCGTGTGGAGGGGTGTTTTGCCCAGATACCATGGGAATAATGGAAGTTGAATGAAAATTATATAAAATAGTAGATGAGGGAGGAAAGGAGAGATAGAGAAATGAGAAGGAAGCTATTCTCATTCACCTTCATAGCTTCCTTTTATTTGGCTGTATAACAAATTCCAGGTACTAAGTTGGGAGAGTTGGTTGGTAGGATTGGGAGGTTTTTGAGAGGATTAGCTGGGATCTCATAAACAATTCGGAACTTTTCTGGTAGGGTGGTGACTACAGGCTTGATGCGACTGGCAACTTTCTTGTGAGGTACAGATTCGAGGCTTGGTTGGAACTGTAACAATTTGGCCATTATTGGAATCTACAAAGAGTTGGCTGATTTCATAACCATGACTTTGTCTGACCTCATAGGTATCCCTAACTTCTCCCAAACATCATGTTGCATACTAATGATCTGGGAACCCTTATCCAGGAGGGCATCCACCTTTGTTTTTCCTGCTATATCTAACTTGATGGTATGCAAATCTTCTATATCATTTGCAACTACAAATGTCACTGATTCTCTTGTTTCTGGAGAGTGGACAAGTGCCAACACTGTCTCTTCTGCTTTTTTGAGTGAGAAGACGGCTGCCATAGTGGTAGGTACCCTTTTTGTGGTTACTTGCTCCTTGATATATTGTCAAACTTTGGGTGAGATGGCCAGAAGTTGTCAGTACATTACTGTCACTGTGCTATCCATTGCTTTGTCTAACACTTCTTGTATGATGGCAGAATCTTCAACTGGTGTTGTGTACCAAAATTGTGGTATATTTGAGGGGTTGGTAGCTGATTGATTGGGAATGTTTGGAAAAGGGTAGGGATCAATGTTTGGCCTTTTTTTTCTGATTGAGTACTGATGCTTGGACTAGGTTTGCCCTTAGCAACATTTCTGACACATTTTCGAAGGTCCTCTGCTCATTTAAGAGACAAAACCGCTACTGTATCAAGAAGCCAAAGTTCCTCAAGGTTTTCAACTGACATCTTGTTTGTGATAATGTCTGATGGTTCTGAAGACATGGTCCATGTATACTACTGGGCTTAGACTGCTGGGGCTGCTTCGACAATGTTAGTTGCAATGGTAGGTATGTTTCAAGCCTTGTAATAATTGTCAATTTCTCTCTAATATCCTTTTCAGGAGAAACTTGAGCTGTGATAACTGTTCTATTAGGTAGTGCAATATGACAATTGGTTGTATGAATACACAACCCTTTTTGGATGTATTCTTTGACTAGGGCACATTTATGGTAGAAGTGATGAGGGTTGGAGCAGAACATGCAATCGGTGTTCCGAGGTCAGTTGGTAGGTTGTTGTATAGGTGTTCCTTGTGACTGATTCCCAAGTTTTCTAGCTAACTTGCTCAAGAATGCATCAAAGACAAAGAACTACTCAAAGAATGACATATCGAATGTTTCAGGGGAAGCTGGTGGCAATACTGGTTGAGGAGAAGGTGGTTGGAATACTGGATATTGGGATTGGTGCTAGATTGGAGGATGTGCCAAATGTCCTGAAAAACCAGCTAGCTTATTTAAAGCAGAGACTGTATTGAGCAGAAATAGTGCAGCTTTGACTACATCCAATATTTCCCAAGGCTGACAAGGTGGGAAGTCTAGTAATTTGAGGCAAAGTCTGGCAGTAAGTCATTCTCGGAAGTGGGGGTCAAATCCACTCAGGAAAATCATATCTCACTCCCTCTGTGAGATCTTGTTTTGTCATGAAAGCCATCCACTAATTATCAGGAACTTTCTATAGTATTCACCAAATTGATACCTCAAACTCATTGGTGTCATGGCCTGACAGTTGGCAAAGGCCTCAAGATTGTAGAATGTATATTTGTGATCTTCATTAGCACCAGAGTAGATAGTAGTAACTTCTTGTTTAAATTGATCCCAATCATTTCCTGCTACTGATGGGAGTTCTTTCCAGGTATTATGTTCATTCCAGCCAAGGTATTCAAGGGTATGATCATTTCTTGATTATTAAGCTGACAACTCCTTCCTAGACATTCTACCTCGACAAAAAACTGTCCTAGTGAAAGGGGATGTCCATTGAATTTTGGAGCATTTCATTCATAGGGACTAGGCATAAATCAAGGATTGGGAGGAGCTTGGATATAGATAGGAGGTGGTAGAGGTAGTAGAACTAGTAGATTGGGAGATCAGATACCTTGGGGTGTATGCCAACTTGCTAGAATGAAATGTGGATGGGTGGGTGTCTGCAAACCAACATTGGTGTGATCTCCAGACATACCAAAGGCTTGATATCGACACTGGCCTGATGGTCCAACCTGAGGCAGAGGTAAGAGAGGAACATCATCTGTTGAAGTTTCGGACATACTCTAGAAATAGATTATGAAGTCATTATTCTAATAATAGACTGATCCGTTACTTTCCAGTAACTTCATTCCGTAGTAACTTCCTATGAGTTGCTCTGCATACGATGAGAGTCATAAGTACTTAATAGATTATTCTACATAGTACCAATGACTAGATACTACGTTCCGCAGTACTCCGCAGGCACTACGCTGCAGTTAAAGGGAGTCATAAGGAACAATCCATGCAATACTAGTATTTTATGTAGTATGACTCGCATATGTTACAATATGTATATAAACCCCATGTAGCAGACCTAAGTTCTGCATCTTGTTCAATCGAACAACTTCTTCACCATTGCCTATCTCCTTGAGTACAACACCTCAACCGATCTCATCAACTTTAGCCTCTATTCAAGTGACGTTGATTGCTTTATCAATAATATCTGTCTATCCAAATTACCTTACTACAGGTATCAGATAGAAGCTTATTATCTCGGTGAGTAGACCCTACGTTCTCTCCCACTGCGTTTACTGCTGCCCCCAGCAAACAACTCGTTACGGTCGTTTCCTCAACAGGTTATGGGCCCCGGTAGCCTTACCGATGGTTAAACCATTATCATCCCCTCTAACCGAGATAGGATGATAGGGCTTCACCTGACAGAGTTATCCTTGTATTTGATCATTGCTGATACGAGAATTTTCTTCTAGAAAGAAATACACTCGACGAAGATATTATGTCTACCAATAATATCGTCGCTGGTTTACCTAAGCTTAATGGGCCTAAGAACTATGCGTTCTGGTCTAGAAGGCTTCAGGATGTCCTAACCCTCATTTCTGTCACTGGTTCTGACCAGTCCGGATGGACTGTGACAGACCAGGATCTCTCCCCTAAAAATCCTTCCGCTTTGATGGAGGAGGATAGAAGGAGAGAACAATTGAGAGGTCAGGCATTGGCTGTTATAAATGGCACCTTACCTGATTCCCTGTTACTCCATGGACATAATGCTCCTGGATTCCTTTGGAATGACTTGAAAACCCGCTTTGGGACACCTTCTCCTGCCGCGGTGTATTCAATTCTCCAAAGAATGTTGCGAAAGCGCATTTCAGGAAATCAAGATCCAGCAATGGATCTAGCTGAATTGAGAACAATGGCTTCTCAATTAGAAACAGCTAAGGTAAAATTGCCAGAAGTTCTTGGCGTGATGATCACTTTGAACGCATTACCACTGGATTGGAATGCAGTGGCCCAAACAACATTGGCGAATAATCACGATGTTGTAGATATGACCTGGGAGGTAGTTCAGCAGGCTATAAATGCGGAATGGTCAAGACGTGAAGGGTCAAGACCCAACATGTCTAACCCACAAGCCTCCTTTGCCGCAACTGCTAACTACCAATCTCGCCCTCAGGGCAATATCCCCAGGACTTGTCCTGGACCACCCTGGAACCGCTTCCACCCTGGAGGCGATACCAGGGCCCAGCCTGCGAGAGGTCCTCGCCACCCTGCCAATCCGAGTGGGCAGCCCCCTCAGCCTTCTCCCCCTTCTCCTACCTGGATTAACGTCCAGAAAAAGAAGAAGAAGCCCAAAAAGCGCCAGGGTAGACCCCAGGCCCACATGGCGGAAGCCATGGCGGGCTTTGCCGCTGCCACGGAACCGGTGGTCCGTCGTTTCACTGGTCCGGGGATGACCCCCTTCGACCTGATGAGGCGCATGGATGCGCCTCGACCCGTTCCCGCTCCCGCTCCTCTGACCACTCGTGTACTAGTGAGTGAGAGACCAAAACCTCTTACTTGGGTTAATCCCAAGAAGGTCCAGCAGGCACGAGAGAATGCTCGTGCTGAGCTCGAGAAAAAGGTGCGTGCTGAAGCACGAAACTTATGTTTCACTGCCCTCCTCGAAAACTCACTGCGGATCCAACAGGTGACCACCTGGCGCGACCGCGTCACTGGTCCTTCGCCCATGCAAATGGCGAAGAAACGTGCCCTCGATCGTTATGATCGACAGATGCACGAGGTCTCTCACCCCCGTGCCCAACAAGAACAATCGGTGACACCGCCTGGTGCACCTTCAGTTCCTTCTGGTCATCCCCCAGGATGTACCTGTGAGGGACACACGAGGGTAAGTAAATGGTTCACTAAACATAGTAACCCCGATATTAACGCAACCTACGTCCGCTTCTCTTTTCTTTTACCGCATGGTTCACCATATGCCCTATTAATTTCTCCCAAATTTGGGAATAAACTTAATTTGGCTATGCATCATGTGGTAAAGATCCCAAGCATGGACTCCGTCGCCCGGGGTGACTCGCTTGAACCCGGAGAGGTTCGGCCGTACTACCTTCCTCCTCCGGAGGAAATAGTAGCTCCGGTCGTCAGGACCTACGAAGAGGAGTTTCCTCCTCTTCCTTGGGCCTCCCCTCCTACGGAGCAATTCCAGAGTAAGAGATACTCTCTTACTCAGAAGAACAAGACCACTGATAGGCGTCCTGCCACACTTTCAGTGTTGGTAGACGAAGCCTTCAAACGGCTTGAGAGCGAGAAGGAGGTCAATGACCTCATGGCACCGGCTCAGGATGTCGCCTACGACATCCGCGATCCCAGAAACCCTGCGAACGTCACAGGACCCTCTTCTGGGCCTCCCCCCAAGTCTCCGAAGTCCGAACCTTTTGCTTCGGCACCTCAATCTGAGGTGTCACTTGGACTCTTGTCGACTGACTATGGGAGCGACTTCAAGAAGAAGGGAGGAGCTGGGTACGTGATCAATTTGATCTCAGATACTCTTACTGACCCTGATACACAGTCCTGTCACCAACATGCCGACTGGCCGTCTTCGCAAGAAGAAAGGCAAGGGCAAGGGGAAGGGATGTCGGGGGCCGGGCATATAACTACGCTATCGGGATCTATAGGATCCCATAATCATGTATTATCTGTGTGCGAATCGATAAATGAGAAGTGTTTTAACACTTCTCAATTTTCTTGTTTCTCCACGTGCATGCCCGATCAGTATTTAAGAGTACCGGATCAATTTAGATCTCGATCGCAAAGCAATGATCAAAGCATAACGCCACTAGAAGAATATAGTGACGTATGGTTATTAGACTCAGGGGCATCATGTCATTATACCCCTTATGCGGAAGACTTTATTAACTTCGAAGAACTCGAAGTTTCGATCCCAATTAAGACTGTAGGAGCACAAAGCCCCTACCTTAATGCGGTTGGTCTTGGTGCAGTTATGCTTAAGCATAGAGTCTATAACGGAAAGACTGACAGCGTTCAACCAACGCAGATATTAATATATCCAGTCTTCCTTTTGAAAGGAACCTCTGAACGACTAATGTCAGTGGGATAGTTATGCCAAGATGGCAAAACTATTAGAACAGATGCCAACAAATCAGTAGTAGTTGATAGCGAAGGAAATGCTATTCTTCAAGCATATCCTTCAGCAAGTCGCAACACTACTTTACATTTTGTTAATACAAAAATTGTACACTCGGAACAAGCAGCTATGACTGCGGATCCGATCGTTGGCTACAAAGTTGTACATGCGAGATTAGGACATCCCTCTAATTGTATCCTCAATCACTTTGAGAAAAATACGATTGGGTTTACTCCGGTGCGGATTCCCGAGCAAAAGCCAGTCTGCGACGGTTGTGCCAAGGGAAAGATGCACCAGAAACCCTTTAGAGAGAACCCTACATGCGCAAAGCATCCATTCGAAAGAATACACTCGGATTTAGTTGAACTTCCGGTTCTTTCTTACCATAAATTTAAATGGGTCATGACCATAATGGACGACTTTTCCTCTCATGGATGGATTCGCTTCCTCCATAAGAAATCAGAAGCAGCAGAAGAAATGAAAAATTTCATTGCCTTAATTCAGACTCAATACGAGACTAAATTAAAATATCTCTGCACTGATAGAGGAGGAGAGTATGCAACTGACAAGTTGCAATCTCATTTGCGCTCATTAGGGATTATACATGAGACCAGTGCACCACACATACACTAACAAAATGGTCGAGCAGAACGCTTGAACCGAACCCTGATGGATAAAGCAGAAGCCATGCGGCATCATGCTTGTATTCCTGATGGTTGGTGGGAGTTTTCTATAGATCATGCGATACATATCTATAATAAAACACCGGTATCACGGCTCATGTGGAAAACACCCTATGAAGTGTTAAATCAGAAGATTCCAGACATTTCCAAAGAGAGAGTCTTTGGCTGCGGTGCTTATGTCTTTCTCCCAAAAGAGATAAGAGACAATAAACTGACAGCGAAGTCAGAACTCATGATTTTCCTTGGTTGGACATCAGACAGGAAAAATTATCGTTTCATGAGGTACCTAAATGGGAATGTAATCTATACATCTCCAACAGCCGTATTCAGCGAAGAACACTTCCCTAAATGTATTGGGAAGAAGCGAGAAGAACGGATGAACCAACCATCATCTTCTACTTCTCGAAGCACACCTTCGGAAGTTATTGTCTTCCATGCTCCAGATCCATCTACTGGTTTACCTATTGATAAACCACCAAGCCCTATTCCCCGAACTTCTACCGGAAGTTCTCCGGAAGATAGGACTTATAGATCTGTTCATGGACGAATTCCAACTCCTTTCCCTGAACCTAAAAAGAATAAAGGAAAGGGAAAAGCACCGAATATCGATACCGATGTTCAGGAGGAGTGGGATGGTATTGTGCAAAACATTCTCTTTCCACCAAGAGAAGCACAAACACCAGAAGACGATGATAGTGATGGATTATCTTATACTGATCCACCTAATCACCCTGAAGGTTCGAACCATCCGCCTTCTCCCAGAGATGATCCGGATGTACAACCATTCATACCCTACACCCCTGTCGAAGATGATTGGGATGCTGGTCCTTCTGTACCACGAGGTCACTCGGATCAAATACTGGTTCCTGAAATACCTCAGAGACCGCAAAGAACCAGAAAAGTACCTGAACGTCCAGGAAACTTCTATGGTTCTACCAAGCATCCGACCAAAATACTCCAGGACTATGAGATGTTCCAACCTCCTAAGTCGAAATTAACAAGTTCTACAAGTAGACTTGTTAGACAAATTCGATCAGAGGCTTCCAAACCTGGAATAATCGATAGACGTTCTCAGCATGAAGCTTCTACATTAGAAGACTTATGCAGAGAAGGAGGAGTAGGAATGATCGATTATCTGTGCGCTCAAAAAGTCGAATCACCATTAGTTCCTATTTCTTTCAAGGATCTAAACCGACTACCATCAGAAGAGAAATCTAAATGGTGGAAAGCGTGCTTAGAAGAGTTAAATTCACTCAAAGAAAGACATGTTTATGACTTAGCTAAACTTCCGCCTGGAAGAAAAGCTGTCAAAAATAGATGGGTCTTTACACCCAAATCAGACGGTCGATACCGTGCTCGACTAGTAGCAAAAGGATTCTCTCAGATAGAGGGAATCGATTACGATGAATTATTTTCACCAGTAGTCCGTTATGAGACAGTACGACTCATATTTGCAGTCGCTGCCCTCAACGATTGGGAGATGCTCAGTTTAGATGTTAAAACTGCTTATCTCTACGGAAAACTGGATGAAGAACTCTATATGGAACTTCCAGAAGGTTTCAATACAGGTCATAGTAATTTGGTTTGGAAATTAAACCGAGCCATTTATGGATTAAAGCAATCTGGACGACAATGGTGGAAGGAATTGACTAAGTCAATGACCGACCTAGGATTTGTCCAATCCAAACTAGATGCTGGAGTCTATTATTACTACGACCCTGAAACCAAAGAGCTTATTATAGCTCTGGTCTATGTAGATGACTCAATGTTCGTCGGAATTAGAGGCTCTAGACTTCTATATGAGAAGCGAGCACTCTTTATGAAGAAATGGGAATGCCGAGACCTTGGTCCAACCAAAGAGTTTCTTGGTATGAAAATTTCGCGAAATCCTATAAACTGATCAATTACCCTAGACCAAATGGATTATCTAGGAAAAGTTCTTGATCGATTTAATATAATTGGAAAAGAAGAAATACCATTACCAAATGGATTTATCTTCGAATCCAATACAGGAAAAGCGATACCTGACTTC
Organism: Chlorophyllum brunneum; assembly: GCA_963576785.1. Lineage (NCBI taxonomy): Eukaryota > Fungi > Basidiomycota > Agaricomycetes > Agaricales > Agaricaceae > Chlorophyllum > Chlorophyllum brunneum. The sequence continues at coordinate 2,969,690 of OY756144.1, read as the reverse complement.
ATAAAGAGGTATCAACAATTAGTAGGATCGGTTATGTATCTGATGATAGGCAGTTGGCCTGACATAGCTTTCGCCACTGTCAAATTATCACAACATATGACCAATCCAACTAAAGCGCATTACAATGCAGGCTTACATTTGCTAAAGTATCTTAATGCTACTCGCAAATATAGAATTACCTATAACGGAAGTTCTATGCAAGGCCTGAATGCCTTTTCCGACTCTGATTGGGCTGGTGATCCAATTAGTCGTAAATCTGTAACTGGATATTTCTGTTTATTAGCCAGCGGAGCTATCGCTTGGTTAAGTAGGAAACAGAAAACTGTTGCATTATCTTCCACTGAAGCCGAATATATGGCTTTGTCAGATTGCAGTTGACAACTAGTTTGGACTGTCAATTTGTTGGAAGAAATTGGTATCCAATCATTGGCCCCTTATCTCTTCGGTGATAATGAGGGTTCAATATTTTGGGCTAAAAATCCAGTAACAGAAAAACGATCAAAACACGTCGACGTCAAATACCATTACATTCGTGATTTGGTAGAAGACGGAAAGATTGAAATATTCTCTGTGAAAGGCACTGAAAATCCTGCCGATATTCTCACAAAGAATTTAGACAAAATTAAATTCAATCTATTCCGACCTTGCCTTGGCTTGACGTTTGAGTGATTAAAACTCTATATCAATACAGAGCAAGGAGGAGTGTTGAAGTTACGGACATATTCTAGAAATAGATTATGAAGTCATTATTCTAATAATAGACTGATCCGTTACTTTCCAGTAACTTCATTCCGTAGTAACTTCCTATGAGTTGCTCTGCATACGATGAGAGTCATAAGTACTTGATAGACTATTCTACATAGTACCAATGACTAGATACTATGTTCCGCAGTACTCCGCAGGCACTACGCCGCAGTTAAAGGGAGTCATAAGGAACAATCCATGCAATGCTAGTATTTTATGTAGTATGACTCGCATATGTTACAATATGTATATAAACCCCATGTAGCAGACCTAAGTTCTGCATCTTGTTCAATCGAACAACTTCTTCATCATTGCCTATCTCTTTGAGTACAACACCTCAATCGATCTTATCGACTTTGACCTCTACTTGACTGACGTCAACCGCTTTATCAATAATATCTGTCTATCCGAACTACCTTTCTACAGGTATCAGATAGAAGCTTATTATCTCGGTGAGTAGACCCTACGTTCTCTCCCACTGCGTTTACTGCTGCCCCCAGCAAACAACTCGTTACGGTCGTTTCCTCAACAGATAAGTGATATGTTTAGGGTCGATGGGTTTTGGAGGTGTACTTTGGGCTAGGGTAAAGGGAAAGTGTTGGAATGTATGGGTCAAGAGGCCCCTCGCGGTGGGCTCCAGATGAAGAGACGTTGTCTTGTTATGTTTGCGAGCACGTCAGCATCTGTCTGACATTGGGGCTTCGACCCAAGGGGAGTAGAGGTGAAAGGGAATGTGTCTAGGAACACACAAAGGTAAAGGAAAGGGTGGTTTGTCGAAGCGAGACATTTACGAGCCTCTGGGAGGCAGAGAAGAGAGATAGGAATAACCGGATACTTTTTCACTGATTTTCGTAGACGAAGTACATTCGTATTTATACGAAAATCCAAACCTATGCTACGGAAACCTCGTACATAGTTTGTATGCACTGTAGAAATAATTTGAATAGAAAAGTAGAGTCCGAAACAGTCCGAATTAGGGATTATGGAGATATTATATGGATTGAATGAAAGGGTACATAAGGGATTGAAAATTTTCATACTTTTAGTAACAACCATTCCTACGTGTTCAGGGATTTGAATGAAATCGTTTTATCGAGAGGGTACTGGCCGGCGCGGTGAATGGAGAGCGATGTCGGGGTGGAGAGTGAGGCAGTTAGGCCCGAAGGCCTTTGCCCTTTTTGAGTCTGCGAGAATTGATGCCCATCTTGCTGGCATTCAAAACGTATCGGCCGTTGAGTCCTCGGCCTATTTTCCTTCATCGGACGAGCGGAATGTCGTGTACAAATAGGGCTAGTGGGAGGAGGGGGACGGATAGCCGTTTGAAGGCCTAGCCGTCGTCCGATCTCCACACCAACTTGAACTGACTGCACGCGAACGAACGGGGAAATTTTTTCCAAACGCAAATCACCATTGCAAAGCTACCTGTGAGATGAGAAGAAACCAAAATGCGAATCAAGCCCTCCCGATCCCGACTGTTCGATTAAACGTTTAAAATCCCATTCACATCACTCATCCCTATCCACCGTATTCATTCTTACTAACCAAACGCCCTTCAGAAACACACTGATACGATAGTACTAATTTCCAATATATACGTGTATTGTAACCCTGGTACCTGCGGAGGCTCCGTTCACCTCACCTCCAATTTCACCGTTGACCACGCCCAGGAATTTCCTTCTCAACAGCTCTTACAAACAACCCACAAAGTCTATTCAAAACCCACTGCGTCTCCGTTTCTGGACTAAACAATGGTCCAGAATCATCCAGCCATGTCCATTTCCATATTTCAACTGCAGTTTTCTTTGTGTCTCGTTCGCTTCGTTGGGGATTAGCACTGGTAGTAGCATTACTACTGCTACCAGCATTGGAAGTAACGTCCCTATCATCTCCATCTCCGCCAATGCCCAACATATTCCCAACCTCATCCATCACCTCCAACCACCTTACCCATTCATTCCAACTATACTTCAACAACGGTCTCTTCGAAGCATCTTCCGCGACCCTTGTTATTTCTCTCGAAATCCTTATTGACAATGAGCCACTTTCCGTTTCCGTTTCTTCTCCTGAGGGGGCGCAAGACAACGATCCTGGTATCTCTGGTGTAGGCAACATCATCGCTGATGGTCCCGGAATCCCTTTTGGCTTCTCCTCTTCAACTGCAGTAACCGTCTTCTCGGGCAACAAACTTCTCCTACCCACCCATTCCACCGCACTCTCAACTTCCTTGATAACAGTCTCTCCCATAACTGCAATCAACACTGTCACACTCGGAACTGCTACTAAACTCCAAATAACGAAAAATGGCCTTGTCGCACGGGTTGTTGGATAGAAATCGCCGTAGCCGATCGTTGCTATGGATGAGAAGGTGAAGTAGAGTGATTCTGGATAGGTCCACGAGGGTATCTGTGACAGTAAATAAATAGTGAGTGAGTGAATGTATGAGAGAGAGAGGGAACATACGTTGAGTTCGCATGCCCAAAATACGAGTGACCCTCCGACCCATACAAGTGCAAAAAAGAGCACGGAGAAAGTGAGGGCGATGTATCCTTCGCTCCTATTCGCACTCTGTTCGATATGCCTCATCAACTCAAATTCCCTCCTCCTCCACAATTTATGCTCACCCTCCTCCCTCTCAGCTATAAGTTCCTTTCTCGCCCCCATGATCTTGTTCAGAGCTTTCCTCGTCTCATCCTCTTCCCCATTCCTCAACAACTCAATAACCCTCGCCCACTTCCGCCTCTCCTTCTCCAACCTCCTCCTCGTGATTCTCTCTCCCGCACGTTCAACGACAAGTGCCCTAACAGAGCTGACAATTAACCCAATAATCACAATCCCCACTGTCGCATACGGTATCACCGCCATCCTTCCTGATGTTTTGTCCACTGGAAAATCCGTTCCGATACCTATAGTTAGTAGTGTATAATCGGCCCAATACAACCCATCGACGAAATCCCAATTCTCAATTGATGAGAATATGCCTGCGCCGAGAGCGAGGTATGCTGAAAAGATGATTGTTTGGAGCATAAGGGTTCGCTGTGGTGTGGACAGTTGAGTAAAGGAAGGTGGATAGGCGTGGAAGATGTATGAACCGAGGAGGTTGAAGAGGAGGAGGGTGGAGATTGTAAAGTATAGAATGGTGGATATGAAGGCGTAATAGAAGGATTGGGAGAGGGCATAGGACGAATGGTGATGTTGACGAGTCGTGTGTGTGACAATGATAGGGACGACGAGGAGAATAGTGGAGAGGTACCAGAAGAGAATTGTCAGTGGTTGTGCGAGGGCGTATGGAATGCGTTTGGCAAAATTGAAGAGGAGGAAAAAGTTCGCATGAATGGCAGCAACGAGGGAGAGTACGTTGAGTGCGAGAACCCTAAGTAGTTTGAGTTGAAGCTGGTGGTGAAGGCGCGAGGGTGAACATACCATCCTGGATCGCTAACGCGAGTACCACCAGGTTTAGATATAATCCAAGATTGAGAAAGAGCGCAGATGGAGAACAAGTTCGCTATGGGGCCAAATGTACCCGCAATAAGAGGAAACACGACCGACGTGAACCACCAGAACCTGTAAAATCCTAATTCGATACATTATTACAAGAAATAGGTTCAACTCACATAGGCTGGTAATAACCCCGTTCGCCCTCAATACCCTCAGGCTTTTCCTCAGAATTTGATAGGTTGGGTCTCCGAGAAATTGGCCGTTTTCCCAAATTCGCCCCGCACGTTCCATTCCGCTGCCTCTTGGTGGAGTCAGTGGCATAACATAGCGCATTCTCTGAGTGGGAGACACTGTCTGAATCGCCCCAGACTTTACTGGGAGTTGAGGAATCAGATACTATACTGGTGCTATGGTAGCGGTGTGGGGCCATAATTTCAGGACAATGGTGACCGAGAGGAGAGCTTATAACCATAAGACGAGTACCACAAGATGGTCATTGTTATTGGAAGCACTTTGACGACGTACTCGCGTCATAGTGGGGTAAGCTCGATGAGGAGCTGGAGGTGGTTTTCTGGTGATGGTATGTTTTCCGATTTGGAAATTGTGACCATCAAGAATCCGAACATAAGCGCCCATGTATATTTTCTCTCTCACCATGTCCAACTGGAAGAGCAAAGCCAAGGCGGCCCTCCCCCGGGTCGACGATGACCTCGGCGATACCACAGCTGGCATAGTCATTCCTCTCAACGTCGTAGGCAACGCCTTGTAAGATGTGTACGCTCACGATCCTTGTTCTTCGGATCCTCCGCTGACGACCTTCCAGTGCAGTAAACATAGGCCATGATACTCAGAGATTCTCCCCTCAGATTGATACCGGCTCTTCTGAACTCGTATGTTCCCCGCTTCATGCCCGATTCCAGTGTCTGATGTTCGTCACAGTGTGTGTTATTTCCACCTCGTGTTCGTCGTCACTGCGCAACCAGACGAACGGCCGTAACTATGACCCATCTACTACCGGGACACGAACTGGCTCTGATTTCACAGTAGCTTATTGGGTGCCCAGTCCCAATATACATGTATGGGACCGTGTCGAGGAGAACCCCTTCCATTGATTTCCAAGGCATCCTCTGCCTTGCATTACCTTCCGGTTCCATAATCGCAGGGGCATTCCTCCTGTTACAAAGGATTCTCCGACGGCATTCCGCGGGCTCCGTGGGCACACAGTCTTCTCTCCATTACACCTACCGAAAACGCCCCCTCTCAAGACCCGATTCTGATGGAATACCTTCACTTTTCGGTGTTGGCAAGCCCCGCTTGAGCTTATCGGTGATCCCAGCAAGATTCCCTACTCAACGGTTGCCAGCAACCGGGCCCTGTGGGGAGTCTCTTGGGGGAAAGTACGCGTCAGGGATATTTCCGTGTATGTAGACGGCCAACTGAGATGAACGGAGATTGGTCGTTCGAATACGGGGGCCGTTCTCCCGGCGGGGTCATCGATTCCGGTGTTTCGATTATTTCTGCCACTACAGAAATTGTGAATGGGATATACGGCGCTACTGATATTCACCCTACTAAAGATGGTAAAAGTGAGTTAATGATGTCCTCAAATTCGTTTACCTCCACTGATTCTTTTGCAGATTATGTGCCCTGTATAACTCTCCTGAATATGATCAACACCCTGGATGACCAACTCTCACCCTCTCGACCTCGCTGCTGAACCTCCCTAAGACAGCAACACAGACTTTGCGTTGGTCTTTGACTCTATTGAGCTTTACGGACCCTGCAACCATTCTCGACATCGCCTGGTGCGGATGGGTCGGGGACTCTACATTCTCCGGCAGATACAAGAAGCTTTCAGGAGACATCATCGTCCTGATCGCACTACTGGGATTCTTTGGTCCATTCTACACACACTTCCTCGCTAGATTATCAATGTACCGGAAGAGGTATAAGCAGGAATGGAGACAGAGATCGCCGAGAGGATGCCAAGAGGACCTGATGGATGACCAGCGCGCTCTGGGTCATCAGGCGCGCAGGCATTGGAGTTGACGGGTATGCCGAGTGAGATATATTCTCCGAGCCATGCGGCTGGTATGAGGCGTGCATCAGAAAGAAGCATCAGGCGAGCTATTCGTTGAGGACACAAAGCATCTCAGATCAAACTTATGAACTCGGTGAAGATTGGAACGATGATACCTTTGTCACTGGCGTACGGCCGCGGTAGAATCGCCTCAATAGTACACCGTCATCTCAACATTCGAGGTCAAGTTCGTCCCCGGCACCAATTCACGATCATCAACAGAGGCCAAACGAACTGCCAGGCCCGCATCAACGTATGACAACGTCTTTGCTAAATTCATCATCCCCTTCTCAACCCGACGACGACCATCAGCCATACCAAGAGAGTACCCTTCGACGCGATGACCAAGTTGACTACCCTTTCTCCCGCTCCCCATCCATCACACTCCTTCTGGAACATTTTCTATGTTTTGAATTTTTGCTGTGGGTATATACTAATATCTAGGACAATTCTGTACACTCATTCTACGCTGCATCACCAACATCCATCTTTACCTCGTAATCGATCCACCCAGTGTGCTCGGATATCATCAAATGAAATATCTGTCAAACTTCTCGGCAATAACGAGAGTTGTGTCCGATGATTCTCCTTATTCATTCGCTCCTCGAGACACTTCAAATTCTTGACCATAGTCTGGTCTTTTAAGCGTAATGCCATACCAGGCCGAGTGGAGGACGGCTCCGGACCGCATTGCACCACCAGCTGCACCAGTTTTGGTGGAAGCGTCGCTGAGAATATACAGTTTTCTTCGTCGTCGGATGGAGTATAGGCCTCTTGTAACTCTTGCGAGAATGACACAGCGAGGCTCAACCCCGATACTCGAAGATGTGTCAGCGTGGGCATCGAAGAACCAAGCGACCCCAGGTTTAGAAGACCGTGTGGGTTCCGGTTACCCAATAAATGTAGGCGCTCGAGAGAGGGGAAACATGCTGGCGAGGAAGGGAATGGATAATGCCCGGAGATCGTGAGCTCGTACAGGCGCGGGAAATATGTGCGGAAGAGCCGTGCAATGAGGGATGTACTGCTAAGAGGTGAAGATGCCACAAGCGCCAAGGTTTCGAGTGTGGGGGCCGCGAGCGAGAGAAGGGAGGTGATTGAGCTAAAGACATCTCTATCGCCAGAGGTATCGGAAATGAAAAGGTGACGAATTCGGCACTGGTGCGCTGGTATATTTTGTAGTTTTTGGGCTAGGGCGTGAACCCGGGAGGGTTCGCTGACGCACAGGGACTGGTAGAGATAGGGACGGGTAACCTGGGCGAAATATTTCGAAGTAAGGGATAATGAGCCTGCTGTATATCCGTCGTCTGTGCAAGCTAAACTGCAGATATAGGAGTGTAACTCGGGTGGGCAGCGCTCCATGGTGTGTCAAAGGTTAGAAGCAGGTCTACTAGAAGCATACTGGTACTCTATACGACTCTCGTTTGTAAGGGGCCATGAGCAACAATCATCGACGATGGCGCAATTATTGGTTAGTCCACGTGACGTCACAATATGTTTTTGACAAACCAATACAAACTTTCCATCTCCTCTTTCGGGTCGTCATCGTACCTGTGGTCAACACCGTCAAGCTCGTGGTACTCGACGTCGGCATTAATGTCCTTGTACGCTCCTACGACGTCGAGAGACTGCTGATGCCGCACTTTCGTGTCGGCGTTGCCAGTGATGATATAAGTTGGAGGTGTTGGGAACCTACGAGTTCGAATGTTCTGCGCAATGCTGTATTCGATTGGTCCGATTCCAGTCCCGCCGAGAAGAAGCTCCGCCAAAATTGCTCTGTGCATAATCAGCCAGGTGTCACCACCCCATGGCTTAAACTCACTCCTGCAACATATATGTGTAGAACATGCTTCGCTTGGCTGTCACTTCTGAAAAACTCGTTTTCTCAGAGTTCGGGTCCACGAACGTCGCCATCTCTGAATCGTCAATAATTCGACCGAAATAGCCGACGGGCTGTTGCTTTGTGGTCCAGAACTGGTCCAGGAGGTCTGTGATTGGGTATATGGCGATAATACCAGTGATCCCCTTTGGCGGTTCCACTTCACTTGCTTCATATCCTATCCCAGTCCCTGCTAACAACGCCAACCATCCACCCGCCGAACTTCCACTTACAAAGAGTTTGGATGAATCAACCCGATTTCCCGTTGCCTTTGCAAATTCTCCTGTGCGTAAATAGTCGATTGCCGATTTACAATCAGAAAGAATCCCCGGGATCCTTGTTTGTGGAGCGAGGCGATAGTCCACCGAGATAACGCAGAGGTTGTGTTTTTCAGGCGCACGGAGCATGTGGGGGGCTATGGCTGGTAGGAAAGTTTAGCATGCGGGATGGATTTACGACACTTCAATCACCTTTACGAGTTCCCTAAAGAACATGAGATCGTTGTAATATTTTATAGCGATGGAGGTATATACCCTACCTGCAAAAGACCACCGCCTGTGACGACGACGTTAGCGTCCATACATCCCTGCGAGCATGGCCACTTACCATGCCACCACAATAGCACGGGTGCCGGTTCCTCCTTAGTTGCTTTCTCAGGTATGTATACATCCATCACAATGGATAACCCTTCTACTTCTTTGTAGACCAACTCGATGGGTTTGTGCGACGATGCGTGGGGAGTAGACATGGTGGCTGATGTGCATTTGAGCAGTCTGAGTGCCGGTTATATACCCGCCCAATGCTGGTCATATGCCCTTGCGTATATGTCAGAAATGTTCTTAAAACATATATCAAGACCCACTATAGTAAAAGAACTCTCAGCCGTGCACTCACGATGGTTGATATGAATAGTACACAGAGTAACGTGGGAAAATGATCAGTCGGAAGATATCTTACTTGCCCTGAACGTCTTCCTTTCTGTCCTGTATATAATCCGATGCAGTACCCGACGTACGCGAAGCCAAGTTCTCGCAGTTACAATTTGGAAGGTATTCCAACCAAAGACGCTCCATAAGGGAACGGAACAACATATAGGGTAGCACTGATCCCTGAAAGATTATGGCCTGAAAACATGGAGAGATTAAGAGGTTATCGAACATCAGAGCAAATAAACTTACTAAATGAAATATGATATCCCATAAATATATCCCTCACTACCAACTTTCACCGTCGATCCCGCTCGACAATCTCCTTCTCAACAGCCCTTTCAAACAACCTACAAAGTCTATTCAAAACCCACTGCGTCTCCGTTTCTGGACTAAACAATGGTCCAGAATCATCCAACCATGTCCATTTCCATATCTCGACCGCAGTTTTTCTTCCCTCTTGTCCGCTTTGTCGGGCATGGCCACTCATAGTACTAGCACCGGTACTGGAAGAATGGGTAGTAGCATCCCCCTCATCGCCATCCCGATGCACACCCAACATATCCCCGGTTTCATCCATCATTGTTAACCATTTTACCCATTCGTGCCAACTATACTTCAGCAATGGTCTCATCAAAACGTCTTCCGCAACTTTTGTTATTTCTTTCGAGAGTCTGATTGATAGTAGTTCCCTTTGCGTTTCCGCTTGTGTTGTTGTTTCTTCTGCTGGTGGTGTGCGAGACGACGGTGGTCTTGGTGATCTAGGTACCTCCAATGTAGGCAACACGATCGTGGATGGTTTCGCGGCCTCTTCTTCTTTCCTCTTCTCATCCACAACAACAACAGGCTTCTCAGGTAACAAACTCCTCCTACCCACCCACTCCACCGCACTCTCCACTTCCTTCACAACAGTCTCTCCCATGATCGCAATTAGCACCGTCACACTCGGCACCGCTATCAAACTCCAAATGACGAAAAAGGGTCTGGTAGCAGAGGTTGTTGGATAGAAATCACCGTATCCGATTGTTGCTATGGATGTAAAGGTGAAGTAGAGTGATTCGGTGTAAGTCCATGAAGCGGCCTGTGATAATATATAAGCTAGGTGAATGAAGTGTATGCACAGAGAGAACGTACATTGAATTCGCATGCCCAGAATACAAGTGATCCTCCGACCCACACGAATGCGAAGAAGAACAAAGAGAAAGCGAGAGCGATGTAGCCTTCGGTTCTGGTCGCACTCTGTTCAATATACCTCATCAACTCAAATTCCCTCCTCCTCCACAACCTATGCTCACCCTCCTCCTTCTCTTCTTCCTCCTCTTCGCTCGCAAGTCTCTTTCTCGCCTTCGTAAACTTACTCAAAACCTTCCTAGCCTCATCCTCTCTCCCATCCCTCAAACATTCGACAACACCCATCCACTTCCTCCTCTCCTTCTCCAATCTCCTTTCCATAATCCTCTCTCCCGCACGTTCAATAACAAGTTTCCTAACAGAATTGACGATCAACCCGATAATCACAATCCCCACTGTCGCATACGGTATCAATATCATCCTTCCTGACGTCTTTTGCACTGGGAAGTCCGATCCGAGGCCTATAGTTAGTAGCGTATAATCTGCCCAATATAGCCCGTCAACAAAATTCCAGTGCTCGATTGATGAGAATATGCCTGCGCCGAGAGCGAGGTAGGCTGAAAAGAATATTGTTTGGAGCATGAGCGTTCGTTGTGGTGTGGATAATTGGGCAAAAGAAGGTGGATAGGCGTGGAAGACGTATGAACCGAGGAGGTTGAAGAGGAGAAGAGTGGAGATGGTAAAGTATAGAATGGTGGATATGAAACCGTAATAGTATGACTGGGAAAGGGCGTAGGACGAGTGGTGGTGTAGAAGGGTGGTGTGAGTGATGATGATTGGGATGAGAAGGAGGATGGTGGAGAGGTACCAGAAGAGGATTGTCAGTGGTTGTGCGATGGTGTAGGGAATGCGTTTAGCGAAGTTGAAAAGGAGGAAGAAGTTTGCGAGAATCGCAGCAACGAGGGAGAGTATATTCAGTGCGAGTAGCCTAATTAATTTAAGTTGAAGTTAGTACTGAGGGAGAGAGGTGAACGCACCATCCTGGATCGCTGATTCGAGTACCGCTGGGTTTTGATACAAGCCAAGACTGACTAACGGCGCAGATGGAGAATAAATTCGCTATTGGGCCGAATGTACCAGCAATGAGAGGAAACACAACCGATGCGAACCACCAGAACCTGCCAAAATTCTAATTAGATACATTCTACGAAGATAAATTTGACTCACGTAGGCTGATAATACCCTAATTCATCTTCTTTATCAATGCCCTCGGGCTTCTCCTCGGATTGAGACGTGCTGCGTCTACTCGGCATAAAACCCAACAAGTTTCCCAAGTTCTCTCTGCACGTCCCGCTGGACCGTCTCTGGGAGCTGTGTTCAGTCTCCTACCGTGGAGTGGGATACGCAATACGGATCAAGTCGAATTTTATTGAATTAGAAAGGTTTCAGGACGGAGGACTGGCGATCGAGAGTCTGAGGATTCTATAATTGGAACAATGTTCATATATTAGGAGCTGAATGTGAAGCAGTAAGTCTTTGCTTGAAAAGCACCGGACATAAGTAATGAGTGAGCGGAAAGGTATAATGGTTGTTGTTAGGAGAGGTTGACGACGAAAACCTCTTTCACGTGGAAAACATATGACGTATTTCTAAACTTATAAGCGCCTTGGTAACTCAAATCAACGCCTATGTAACGCATTGTGGTCGCTAAGTATCCGAACAACAGACATCCATCATCAAAAACAAGGCATATCACTCCACAACGTCTTCACTTTGATACACTTCATAGCTATCAAACTATCCGTTTCTTGGTTATCAACTCTTCTCCATCCCCGGCAACTCTATTCGGACTGTTTAAATTTGATCGCTAGCTACCGGCGGCACCCCCTCGTTAGCACCGTACATTCTCACTACGCGAACAAATCCAAAAATCAAGCTAGAGTATTTTCGTTCTGTCCACCCATGACGACTGTAGTAACTCCCAAAAGACGAGTATACAAGTAACCTTTGGATTCCATCATTCCTACAACCCCGAACGCAAAGCATATTTAACTCGCAATCTATGCATTCCAGTACCCCCCAAGTGCAGCGCACTCGCCACCCTTCCTCCCCCCCAACACCCTTTCCCCAAAGCAGTTGATCTGCAAAAGACACAATGAAGCCCACTTCCGTCATTTCAGCTACACTCATTGTGGTTCTCATAATCCCTTTGGGTGTTTTCTCAGATCGGACATTCACAGTGAAGAATAACTGTGCTTTCACAATCTGGTTAGTATATATCCGCTATATATACAAGATTTTGGAAACTCAAGCTTTGTGTGTATCTTCAGGCCCGGGATGTACACAGACTTGAATGTGGCTGGTAATACCGCTCCGAAACATGTTCGCGGATGGGAAGCACCAGCGGGGAATATTATGACTTTCCCAGTTCCGGATAACTGGAAATCTGGTCGTATCTGGGTACGCTCTCTCCCTCATTTATGACTGAATTACCCTCTAACATGACCTATCCAACAGGGAAGAGCGGACTGTAAATTCGACACGAATCCAGGTCCCAATTCGTGTATAACAGGAGGATGTAATGGTGGTCTCGAATGTGACCCACACACTGGAACTGTATGTTCTCTGCTGAACCACACGTACATCCCACATGTTAATTCTGCTTAGGGCGTTCCTCCTGTTACATTAGCCGAGTGGACACTCGAGGGTGACGGGAACCGAGATTTCTACGATGGTACTTACGACCCTTCCCATTCCAATCCTTACTACTATTACTAACATACCACACCACAATAACAAGTATCCCTCGTAGACGGATTCAATCTCCCAATGGAAATCAAACCAACCACATCGTGCCATCCAGCCTCATGTCCAATAAACCTCAACACAAACTGTACGTCATAACTTCTCTCTCTCACACTCCCGCGGAGTTGACATACTAATAGAAGTTCTTTTTTTTTTTTTTTTTTTGAAATCTGTCCTAAGGTCCTCCTGAAATCTCCGGTCCTAAAGGTTCCGATGGACAAACCAAAGGGTGCAAAAGCGCTTGTTTCGCCAATCTCGATGGCAATCAAGCCGATTCGCAGAATTGCTGTAGTGGAAGTCACAGCACACCAGATAAATGCCCACCAAGTGGAGTCCAGTTCTATGATTACTTCAGTAAGTTTTCAGCCGATCATCGGCTTAAATTCATTTGCAAAAAAGGGCATTGTGGCTGACCTTTTTGACATTTCCTTTTTGTCTCTTTTTTTTGAATGTATAGAAGGCGCGTGTAAGGATTCGTATGCATATGCTTATGATGAATCGAGTGGGACCGCGTTGTGGACTTGTGACTCGGGGTTGAAATCAGATTTTACGTTGACGTTCTGTCCGTAAACATAAGTAGCCCAGGGACCAGGGACCTACAAATACACGACCCTCTTTTTAGGTGTATATTTAGCTCTGCTTGGCACTCTTAGCTCAATCGGGCTAATGACAGAGGAACAGGATGTAATTTATTAAGCCGTAAATAGTCCGTGACAGTATCGACCCCAAATTACCCAGGAAGGAGAGAAAGGAGGAAATCAAAGAAGGTACAACAGTAGTCCAAGGAAGCAGAATAAAGAAGTTGGGTATCAACAAAGAAGGGCGGAGCAAAACTACAGAGCAGTAACAATGGATAGGGTAAGAAGACACAATAATGATTATTAATAGGAGCCATGCTATGGGGTATCTTCGAAAATATAAAAGCTTTTATGGATGGCCCTTCAAGAATCATTACACCGGAGCAAGAGTAGAGCAAAGCGATTAGCGAGCTGAAGTGGACAATTATTCGGCAGTTCGATAAGTATGGTTAATACTTCCAGTCGAATAGTTTGTTGTTCGTCATTCTGGTTGTGTTTTTTTTTTCTTCGGGGCCGAGAGAGAGAGGAACAAGGGAAGGAATAAATAGTGTGCAGGGGCAGGTTTGTGTTGGCGGTACCTGTGTGTGACGTCACAATCAGTCCATCTGACAGATGTTTGAAATTCCGGAAAAGTGGGAGGCTGCTGAAAAAATGGGGTTGTGAGGAATAGAATGGGGTTCGTGTATCCTATATGACAGGGGCGTGGAATTCAAAGGTAAAGCCACGAGGGAGCCGTCCCCGGCAAGGGATGACAGAGCACGCCAAGAAAAAGGAGAACATTCGGGAGTGTCAAGATGTTGGGGTGGGAAAGGAAATTATGTATGGCCGGGGACCTTAATCAAGTGGGAGAGGAAGTGAAGCCGCAGCGGCTTCATACGAGGATGGTCCACATCCAGACAAGATTCCCGGCAAAGAGGGAAAGGTACACAAGGGTGGAGCGAGGAAGAATGGCAAAATATGAGCAAGCGCGATGAGGAGCCACTCACCGTCATCACATTCGGCTAGAAGACTGACGGTCCGCGGTGGGGTGGAGCTAAGTAGTGAAACGGCGGGTGATGGACGGGCGACGAGAGGCAGCTTCCCATTCATGGAGGGCTTGGACGAAGGCAGAATTGGGTTTGATGCAGGCGCGCTTGCGTTTCAAATAGGCGTGTGCACTGTCGAAAGTCATGCCACGATGGCGGATGAGGTACGCAAGGACGACCGCTGCACTGCGCGAGACACCCTGAATGATCAAGGGCAGAAGGATCAGGAACGGGTTGTAGACAGAGACAAAGGGAAGACGCACCTGTTGACAGTGAACGAGACAGTTCCTGCCTGAGCGGAGAGTGGCGTCGATGTAGTTGCAGGCCGCCTCAAGATGTGGTCGGATGTCGACGGTGATCGCGTCGTCGATAGTGATCTTGTACGTACTAAATCCGTCTTTCTCCGTTGTGGGTAGCCACGGAACATCAAGGACCTGAACGAGGTGTGTTATGCGATGTTCACGAAGCATATCCCTGTCTTGAACGGCTGCGAATGAGCCGATGTACAGGGATCCGGTAGAGGGGTGGCCTGGGACGGGCGTAGGAGAAAGCACTTCGTGCATTGGGGTGCACATGGCCTGCATGACCTCGGGAGGCATGTTGTCGAAACGAATCATGGCGGAAAAGAGTAAAGGCGGGTGGAGACTCGAAAAGTCTATTGGAGCTGGAGCTCAGGTCCGGAGAGGGGTAGGAACAGCGACCTGGAGGATGTTCTGGAACCCATTGAGGGTTTTATAGGGTTCTAGGGCTCAGTGGAGAGGATTGGATAATCGCATTTTGGAGATGATGGTTTAGAAACAAGGCTCAGGAATGTGTGACAAATGAGAAGGGTATCTGAACGTTACGCGTGGAGCTTGGGCGCTACCCGCCTCCGATCTGTATAATTCAATTCCACCTTGTGCGATGAATAGAATGCTTGGTGTGGACGAAAGATTGGTGCTGAGATGCTGGAAAGAGTAATCGTTCTCCTGCAGGAACACACAAGGAACACAGGGGAAGAAGTCCTGTCACAAACGGATATATTCATGGACTTGGACAGCTGGACCCTGACCTCCTCGCGTGTCGATGTCGATCTAAATGCAACCGTTCAATCATCCCGGCTTATAGTCTTCTTTGCGGGACCAGTCTAGACCCTCCACAAATAAGGTGCTTTCTCTCGTATTGGATTGCATCCCCATTGTCATTTTCCCTCTCAAGTCAACCTCGGAAGAAGGATGCACTACTACAATGAACCTGTCAGTACTCCTTGCCGACCAAAACAGCGCAGCAGGGACGTACTTCCTCTCATCATCAGTAGGGCCAAAACGATAGTTCCCGATTCCGTGTTGATCCATCTGAGAACTAGGATCAGAGCGCCCACTGATTGGGTGAGTAAACTTTCCTCCCACTAAGCACAAACGTGGCTAAGGTCATTTCCAAGCCTCCACAAAGGGCGAGAGCAATTTCTCATGAGATCATTGTCTGTTATCCAAAACGTTCGCTGCACTCCTACCTTTTGGTGTGGGTGAGTATGGATCCCATCTGGAGTAGACTATCATCCAGTCGGTACTCGAAAGCCACGTCCAGGCCCGGAGTTTTGGATCTTTTGATCTTGATGGCGGATGTCGATGATGCTTCTTGTCCCTCAAAGTCGCGTTTCGCCCAATTAGCACGCGACACCGACGCGTCTGCATACTGTTGATTCCCAATTCATGTCCATCTCTTACCACATTCAACCAACCCTTGTAATATCCTTGCTCCAACAACGCGTGCTCCTGCTGTTGAAGTGAAGGAATTTTCACAAGCGCTGAATTCACATCTCGGAATATCTTGGCCATGGGAAACTCACTGTCCTTGGTGGAGCGCTTAATCAGTTGATAACCGACTGTCAGTAATCTCACCTGCGGTGCCTGGGAGCATCGGAGCTGATATGTCATTGCGTCTAGTCAAGTCCTTCAGCCTCATGAAATTGTTGCATGCTGTCTGCCTCAAAAAGCATCCAATGCAGCCATCGCACGTATGATATTGATTGTATCATGTGCCTCAGTCATGTCTTGATCTTGATTCATGCCGACTAAATGACCTTAGGACTAGATGACGTTCCACTCGGAAATGTGACAGGGCAGGCCTCCTCGGCTGAGCTGGCGCACAACAAATATCGGTAGCCTCGAGTCGGAACAAGTATTCGGTGAACCCTTTCCGCTGTCCACGCCTGTCATATGGGAAATCTGATTGACACCGAATGTATTACAGAAGTACAGAAGAGGACAAGACAAAGAGCCGGATTGGCCGGCTTGCAGCCTTGTACCATCTGTCATATTTAAGTGGCCATCTTTTCGGGTCTGGAGCACCTTAGTATGAGAAAATAACACACAGTTTCTTCGAGAGGCTCTGATGCCTTGTGTTCATACTTAATGACAGTGCGGAGTCTATCACCGCTCGACGTACTGATTGGGTGATCGTCCCCAAAATCATCTTGCCGATGGACTTAAAAGAGAACAATTTCCTAGTTCTTGTCATCGAACTTCGCACCCGTTACACAAGTTGACATGGACATGGTGTTCAATCTCATGGCGTTTTCATTCAATTGGTTCGCACCGCTGGTACTGTCCAACCACGACCTTCGGATGCCCGGATGAAGCCACTGCCAAGGCTATCAAAAATGTGTGACTCACCAAAATAGTAGGATATCCCTGAAATCGACATCATGATGGATGATGAGACGTAAAATTTATGATGTGCGCTTTGACGGAAAAGGGGCTGTCAGGTATGCAAAGGTCTGTAAACAATGGCCAAGCAGCAGGCACCGGTACCTGGATGAGTACGAGCGCTGATGTCATGTGTGCGTCGTCCAGCTCCTCAACATCGATATTCTTTAAAACAATGCCATAATCATTCTTTCGGAGGATATTACTTTCCGGATGTTCCCACTGCTCTACACTATTAGGGTAAGACGAAGATCAGGGCTTGCAAATAATCAGAAAATTAAGCATCAGGTCCCTAAAAGAGAGAATGACTTGGCGGTCAATTCATCGTGAAGATATTCCAAGTCTCATGCCGCTCCAAAGTTATCGTTATCAAGCCGGGCGCGTTAGCCATTCTCACGCGACTTATCAGCATATGTCACTCAGGCTGGCTGGATGAGAAAAGACTAGCCGAGGTATGGCTATCTTTCATATCATTATGTCCTATGTGTACCAAGAGTGGAGTATGAATTAACTTCCGCGGGGACTTGAGTCCGATATCGGCAGAATCTGGAGTACAATACCCATGGTTTTTTTTTGCTTTGCGGAGCTTGTGATTTTGTTTTGGTGTGAATCTGAGAACTAAATTTCGCATGTTGCGTGGAAGTTCGACGGTAGTGGTAGGTGGCGATAGATTCTATGACTCGGGGGGGCAATAACTTGTCAGCAACCATGAACCTGTTTTGATTTTTGAAGAATTGTCAAAGGTCAATCAAGTCCTTGTCAAAAGAACCCATCTTTTTCTGATTTTTTCACACCTCAGGACATTTTAGCGGTATTTTTGTAAAGTGTTTTATTCGGAAGGGTTCACCTGGCGCCGATGTGCGTTCTCACAAAGCCCTTGGAACCGACCACGCCACATATAACAGTCGTTCTTTTGTATGGCTTCTGGCTGATGGGGTTAATTAAGGATGTCAAACAAGGGAATTTCTGGTGCCAGACTCAATCGGGAAAGCGCTGGTTCGTGTTCTGTTCTCATCCGAGTCGTGTATTCCTGCGCTTCCCGAACATATTTGATCATTCCCTGGTGCAAGGTATTATATTTTCTCAAGTCAGTTCGGATAGAGAGCTGCCAACTTGTCAAAAGACAGTGTTCTATGCGGCCTTGATGACCGTAAAGATAGTCGGCACATCAGTGACGGGCTCGGTTGGCGCCCAATTATGAAAGTTCTTAGATTCGGGATTGATTCAAATTTCGGCATGAAGGATATGGCTTATCTCGTCTATGCAACGAGTGATCCCAAAACAGGTTTTAAAAGTTGTCTTTTTCATTGCTTAGGGTCTCTTATCTTTGTATTTGTCGAGGTGGCTTCGGAGTGGGATTGGCGGACAAACTGGCCCCATCTTATCACCACTCAAGAGCTTAGGGATAGGATCGTTCCTGAGTAAAGGGGTCTAGAGTCTACCGTGGCGGAAGATTTCTGCCCTAGTTGGAGTTGTAAGTCTTTGAGCTCCACTTGCCTTGACCATCCAAACATCCTTTGATAGATGGAAGCCACATCGAGTCTAGGCTTCCGATGCCGTGCGTCATGATTGGACAGGTCCGCTATATGGATGGGTGCGGATGCTTGTGCCGAACGTACGGCAGTGCAAATACAGTTTATATATGGGGACACCCAGGCTTGTCAGTGGAACATGAACCTGCCAGATGGGTTTCGGAAGAAAGCCTTGTGGGGTATAGCTCAATGATTGACTTGATGTGGTATTTGTTGGACAGTCTTGTTCTCGTTTCTTCTTGAATTGGCGAAAACTATTTGGAGAGAGGAACACGATGGGATTGGATATATTTTTGGGGGAGGATTCGAATCTTGCTGATGTGATTTTCTCAAATGGCTTCGCCTATTGGACGAAACACGGTATGTGAGATCTCGACATGAACGATTTCATGGAGAATAAGAGACTCCAATCGTCGTGCGTTTATACCACCAATCATTAATTGGCAGCTCTGGCTTTCACTTGTCACCCAGGTGCCTGATCCTTGGGAGCCCGTCATCGAATCGGGGGGCGCCTGTGCCCTATACCACTAACCAAGCCGTCTCCCGGTGAACCAATCGTTGCAGGTGAAGCCAGTGATCTTGATCGGACAGTCAATGAAAATCATGGAGAGACGGCTGTTTCGGCGAGAACACAAAGACTGCGGTGGCCACATTTGTCGCGCCCTACCGAGGTCCCAGGATCGCGGGAAACCCGGTTAGAGTAATGAAACGTACCATGGCACAGAGCAAATTAATGGGCATTTTAGACCTTTATGCCTTGATAGGGGAGGCTTTGTCCATGGGCAATCAGGAAGATTCTGCGCCCCAAGTTAATACTTTTCTCCTAGCGGAACAAAGCCAACTGAATCGACTTGGGCGTGCTTAATGCGGAGAGATGTGCCATTAGGAGTGTTTCTTTCTCCCCTAATTGAATAGCAGCAATACAAATCAGCTGGAAAGCTCGTCAATCTAGCTTCAGAAGTCAAGCCTAACGGAGGTGATGCGTGGGAGCCAATCATATTGAGGGAATTGGTAAACAAAGGCAAATACGTGGTCCGCAATATTCCGTTGGTTGTCATCATCTACCACAGCGAGCACAATGTTCAGGTCGTCGTCCACAACGACACAGGCGGTGTTAAAGACATCGACCACGGCTGCGCGTATGTTCCTGCTTAACGGTTGAGCCAGTATGCTAACGGCGATTTGTTCGTGGTTAGGTGTCGCGCGGCCGTTTCGTGCAAAACTTCGGTCCAACCGTTCTTTCGCGACCGTTGCGGATACTCCTGTTCGTAGATATGGCGGATTGAAGGACCAGGACCGCATTTTCACAAATGTCTATAGTAGGCATGACCACGGTATTAAAGGAGCAATGGTACGCTTCGTGACATTATCCACAAGAGTCCAGAATTCTTATACTCCTTAGTCGAGAGGTGACTGGCACCGAACGAAGGAGATCCTACTAAAGGGCGATTCATGGATTATTCAAACTATCAAGGACTCAGGTTTACGTGGTCGTGGTGGTGCAGGATTCCCAAGTGGATTGAAATGGAGTTTCATGAATAAACCCAACTGGCAGCAGGATCCTCGGTGAGTCAACTCCTATGACCCACAGGATATTATCTGAAACTCAGCTTCGTCCTAGACCTCGTTACCTTGTCATTAATGCCGATGAGGGTGAACCGGGCACTTGCAAAGACCGCGAAATTCTCCGTGGTGACCCTCACAAGCTCGTTGAAGGATGTCTTGTCGCTGGTCGTGGCATGAACGCCAGCGCTGCCTATATCTATATTCGTGGTGAATTTTATCAAGAGGCCTCGCACCTCCAGCAAGCCATCAATGAAGCGTATGCTGCCGGTTTCTTGGGCAAGAACGCCTGTGGTTCCGGTTATAATTTCGATGTATATGTCCACCGTGGAGCTGGTGCCTATATCTGTGGTGAAGAGACCGCGTTGATCGAGTCCCTTGAAGGCAAGCAAGGAAAACCGCGCCTGAAACCTCCGTTCCCTGCCGATGTCGGTCTTTTTGGTTGTCCTACGACTGTGGCAAACGTCGAGACCGTTGCCGTCGCTCCCACTATCTGCCGGCGTGGTGCTAGTTGGTTTGCTAGCTTTGGTCGTGAGCGAAATCAAGGGACAAAGTTGTACTGCATCAGCGGACATGTCAACAACCCTGCTGTTGTTGAAGAAGAGATGAGTATACCATTGAAGGATCTTGTTGAGAAACATTGCGGTGGCGTCATCGGTGGTTGGGATAACCTCCTCGGCATTGTTCCTGGAGGTTCCAGTGTACCTGTCTTGCCTATTAACAAGTGTGCTGAAGTTTTGTGAGTTCTGCGGGCATTCCCTATACCCTATCTACTAACCTCCTGTCTATAGAATGGATTTTGACTCATTAAAGGACGCGCAGTCCGGTTTAGGTACCGGCGCCGTTATTGTCATGAACAAGAGCACGGATATCGTTTCTGCTATCGCGCGTTTCTCACAAGTGAGGACTTGATTCTGTTTCACTCCACATCAGCCACTCATCATGCCACTAGTTCTACAAACACGAGTCGTGTGGTCAATGTACACCTTGTCGTGAGGGTACAAGATGGATGTCTCAAATGATGGACCGTCTCGTTGAGGGTCGCGGCCACCAGCGAGAGATTGACATGCTCCTTGAACTCACGTACGTTCCCCTACCTGCGTGTATACATGACCTCGACTGCTGACGATCTCGATGCAGAAAACAAGTTGAAGGAAGAACTATCTGTGCGTTAGGTGACGCCGCCGCATGGCCCATTCAGGGTCTCATGAGACATTTCCGTCCCGAGGTGGAGCGTCGTATCGATGAGTTCAAGGCCGCGAACGGACAGGTTGGATTCGGTGGTCACTTGGCTAGTGCTGTAGATGATACTCTAGCTGTGCCCGATAATCTGGGGTTGAGGGCACCCGAACCCCAACCCAGAGTATGATTATTTTTGTCTGAAGTTGTGGATATGTTGGGTGGTGGCTACTGGGAGAGGCATAAAAGTAGGCATGCAATAGAAACCATTTTTTTCGTGGCGCGACCATCATGAGCTGACTGTTCTTCGTCCTGTTGCGATAGTCTGCTATATCCCGGCTCTACGTGATTAATCATGTTCTGTTTTTGACCACCATGTCTTACAATCTTACTCCTTTCCCATTACCTCTACCGCCTTCCCTGCCCGAGGGCTTTGAATATCCGCACGATGTAGCCAGCCGGCAATCTGCGACCACTGGTTTCAGGACTGCGATTGAACAACGTGATGTCTTTAATGGCCGCTGTGTGTGTGTAGTCTGCGGCAATCACGTAACGGAACGAGTGCAGATTATCCCCAGAACGGAAGATGAAACCGTCTGTGTTCACTTCTCTTATCCATTCTTCTCGTTCACCAAAGGCATAGTGGGAGGATCTTCGTCGGCGAGGCTACATTCCGCGGTTCGCAAAATCCGTGCTGGACGAACCAAGGAACGGAATTCTTCTGTGCCCGATCCATCATATTGCTTTTGATAGCCTTCAATTCATAATACGCTGGATTCCAGTTGCGTAATTTATTTATTTATTTTTGGTTTTCCACTGACCTCAACAAATTATCCAGGAGATGCAGAAATTTGTTTTCATTGACTATAGTTGTCAGAATTTAGAGCATCGGTGTTATCATGGAAAGGCCATTTTCTTAAATCCTCAAGACTATTACTCTCCTTTCCCGACTACCTTTCTGATCCATGAAGCTAGAGTCGCGGCTCGATGGCCTTTCAATACTCACCGACCCCTAAACTTGCCCATCAAGTGGCAAGATTGGTTTACCGCTCACATTGATAAAGATGGTAATCTGCTTCCCAATACTGGGGACCCCACCATCCCACCCAGTGATCCGACTGGTTCAGGACTTGAGGGTCTTTTACCATCTGGAGGTACAATGGTCGGCAGTATTGCTGCTCCAGTTGATGAATTTACTAGCACGGCTCCGCAGGATAGTTCTACATTTGGTTTGGCTGTGAATTCCGAAGAAGTCATAAAAGTTCTTACGTCTCAGCAAGAACTTCCAACTTGGAAGGCATGTATAGCAGAAGGAGTTCCTTGGGAGGGCCTAGATGAGGAGGATGTAGATGAGTAGGGAAGGACAAATTTGAGGCTGACGCAATCGAGTCTGTTAGCGTAATTGTTTTCATTTTATTGAGAGCCATATGTCTGTATGTCTATCAAACCGTCTTTCCCTCAGTCTTTGTGCACATAATACATATAGCGTGTAGTCTATGATATAAACCTCACATATCATCACTTTCATCACCCGGGAAGAGTGGCATTCACGCCCTCAACCTCAATGTCCCCACTGTACACGGCTACTACTTGACAAAACGTGATCTTGCGCAATAAACCAAAACAGTGGATTTCTCGAGATCACTCCGGTAACAAGGGTCTAGTACATCCGGTGTGAATAACGACCCATTTGAGTGTACTGGAATTGAAACAATGCTTCAGTTGAACCCCGCCCAACGGAACTTTGTCACGGGTTCATTAAATGTGGTCCTGAAACGAAGGAGGTCCTAAATTAAATATCTGCTACAACTGTCAAAGACACGACTCGGACCAACGACGATGTCGGTTCTGTGATTGGTGAGAGGCCTTCGAATGTTTGGTGATAACAGCCTTCGGAGACGCTAAGGTCGAATGCAACCCTAACTACTCCACAATGATAAAATGCCCTTGCCGTCTTCACGTTAACTGAATGGTCGGGCCCATCAAAGATGCATGTTGATCGCCTCAGGGACCCCTAATTTCGTTGACTGAAGCTGTGTACGGACACCAGAAAAATAGGTTGGTATCGACCCCCGAAGAATTTAAGTCCATTGAGGTGATCTACGATATACTAAATATGGCGACGTGTAAGAGATTAAATGAGTAAATACCTAAAACTACATTGTATTCTAGCTCTTCAAGTGATAGCAACGTGTGGCATGAAACATGAATGTCTGCAACTCATATCGGTCACGTAAAGAAAGCAGCCGGGCCATTGGTCTGAAGGAAACTTGGTAAACCAGCGGTTGGGATTTCGTCAAAAGGTATACCCACGCCAGAAAAAACGTTGGGGTCTTGTGCCAACAACATACTCGAGGAGAATCCGTTGATGTCGAGGAATTGTGGCTGCCAAAGGTGGTCAATAGGTGAAGTCGTTGGTACAGATAGGGGAGTGTCCAGTGGGGTCGGCAAATGTCCGACGGTGCTAGCGGAACATGTTCCCTGTGACGCCTCCATCTGTGATCATCGAAAGTTAGAATCGCGGGCGGCGAGGAGGCAAACAATCAAACTTACAATTATTGTTTTCACAACTTGCTCGAATTGGCTGTCATCGTCCGGGGTGGATCTCTGCCCAGAGGACATAGCTCCCTCGGCGACTGTCAGGGTCGGCGGATTGAATACGCGCTATTTTTAGAATTTTGGACAATCCTCACCAAGCATTCGCTCCAAGAGATGGACGGCATTTTGAGTGACCGTCGGCGCGCTCGGTCCAACAGACCTGTGGAAACACAGAATGAGCGTAGTTTTGATGAAGCAGGCTATGACCCTACCTAAACAGCTGCAGGGCGCCCTGGACTTCCCCCCTGCGTTTTCGGATATCAATGTCCGTGCCAGTGCAATGCAAGTAACATAAGTCTATAAAAAGCACAACGCCCTGCGGAGAAATCGCGTCAGTACTGGTGGCGTGTGAGGTCACATGGGACCTACAGCCGCAAAACTCCACGACGAGACCGTCGACCACCGTAACAGCGTCGCTGCTTGATGATTACCCCCCAAGTGCTGGAACATACGTTGGGCAGCTTCGATACATTTGTTGCGTATTTGTACCTAAGGGATGGAATAATGAGCAGGTGCGCTGTGGCAGTCACTTATACTTACATAACGACCATCATGATAACTTTGGAATAGGAACGGTCTGTGGAGCTGAAGCAGACATGCCTCAGCCATCATTTGACAAGTAGTCCTCTCGATACACATCATCTCGTTTGGACGGCTGAGTTTCTTGTGGGCATCCAGTGCCACTTGGAAATAGTCGTTAATTTCGCTTATCGCGTTATTGATCTTAGAATCCATATGTAGCGCAAATTCGAGCTCGTAGCCACCGCGATTGATCTCATCGATGACTTGTCTGTGTAGGTCGATAAGCCGCAGTCGGCAGATAAATGAAGACATTTCCTGGGTGCCATTTTAATGGCGGAATGACCAAACGTGGGGAATCACGTACTGTGTGGATATTGAGCGGTTTGGACTGCACGACGTCAGACTCCATGAGATCGACGTCATCTATATTCGCCGGGGATGAAGTGTGGTTTTGTGATGGGTGGATAGAATACGCTCCCTGATGCGCCATCGCATGAGACCAGTCTCCGATCACCTGTGAACATGTTAAAACCGTCCCACGGACATGCATTGCAGCCATACCAAGCACCACCACACTCGCCGAGCCACTTCTCTCCGGATGGAGGATCTCCATTCGGGTGCATATCGATGGGTACCGGTTTCATTTCCAAGACGCGACATGCCAAGATTCTGTGCAATCTGCGGTGCGGAATATTCAATATACAAGAATGTAAGAGATAGTTATGGGCAGACCTTAATCGCAGCTCCCGCCAGCGCCCAGTGTGAACTAAAATTTCAAGCCCGGTGAGATCGATTCCGAAGTGTGGGTGGCAGGGAAGCAAACTTACTCCGAATCCCCAATGTTTTGCTGGTAAACTCCTATCAAACTGGAAGACATAACTGATAAGCAGTGATTCTGATCTGCGGGTGAGAACTCACATGATCGTCTGTAAGTGTTCCAGAGTGTGGCCTCCGATAAAATTAGCATACTGGAGACACGCCTGGACGGATGGGTTAGAGGTTGTGCGAGATCGCCGAAGACGTCACCCACTTGTGCACCCGCATATAGACGTTGTGCGTATTCCGAACAAGCCGCACGATCCAGGAACAACTGTTCACACAATATTTGGTCTGCGAAGTGGAAAGAGAGGCAAAGAACAGCGAGTAAAGTGCCCATAAAATCGACATTTATGAGGTGATACTGATGGTTGTTGATGTGGGAGAGAATAGTGTTCGTCTGTTCATGGTAATTAATATCAGCGGATACAGGGCAGAAAGGGTCAACTAACCTCTAGCATGAAAGTTGGGACATGAATAACCTGAGAAAAATGATAAGCAACTTCGATGACCATCAATCTCCGGAACTGTGGCTTACTTTGGAATACCAATCCACGTGCTGTACCTGAACCAGGTTTGAGCTGATTTGTGGGGGGAAGGTAAAGAGGGAACTTACGTAAAATTGTAGCGCAAGCTGGATCTGTGTCTGGGTCGGAAGGATCGACGAAAGGCGGTGCGCAACCTCGTGCGGTGAATCGACAAAGAACGACCAGGGGTGGGATGTCGGAAACCCATTAATGGGAAGATTCTCCCTGGCGCTCGGCGGAGTACTGTATGGACTTGCGCTGATCTCGCAAGTCGCACGTACTTGATTCACCTTGTGACCCATTGCAAAATCCTGTATGAGGGTTAGTTGCGTACCAATCCATTGTAACTTTCAAACGTACTTCGAGGATCATCGCAGCCTCTTCCGCCGTAGTACCGACGCGGAGAAGAGCTGGGGCCGACGACCGAACACCACGACTATAAGGCCGTTTTGGGGAGGGACTTGGACTTTTGGAGTAGGGCGTCGATGACAGCTCGCGCCTCCGTAATGACCGGGGCGAATCTTCGCTCGTGGGAGAACCCCTCGTCGAGAGAACGGAGATGGTGTTCTCTAATTTGTGAACGCGGTCGACAAGCTCTTCCAGTTTGTCGCAGCTTTTTTTGTGTTCGCTGGATGTTTATGAGGCAGTGATCCCTCAAACATCATGGTGTACGCACTGAAGCAGAGTCCTGTCGACTTCACGGCAGGTCTCGCCTTCTCCCCTTAGGATGCAGGGAGTGCATGGATATGATTTGCTACCTAGATGGAGGTGTATCGTGAGGGGATACTCTGGTAGACGAAGGGCTGGGCGAACATTTAATCTTCCTCTTGCGGCCTAGGTGAAATAAAATCAGTGATCAGTCATTCTGGGTGCATTGACAGTGGTACGCACATTGAAGGCAGCTTTGAATAGGCCTGGCTGAGGTACGCGATTCACCCATGAAGCTTTAGAGAAGAGGGGCAACTTTGGAAGCTCCTCCAGTTTCCGCTGGCCTTAAGAGCGATGGGATCATTGGGATCCTTACGTACAAGTACAATCTATTGCTATATGAGCGCAATAGATGGCCGGAGAATCGGGGACAGGCTTGGCTACGCAACTCCCTTTACACGAGTAAACCGCGATGGAGGACCAAGATAGCACTAGTAAAATTATCTTGTCAGTTTGGTGTTTCCCCATGCCAAAATACCCAACTGTTTAGGATCAGCGAGAATGCTGAGATAATCAATTGATATTTACAGTCAGCACCGAATGACCTCGAGATACGAATTAGCAAAGGAGCCGCATATGGAGGAGGGTCTGAACAAATTTGGTTTAGCACCTTACACGCCTTGGACGTCACAACGAGTGATCAACAATGCGGACTCCAAAAATTACTGTATGTGGTGTTTTCGGAGAGTGCCCACAGTCAGGGTTGCCCTCACGCCCGAGGAAGATGGGAGCATCTCCAGGGCGAAGGTGGTGTTCAGTGGTGATACCGCTCCGAAGTATCCTAGAGGCTTCAAGCTGTACACACGGTTACTAAACGTCTTCAAGTAACAGCCACCATGAAATCACGAACAATGCAAATGGAATAACTAAATGCAGAACTTCTTGATGCCACACTGGTGATATATGCATGGCATTGGATAGGAATACTTATCATTATCACGATTGGGCCCCTTGATGGAGTAGGGGGCGGGCCGGGTGAGCCATGATGAAAATCTCGATAGCATGAAGGCTGAATACGAGTACTGAATAATCAGATATTCAACATGACCCCCTGTCAGATGCCCTATTGAGCTACTTTGCAAACACGCTCCGTAGGCCAAGAGTGGGTTACGTTGGAGTGCTGATTGAGTAGGGAGGGTCCTTGATCGGTACCCTGAAGCACGGCTTCAAGATTAGTATCTGCAGTGTCAGGCTGTCGTTGCCATGCAGTTACAATTTCGATATTACCCGGGCTCTAGTTACACAAAGTCTAAGCAGCTCAGACCTCGGGAGATGTGTCATCTCGAATGAGTGTTCGGCACCCGAGCTTGGACCGTTTAACTCCCGTCCAGGCAGTTGGTGGCTGCTACATGATGGCCCCGGAATCACCGGTGACTTAAAGAGTTTGATAACATACCGAATGGCGTAACCTCCAAGTCCAACATTCGGCTTTCAGTCGTGATTGACAGGGGGATTGGGTCTCGGGCTGATTAAACAATAGTACAGGTAGTCAGATATCCTTACGATCGAATGACAATGACAATAGCACTGTGAGTAGAACAAAATTATCATAATTCCAACAATTTTCTGCACCGTAGCCCATCAGTAGCAAGCGCTCACAGACGTCTTTCTCTGCGCTCGTCAGCAAGAGAAGCGATCTCGCTCAAATCGACGACTTTGAACGCCCAAGTCATCCAGTTCCCCCCACTGCGATGAATAGGTAATTGCATATCTTCAAGAAGATCGTCTACGGCTTGAGGCCAGCTGAACTCCGTGTATCAGCGTAGAACTCCTTGAAACAAATACTGGTTACTCACGTCCAGAAATCTAAGCTTCCGCTGTAACTCCCATTGACCCACGAAAGCATATCAGGAAAGCGCCTCCTCATCCACGCTGCTCCTCGTTCTGCTTCGGCCATGGCCTGCTCAGTGGAGGTAGGTAACCGCATGGGGTCATTTTGGAAATACGAAGAAATCCAGTGAGCAGCTACTTCGCTGGTATAACCAACATTGGAAGTGAACTAGATCATGTGGGGTTCAACACGCGGTGAAGGAATGTACAACGCTAATCATACCAAAGCGCCAGCGATGGCAAAGTCACGTCTGAGGATATTTTTCGCTGGAACAAGACCCCGGTATATTGAGGTTACCCATTTTTCATTTTCAGGATGAGCTGCCGGTGCCCCATTGAGGGAGGGATAATCCCAAGTATCAGCCACAGTGGTGGTAGGTGTATGTTTATTGATCCCAATTTCATCGGCCGTCTCGTCTGTGCCGAAGCTGTGCATCAGAAAACTGATTCCATCAAAGGTAGAATGGGCGATATACCAGAAAAAATCTTTGCCCAAGAGGATTTATATCCCGTTGCTAGAATAACTGCGTCCGCCACAAGTGACCTTCCATTATCCAAGATCACTGACCGGCCGTCCGATGCGAAACCAACTGCGCGTGCTGGAGCGATAACCTCAATTTTGCCACTGACGGCTAATGCGTGGTAGCTGTCTGGTCTAACACCTCCTTCATCACCGACACGAATACCCCAGAATATGGAGTGCGTTCTTCGGAGGGGGGAGTCCTTGGGAATTTCAAAAGCATTCAGCTATATCGGATAGGTGTTAGATAATTAACGGAGATAATAAAGGGGGAAAACATACAGAGCTCTCTCCTATTTTTTCCCACAAGAAATGCGTGATCTTTCCCCCAACAGCAGTCCCGTGGAGAAAGCGCCTGTCACTGGGTTGACTTATGACAGCAACGAATGGAAATAAGGGGCTCACTCAAGGCGGGTTCTGAGATGAATATGCGGGGATAGGATGCCGAGGAACCTGTCTTAGTAATGAAGTCGGGAAGGGGGTGAATGGGAAGTTCAAGCGTACCTGCTTCTTCGGATGAATGTAGGCAAAGGTGTTTTTGCAGCCAGAAAGCTATCTGTTTTGTCAAAGACAACGGAACACTTCCGACCCTCCTGGGTAAGTTTTGCGCAAATGCTTGCATAATATTAGTTTTCAACATCAACTCGGCTGTTATTTTTGGTTCAAAACATACTCTTGTGCTGACTTGCCGCCACCGATGACCACGATGGAGCCTTCATGGCTTTCTGAGTGTGGCTTTACGTTTTTCAGAATTTCATCAATGTGGGCGCCGAACTGTGATGAGTGAATAACCATTCTCCGGTATTGCATTTTCTCCGCTGCAGCTGGAGAGAGGTACTCCGGTATAGTCGGTTCGCTGCATCCCTACATTGATCATTCGAGATCATCAGCTTCTTGCGCCCAAATAGGGTCATCAAACATACCCCTGTTGCGAGGATTATTCGGGAATACTTAATAGTATCTGTGTCTCCCGTTCGCAAGTTCTCTGTCCGCACCAACCATATTCCATGTCTGTCGCGCGAGATATCTGTCACCTCGATCCCAAACCTGAACATTGTTTTTCCTTTTAAGAATAGTTCATAGTATTTCTCCATGTAGATGCACATGTCAAGCCCAGACAGGCGTCCTCCGGTGGCTGCGGATTTCTCCGGTGGTGGCATTTTCAGAGCAGAAAATCGATATTCGCCATGCACACTAATTGTAGTTTAACGTGATTAGCGAGAAAGTGATTGAAAGTAAAACAAGGTTGGGCCTACTTATTAATGTACAGACCAGGATATACACGGTCCCTAGCCCATACCCCTCCGACGGAGGAGTCGCGTGTCAGGACCTCGACGTTCGTGAAGCCGTCTTGTAAAAGTACGTGGGCATTGATAAGACCAGCAGGTCCGGCACCAATAATGCACACAGGCTCAGAGAAGATGTTTGCTTGGGTGGTCATGGTGGGGAGTAAGGAACAGCAGGAATGAGGAAGAAATTCCTCGTGGACCCGGTTCATTTATTAATGACTAGCTCAAGGCTTAAGGTAATAACCCCCTTCCTCAATAGGTGCTTCGTTCTTGGCAACTAGATTTGTGGATTGGGTGGTTCACAGTAGCTGGGTGGTTCTGGTCGGGTGTAACCATGGAAAATAGCTCGGAACTTCGATATCCAACATCTTCAGCCATGATCGGGTGGTAGAAAATGATTTAACAGGAAAACACACGTGAGGGATAGAAGGCAACCCAGGTCCAGAGAAGGGCTGAAGACGTACTGATGAGGACTAGCAGTGACGGGATGACACCCTGACCCGAAAATAAACCTAGTGTAACTCAAGTGGCGTTGAGCAGGAATATTCTGTGGGAGTTCTGTGGTCTGTAAATCCCTATATAGTACTGATGGTGGAAAGAACTTCGCTCCTAGAAGCCGGTAAGACGTGATAGAGCGCGGATAAGACAAAATTTTCGCTGTAGATGTCGTACCTAGTCGATAACTAGTGTACACGAGCTAGTTCCATAGTTGAGCCAGCAGATATATGTACTCATGTCGGAGATAGGTTTGGCCTATTGCCGGAAGTCTCTAGTTGGATTCTAGCGTGGTCGGCGGCTCGTATGGTTGTGGGGAGCCGACAACTGCTAATATGCCGGGAATCCCTACCATGGGTATCAAGGGAAAGCTATCTATAGGGGCCGTTTCGGATTTGGGGTATAGGTCATACACCTGATTCCATTGCCGGTTCTTATGAACCTTGGTTCAGAATTGTCATGTAGGTCTCACTCCAGCAATGCTTGCCAAGCTCTGCCCACTAAGTTGAGGTGAACCTGTGGGATTAGGCCGTGTATTTTTAGTTATACTTCGGCGCCACTTCTTATGGAACCGCGGCGATAAGTCTTTCGCCGAAGTCGAATTAGTTTTCAGAAGATTGTCAAAAACAAGTATACATTCCACTGGAGGTAAGGTAATACCTAGAACGACCGAAGCGATATCTGAGGCTTAGCAGCAGTCTGAGTGGCGGAGGCTGCAGGGCCAACAGCCTTGCGGACGGAAGCCTCAAGGAGTTCTCTTGTAGTTGATTCAAGCTTATCTGCTGCGGTCTTGAACGCAGCGGGCGAAGCGGTGGCGTAGGCTAATACTTGCGTAACAGCTTGCGAGCTAAGGGGTGGTGGTGTCCCAGTGGCTTTTGAAAGAAGTAGAGAAAGAGTCGGAAGGAGGACTGTCAATAATTGAGGGCCTAATGGTCCGATTAGCTATGTCCGCACAGGGGGACGAAGCTACTTACGATTCTCCTCAGGCACTGAAGCAAAGAACGTTGAGAAGGCTTTCCAAACCTCCGTGACAGCCACAGTCTGCGATTCTGTAACACTGCCGTCATGCACCGACGGAGCCACTTTCGCGATGAATTCCACAAGGCCAGGCATCAAAAGTCTAACACATTGTCTAAGCATGGGGTTTCCACCAGATGATGCCCCAACCAGTGTTTTGGTACATTGAGCGGCGGTCAAGGAGGCCTGCAATGTTTGAGCAAGTGGAATGGTATAAGGGTGGGGAGCACATACCTCATCATTCTCCACCAATTTTTGCGACACCAAGAAACAAGCATGCTCGATAGCAGTCCGACCAACTTGTACATTCACAGGTATTACCGTCAATATCAGGACCATCGCGAGCATATTGGTTTTGATTTTTCTGGTGGAAATGGCACCGACTCGTCCCCTATCTCAAATGAGATGCATCATCCGCGAAGTACTATAGGCGCGCACCTCATTTCATCAATGTTTAACAGACAAGAAGAGAGGATGGCGTGGATGGCACGCTGATACCTGTCTTGCGAATCACCATCCTTCAGCACAGGTATACCTATAATTGCTTTGAGGGAAGCGAAGGTCGGTGAAACGAGGTCGATATCTGAGGTCTCGTCCTTAAGGAGGTCTGAGTGTTACTATTTGAGTAGAGCTCTGCGATGTTGATTGAAAGCTTACCATTGTAGAGCAAAGCAGCAACTGAGCGAACATCTTCCCGTTGTGTCGTTTCGATGGAATTGGCGATTGCGATAAGGGCAGAAAAGGAGGTGTTGATGAGGGCAATACGATCCGTTGGCGATCCTTCTGCATACCAACATCAAGAGTTGACCAAGGATTGATAGCAGACATCCACTCACGAGTGATGGGACTGCGAGAAGATCCTGTCGAGTGCTTTAGAATATGGGAACATATCCTCAAACAATGAGCGCTTGGTGTCGTCAAACTAAGCGCGTCAGCGTGCCTAGGATAGGGGTAAGTGATGGATCGAGCAGGTGGTAGGGAATCGCACCTGGATCCCTGAGTAGCAGCCAAAACGCCCAACATCTCCACCAAATGCACCTGCACAGCTGCCGTTTCCGTCATAGCCATTCGATAGGATAAGCTGATGAACTCGTCGAAAATGTTCGGCTCCATTATGGCCTTGCCCGCATATTCAGGTCTAACCAAAGACTTGAGCGTTTCCAGGCATGCAAAAACGAGGGTTTGTCGATCCAGGCTGGCGGAACCAGAGTCGGGCGCAGATGTGGACAGTGCTTCGTATATGAGACCAAAGAGAATGTAGAAGAAAGCTGTGGGCTCTTCGCGAGGTTTTCCTTTTGTTTGTCCGATCGCAGCCTGAGTTGGTTCTTGCCCATCCATAGCGGCGATGATTGCAGCGTCCCCGGCTTGCATCACGGTAGCAACAGCGCGGAGAATGATGGACCAGGATTGGGTGTAGTACTGTACTCGCTCAGAAAGCCGTTTAGCAAGGGGTAGATGAAATACTTACTGGTAGTAGAACCTCCCTTCCCAGACTTGAGTAAGACGAGTCAATAGCAACCGACGTAGTATCATGTAGGAATTCGGAATCAATCCTAATGCTGGCATAATCGCGTAACGAAGCGATCCATAGAGAGGATAGTGTTGGTCTATACGGTTGAATCACCTTTTCGAGGTAACCCTGCTTTATACTGGAGACTTGTAACTGCGCCCAAGCTGATAGTGTGGATATCCTGAGCATTGCAGAGGCATTTGGGCTTAGTTCCCCTGTATCGCCGATAGAAAGCGTGCCAGATTCTTGATGATAATCAGCTTCATTTCCTCTGATGTTAGATAACATCACGCACCTTTCGACTGCTCAAGCGCAGTGGTCAATAATTTCAGTATCCTTCCCATTCTACCAACATTTTTCACGACTCCACACCCAACGAACACAGCGCATGCGTGTACTGCTGATGCCAGAATCTCTGGGGTGGAGTCAGAGGAAAATGCGGGCGTAAGTGCGGCTGTGATTGGAGCTTGGTGTTGTTCAAGGAGTAGTGCATCGTCATACGCAGGATCCGGAGATAAGGCGAATATCTACATAGACGTCAAGCTGCCATCCAGGGGTAGTACAAGCAAGGGGAGCTCACCTCAATGATGTCCCTTAACACGACCAACCCTTCCAACCTAATCTCGGTAACATACGCCGTCGATGCCGTAAAAGCCATCCTGATCAAATCCGAAATACGTGTAAACAACAATCCTGGCACCTGCACACCCTGTGTCCTGGCAAAAATAGCATCCAAATGTTCCCTTCTCCCACTTCCGGCAACAATTGTGCATATGTTGTGCAAGCACCGCAACGCGAATAGTTGAGTCCTCCACCTCGACGTTGTCAATGCCCGTGCACCACCAGCAGCTCCTGTACCACTGCTACTATCAGCGCCACCAACATTGAGTGACTCTCCTTCATCATCCCTAAGTCCTCCGCGGTTCGCGGCATCTACGACTTGCTGCGAAGCCGTAGTCCTTGACATGATCCTCTGGCATAGATCAATCCATGCCGAGGGATTATATACCACCGTTTGCTTCAACCAGCTCGAAATGACGTTCCTCACACCCTGCACAGACGAGTAGTCATCATCCAACATCCCAAACAACTCTTCTACGAGCCTGTCCCCACCAATCTTTGACATAGCCAAAGCATCCTTCTGTACAAGTTGATAGAGGGCATTTATTGATGCTAGTTTGAGAGGTCGACGTGGCGAGGTGAGATGCTGACGGAAAAGTTTGACAGTTTGTGGTATGTCGATGTGTTCGGGTGCGAACATGAGGAAATGCTGTATGCATTTGATAGCTTCGACACATATCCCTTCATCTTCTTCTTCCATGAATTCTCGCACAAGACTCAACACCAACTCCCTTGTCCGACTCGACTCCCTGATGTCCGGACCAAGAACATTAATGACTGCGTCGATGATTTGACACACGACGGGATACGCAGGACATTCTCCACCAAGGTTGACATTATTAATCGTTGTTCCACCTTCACGTTCGTGCGAGTCCATCAAATAGATCTTGAGCAACATTCCCAATGTCCCAGATACGAATGGAGCATAGGACAAACTCGCAGCATCGATGACTCTTGCCAACGCATTGAGTGCCCAAAAATGAACCACCGGATGAGGGTCATTACTCAGTGACATGAGGATATTAATAGTGGTTTTGAGTAAGGGACCCGCGGCAAGTCCACCAACGTGTGTATAGATTGCTCCGAATGCGAGCGCACACCCAGCTCGGGAATAGGGATCGCGATTATTGACGACTTGGTCTACCAGGTCTTTGATCTGACTGGTCAAGTAATTCGTACCAGACAGACTGGCAAGTCGGCCGATACATTCACTTCCCGCTGACCGCAGAACCAAATCTCCGTCAATCAGAGCATCCTAATAGAGTTTAACAACATACTCCCTAAGGAAGGCGAGAAAACTCACTCTCAAGAAAGGAGATAACAAACTCGTAACTTGATTACTCCCGAAAGTGTCCTTAGAATGCTTCAGCTGACTCGTCGTAGCATATCTTAGCGCCAACACAAGCGCGACGGTGGCATTGATAAATATCGCGGACTTTCGACCGATGTTCCTATCTAGTTTCGGCGACTTGACAAATTCGAGCAACTGTTGGATAAACTTGATTGCCGAAGAAAGATCTTGCAAAGGCAACAAGTGGGCAAAAAGCTCAATGGCGGTATCAACGACAGAAGTGACGGGGGGCGGTGGCTCGATAAGCTGATACTCGTTGACAGAGAGTTTGGCTTGGCAGAGGGAAAGTGGGTCGTGTTCGCATGCTCCAAGGATGGGTTTACGGAGCTACGAATAACCATCAGCGCCGTTTTGGAACCGAGATCACAACATACGCACCAGGGTATCAATAGAAACTTCTACATCATCCCTATTCAGATAATCCCTCCTCCCACCTACGCCACTCCCATCAGCGTCAACACCAGCTCCAATTCCTCCAAAATCAACAACTTCATTACTAGTCACACCATATCCATACCCATCCACACTCGCCCAGACCGAAGTAAATGTCCCCGATGAACTCGCAATCGCAGCTTGCACAGCCGAACCGCCAGTTCCATATGCATCTGGATTAGCAAAAGCGGAAATGGTGGACTGTAAGAGCGATGATTGTGTTGATTCTGGTATACTGCCAAACCCTGACTCCGAGAAACATTGATACACCCGTCGACGGAGGAGGGATTCACGTTCTCGAAGGGTCAGTTCTCGTTCACGTTTAACACCGGGTGGAAGTTGATGTTGTTGCGTTTCTGTTGGATCTTCAACACCCTGAGATATGAAGCCATTGGCAAATGATAGAGCATTGCTGAGAAGTGAGGTGATACGACGTGCGACGTCGAGTGTGACTAGCGTTGATGAATTGCGTTGAAGGAAACACATTAGGGCTCCTAGAGCGCTTTCTCGAACATGTAGTAGGAAACTCCATTCCGCAATCGACCGACTACTATTATTCTGTGAATCCTTCGAAGTAGGTTTTGGTAGTGCATTACGCCATAAAACAAGGAGTTGGGGTAGGTGTGGTCGAACAAAGTTTGGTCCCAAGGACATTAACGACGCGATCAGCGTCCATGCCACCTCCACTTCGACACCAGCGACCTTCAAATCGTGATCGCTCGCGCGTTTCAGTAATTGTGTGGCCATATCCAATACCTTTGCACTAACATCATACGAAACGTACAACGGGCGCTCCGGGATCACAGATACAAGCGCTGCGAGCCCATATGCATGTCCCAGCGCCCTTCGAGATGTTTCATGCGTGGAAGATGGTGTATTGATCATGGTGAGGTCCCTTTGCAGCTTGTCCATCAAAACCAGAATGGTTTTAGGTAGACGGAGCGGTGTAGAATAGCAAAAACAACGGAGGGCCCATGACGCAGTGACACGGACAGTATGGCTCGGGTGGGCAAGAATCGTAACGAGGGGTTCGGAAAGGGCATCTTGGACAGGAGGAGGAGCATTGCCGAGTTGCTGTAAGAGTCCAGCAACTTCGCGAAGGACCATAACAAGCACAGGTGAGGATGGAGCAACTTGACCTGGCATCATAGCAGGCCACCGCTTGAGGTAATTGTTCGCCAACTCTTGAATAGCGCCAATCTGACCTTGTTCACTCAACATTCGAACACCGATGAGATCCCGTAAGAGGATCCCGACAAGTGCACGAACAGAAAGCGTTTCATATCGTGTCGATGAATTTCGAGAAAGAGAAACAATCTCGTTCATGAGATGTCCAACAACAAGCGAAAAATTGGCTTCCACCCATCCAGCACCCAAATGCGTGAATAAAGCTGCATAAAAGTCGAATATGCCCACACGGATTTTTCGGGACTGGTGAGGTTTGTTGAAATGATTAGAAAAGTGGATAAGCATTTCTGTCGGACTCAGGAGGGCCTTCTTCACTTCGGCAGCGGCATGTGTGGGAGATATTGCGTCGTCGTCGGCATTTTCTTGATCCTTTTTCGGTTTTTGTGGGGGTTCGGGTATGGGGACCGCACGCTCGACCTGAGTGGAAGCGAGAACGTGACCAACAAGTTGGGCGAGAGTATGCTGAGTGAGCTGGTCTGCGGAATCGAGAGCCTTGACGCAGATAGCTAAGACAGCTTCGACGTCATTGATTGTAGGGTGTGCGCCGTCATCGGAAGAGTACATCGCAACGATCACCTGAAAGAAGTGAGATTGAGCTCCACAGAACTATCATAACACAACGAACCTCGGCTGATGCGCGTTGGACGGGTAGGGCCTTGTCTGTCAGATAATTTCGCATTTGTTTGAAGATGTCCTTCGCTGTTGCATCGGTGATTGCTCGTTTAGCGGTCGTAATTGATTTCTTGAGTGTAATCAGCGCCTGATACCGAAGCAATGGAGACTGACTTGGAACGTCAGCAGGTGCATAAGCAACAAATAAATCAAGGGCCCACACTGGATGACTTGGCAGTCCGCAGCGTCACCACCGCAATCTCAGCCATGAATGACATAACCTAGAACCAAAATAAAAATCAGAATCCTCCCAAGAGCAAAGTACTCACATTAGCACCGAACACGCCCATAATATCACCAACACACGATAACGCTGCTCTACATCCAATCAGCAAACCAGTCCGAGAGCCTCTTGCACCCAACATACTCACATTTTACTGCCGTCACGATCCGCAGGAGCTTTAAAGTCTCCTGCCATCTTCATAAACGCCTGTAACGTATCGAACATCGTCCGTGTCTCTCCACGTGTATACAGCTCCACCAGGCATTTCCCAACTAGATTCCGAAAGGCACGTCCGGGTGTTGGGTAAGGATCAGGCGAGGCTACGATTTTGATTAGCGCCTTTTCGACGTCGGCCTGCGTAGTCTTAAGGTCGCTCTAGCGAAACACGGCAGCGTGAGCATGATGCGATATAGACAAAGAATTAGAACGTACGATAGGAACTTCCTTGATGTACTTTGCGGTCACAGTAAGCCATTGAAAGAGGTACACCTCCTTGTTATCCCCCACAAGTTCCGCCTGTGCAAAGGTCAATTATCAGGCGTCACAGTACAAGTATTCATCTGACCTCTACAATCTCGTCATATTCTGTCGACATTACCGCAGTTCCTTCGTCAAGTGGCCGTTCAAGAGAAAGCAGTCATGGAATACGCGAAGAGGAAGGAAGAAGGATTTAATGATCGTCCACGTGACACGACTTAGTGTGTCTCGTAATAGTTAAATATCAAGGACCCGTAGCTCAGTGGTAGAGCGTGAGATTCCAGTTCAGCGTTTCCTCAAGGTCATCCGTTCAATCCGGGTCGGGTTCAATATCATTTTTAGCTAGCCAATGTTACAAGTAACTTTCCCATAACCTCGAACCCATTAAACAGAAACAATAACGTAGGAGGGGTGCTTGGACACAACAGTAAAAATGAAAACACGAGGGCATATGATGGTTGCTGGGTGAGTCGGATAACGTGGCCTAGAGAGCACTTTTTCGAACATGTAGAAGGAAATCCCATTCCGCAATCGTTCCGCGAATCCTTCAGAGTGGGTTTTGGCCGTGCATTACGCCATAGAACAAGGATGTGGCCTAACAAAGTTTGGTCCCAAGGACATTAACGACACGCCTAGTGTCCACACCGCCTCCACTTCGATACCAACGACCTCCAAATCACTCGGGCATTTCAGTATATACAATGGTAAAAAAAACCTATTCTTCATCCCTATTCACCTAAATCGCTCCCTTGCTCAAAGTCCTCGAGAGATTATAAGCCGCCGAAATCAACGTAACATGCGTAAAACCTTGGACAGCATTCCCAAGTCTACACACAACCCACTCAATCAGCACAACCAAAGTATATAAAAAAACCACACAATGAAAATTACGTACCCTTCTCCAGCATCCGAAACTTCCTCAGTGCACAACCCGACATGATTCAAATACAGT
This sequence comes from Chlorophyllum brunneum, assembly GCA_963576785.1. Lineage (NCBI taxonomy): Eukaryota > Fungi > Basidiomycota > Agaricomycetes > Agaricales > Agaricaceae > Chlorophyllum > Chlorophyllum brunneum. The sequence goes on along the minus strand of OY756144.1, from coordinate 2,930,441 downwards.
AAAAAATCCTGTGTATCGCATCAATACAGTGCAATGTCAAAAAAAGGCTTTAGATCACTCACTTCAAACATTGAAATAGCCCTCGGTAAAAACGTCCTATCCGTCTGACCAGCTCTAGTGAGCGCCTCGACGCACCAAAGCGTACACAAACAAAATGTTCCTTCTTCACCTCCCACACCATCATCAGATTTCCGGGTATCATATCGATATACCAAATTCTACACGCAAAATAGATAATAAGTCCAGACAATGAGAGTATGTGAGTTACGTACGTTCGAAGTCAAACCGCCTTTATCAGGCGTCCTAAGAATTTGTTTTAAAGTCGAAACAAACCTCGGGTCCGACTAGAGAGACGAACAGTGACTTAACAGTCAGCGCGAGGACACGAGGGGGGAAAAACTCACAGCTTGCATAAAGAACACCAACGGCATAATCAACACAGCCGAATCCAATACATCTGTCTCTTCATAACTCTGTCCAAAAAATCTACCTTCCTTGTTCCATGCAAGATTCATGATTTCTTCGTATAACTCGTCGCGGGCAGTGAGCCACGTGAATCGATTCGGGCAAGGTAGAGATCGTTTATCTGCGAGACGCAGACCTACCAGGGTGAATTAAAATGCGAGTGTGTAGGAAGAGGTAGAGGGAAACGAACCTCGGTCAATGGCTACCCATAGCATGATCTACAGGTCATCATGAGCCCTGATGGTAAATTTACACGGAAGTGGAGGGCCAAGTTGTACCTTGGAGTACTAAACAACCAAGTCAGAAAACGACCATTCAGATTAAGGAAAGTTACACACAGTAAAATTCCTCCGTCGGTTCCTCACTTCCCTGCATCAAAATTCAGTTTATCCGAATCAAGAGATAAAACCACACAGACCAAATAGATCTGGGTACGGATAAGTTAGTATTAGCTTGTCATCCAAGGAAGACTAAGGAGAGAAACTCACAAATCCGTATCGTTCCGGTGTTTGACGACAACTAATACGATACACGATTAATCAGTGTGATCCAGAAAGCGACCATGAAGCACTTACAGTCAACTCTGACAGATGAAATACATGGTCAGTCACAGACATACCCCCTCGGACAAAACCTACTCACACGCCCCGAACCAAAACCCTGAAACACTCATGAGTCTTCACATAAATGTAAAATGCATACGCGGACACACCAGTCATCATAACTCTGCCAAGACATCAATTCTTCAACAGCACTGAGTTCCGAGAAAGCGGAAAACGCACGAGAGGTTTTCCAAACTAAACCAAACCTCAGTCAGATCCATTAACACACAACAAATCACAAAGGTAAAGCTCACCTTCTGACCCAGGTAGACACAATCCATCCTAACACAAATTCATCACCAAGACACTCACATCCAAGCACCACCGAAACTTACAACTCGCCATAAATATCCTAAATCACACCTTAATATGACCATATGATACTCAATATGCACGTGCAGGCACTTACCATTTGAATATGATCCGCAGCGCCATTTCCTACACGCACAGGCTTTGAACCCTTATGTCCGTCGAGATGTGTTAATTCAATCTCCGGTATTTCCTTTTCGCCTTGAAACAGTTGGGTCAAGTAATATGAGAACCTGACGACAAGTGTTTAAGGAAATGTAGGGCGTTACCATGAATCGTGTACATGATCTGAAGACTACCATCAGGATTCTTATCTCTCAAACGTTCAAAAATGAACCCGAGGTAGGCTTGTGCGCAGAGTGTCATTCAACGATTGAATACATAGAGAGTATAACAGCGCACCATTTGCTTCTTCAGTAAAGCCTAACCTAATAAGAGCATAAAGCGTGAACGATGAATCCCGAATCCAGGAATACCGATAATCCCTTCAGACGAATTTAGTAATTCATTAAACTTCTAACACACCCGTTACGCGTACCAGTTCCTCGTCCCACCTATATGTTCAGGCAAGCTAAATGTTGGGCTAGCAACTACAGCACCTGAAAACAGCAAAATATGTCAGGGTTCTGGTATATGGACCGGGGTAATGGAAGTATAATTATTAGAAGGAAATGAGCACGAACCGGTAGGCTCAAAGATGAGGAGTTTAAGCGCAAGAGCGCTGCGCAGAACTGCTTCTTTCCAGGAGCCCGTATAAGTGGATTGACGAATCCAGTCGTACCAGTATCGGTTTGTCGTCTATGCACTTTGTTAGTAGTTGCGAGACTTGTTGTGGTACAAGACTTACGTGGAGTAAAGAGTGGACAAGTTCCTAAGTCATAACATGAGCAGGAATGAGATTGAAATAGAATCATTTCCATACCTTTGTAAGGAAAGGATCGTCAAGCGGTCTCGGTCGGTGTATCAACGCGGCCTGGTTTTCCGCAACATCAACCACACCTCCAGGTGCAGCATACGCCTGGACTATGCCAGTCTGCGGTATCTCAGGGCTTAACTGCATTTGATGCCGAGGAGGGACGACTTGCGCATGAGCGTACGCATTCGTGGAGCCAGGCGGGTTTCGAAGAATAAACGTAACAGCTTGTCCCTCAACAAGAGAGATAAAAGCTTGTGCGGCAAGACCTTTGTGTCCTTTGGCGGAAAGATCGAGTGTAGTCAGATGGACGACGGGAACATCAACTTCATCGATGGTCTTCTCGGCGATGTAACGCAAGTCGAGTGCAAGATCCGTGGACTCAAATAAAGCCTTTTTTTGTTTAGTGTATATCGCTGGAACACTGTCGTCGTCAACGATATTGGTGACGTGAGCATTGCGAGCGTAATTGAAGGCGGGAGCACATTCCATATTGATGGTGAGTGAACCTCGGATACACTCGATGCGACGGAAAAGCCAGGGAAGTAAAGGCTTTTGGTGAGTTGCATCCAGTGCACTAACTTGGAGAGGACGAGGGAGGAAGTCTAGAGCGTGTCAGAATCAGAGTAGATGATGTGAGAGGTGCGGCGTGTACCAGTGACACTGACGACACCAGAATCGTTCATGAACTTGGTTTGGAGGACATTAGAGCTGGGCAGGTAATTCTGTTTCGATGTGTATGGTATAGTTGGTTGGATTGAAAAGTGGCCACCCCTATCCTTGTCCAGGATACGGGCAAACACGGAAGGTGAATCAAAGTGAGGCACACAATAGCTCTCAACTAGAGAAGTCAATGAGCAAAGATGATATAGAATAAGAGAAATACTGACTGGATCCATCGAGACTGACGAGAGCAGCTGTCCTGAGGTTACCAATGCTATTGACGAGAGTCAGTGGTGTTGTTGATATGTCGAATCTGACGTCATCGGACTTCTACTCACAGCGCATGGTCCGCAATGGGCAGATAGCCTCGCTCTTGTGCAGGCTGGTAGTAGCTCATGATAGTTCGATGATGGCTGTTGAGGCGGAAGACAAGATTCCTGTAGCGGTAGACGCTTAAGGACCTCCTATCAACGCCTCGAAATATTCGCATCTCTGCATGCCTCACCTTCAACCCCGCACGGAATCAAAATCAAGTCAACCTGATGCTTAGTCATCATATCATGACTCTCACACATTCATGTTGTCTGCGCCTCTTTAGACGCCTTCAAAAGAATGGCTACAAGGGCAAGATTCACAGTGCTACGATTCTCCACATTAGCGAAACAAACATCCAAAATCCAACATCTCTCGCTCCATTTAACCCCGTGACCATGCCTCTTTCGGAAAAACAAAAAGCACTTCGCACAGGCATGTGCGATCCACTGATTATCTGATTATCCGGTCTTCTATCTCCTTCTAAACCAATGTCACAATCCCCCAAGTTGTACGCCACTACTTTCCCATCTCATGAGGAAAAAAAAAAGACCCTGTACATAATATGTCGATCAGAAGATAGTTTCCTTTATACGGTATAGCACTTACCACCCAGGGCAAGCGTGCCTGCCCAATTCCCAAGGACCGAGTTCAGAAGCGTGGTTCACGTGAAACCAATCTTTCCAAGATTGTAAAACCTATACCCAAAGGTCTGTGAACAGGGATACTCGTGTCATGGTGCATGGTATCACTAATCCCCGACACGGAACTTCCATATGACAATTTTTGTTGGAAATTTTTTGAAACCGTTCGGATCGCATACTTTTGCATCATCGAAACTTGACTATTGATGGATAGTTGACCATCTTTCAGGCTTCGATGAGCCCTCCGATTCGGTCCCTTCTCCTGTACTTCCTTTCTCGGAAGTTCTATCTACCCGAACCACCAGTTCCAAGAACACCTGCAAGGAAATCTTTCACTTGGTGTCAGTTAAACTTAGAAAACACTTCCTTGGATAAGAAGATCCTCATTCCTAAATTCTCCGCGTCCAGTCTTTGCGAATGAGATCAGATCGTCCTGTCTTTTTTTTTTTTTTTTTTTTTTTTTTTTTAAATCATCAATTTATATAGCGGTGCTCGATCGCAGTCCGCGCGTACATACATACAAATGCATACTCGTACAAAGTGTTCAGAGAGGGGAAAGTAAACTAACCCCGCGAGACTCGACGCCATCTAGCGCGTACACTAGAGCGATGTTTGGTACCAACGCTGGTCCGAGAGAAAGTGAGAGAAAGAAGAGAGACAGAAAAGAGAACTATCTACTCGCAATCACAAGGGGGGAACAGCGAACGGTACTAGCGTATGGGGAGGCTCTCGGCCCCGCACCACGGGAATGATGAAGGTGGAAAGAAGACTAGATAAAAAGTATGCTAGCGAGGGAGGGGAGATAAAGAAATGGAGTGAAGTCCATAACTGTGAGAGCGAAAGGAAAAAGGGGAGAGAGAAAGGGATCAAACCGGAGCCGACCCAAACCTCTGACGGACTTGATGACGACGTGGCGGGGGGATTGAACCGGCACGGATACGAGGGCGCTCAACCTCGGGGGGGAAGGCGAACGCGGAGGGGTTGCGGCGTAAGAAGTTGGTGAACATCTTGACAGTATCGACGCCGAGGTGGTGGTCGAAACTCTGACACCGATATAGGATGTGCGACCTGGTTTGAACCATCTGGTTGTCGCAGTGGTGGCATGCCAAGTCCTCGTTGGGGAAGAACCGTAGGCGGTACTCCCCAATCGGGGCATGGCAGAGTATGGCGCGACAAGCCCTCGCGAAGAGCTGTGGCTGGTGTCCGCATTCTCGTATCCAGGGACCGGACTTGATGTGCGACGGTAGGGCGGGGGCTCCATTCGCTCGGACCGGAAGGTGGAGGAAGGAATTCCCGCTGTAGGACTTGATCAGATCGTCCTGTCGAAACATTGCAAGTACGCAGATCCTACAGGAAGAGGGTAACGTATCGGTGGTCCGAATGATTACCTCGATCATTATCCATGTCAAGTCCCTCCCTGATAAGAGGACCAAGGTATTCCGGCCTGGTATGCTTCTCGTATAGTAACGGCAGAGGTTCAATAACCATGCAGATAACAGTACCAGCCAAAATAATACATACGTTCGGGCACCTGACACGCGCTAGAGGCTTCTTGAGACGAAAGTCGGAGGGATGTCTTTTTCTGTGGCTGGGACGAGGTCTTGAATTGCTGCCACGCATTCCTTGGAGAAATAGTCGCAATCTTCATGCCATGCACACTGTTCTCATTATTCAACCTGATAATCAAGCGTTCTGCTCTGCCGACCATTGTTAGCATCGTTCCCAACACGATTTTAAAGGAAACCTTGTCCGCCTCCCGCCTTTCCTATATCCTCAATTCCCTTCCCACCGGTGGCAGACCCGCCGTACAATCCTAGAAAAACTCAGAGCCGGGAGTTATGAGGAAGACGACAAGAATATCCAATTGTCAGAATATAGTCGCGCTGCTGCGGGTTGGAAGGGAGTATGATTGTTCTGAATATCAGTCGGAGTCCGCTCCGAAGACGATGGATAGAGCTATGGTAGGTGGCCATGTATGCGTCCACAGTTTAAATAGTGTATAGAATGATGTTGGTGACCGTAAGAAAAAGGACCAGTTGTGTTTATGCCTCTATCAACCGTCGAGAACCGAGAGTATCTTTCGTCACCAACCACAAAACCGTTTGTTCGTCACACTTGCCCTAATGGTCAAGGCCCATGATATGACTAGGTTTTCTGCATGTAGAGACACATGGCATAGTGACCGAGCGGAATAGGAAAAGTGAAGGGCTTCGTTCCATTCCATTTCCTTGACTAGTAATACACCTAGACATACGGAACTACACACTCCAATGGTACTTATGCTTCTTCAACACATTTCCTGCCTCCAAAACATAGCCAGCAGCTCCGCTTACTCCACCAGACGTTTTGCTTTCTCGCCTCCGAGGTATGCGTACAGAATTACCCTCTGCCCCAAATTCTTTACAAATACCTCTTGGGGATCATCTGGCACAACGTCCAGATTATTATCGCTCCACACCACCTCCCAATCCTTTTCTCCCTCGACGGAGAAAACCAAGCTCTTCACAGGCCTTCCGACACCAATCTCCAACGTTGCAGATCCATCCCCCTTCCGCTCCACGGTGATCTTCAGACCAGGATCCGGGAACTGGATATACTTGTATGGCTGAGGCCAATCCACATATCTCGCCATTACCTCCCCCGTTTCTGGATGTATCAATCTCACACAAACTACAACATGGGCGCTGGAATTGTTAATTGTTGACTCGTCAGCGGGAGGTTCAGGGCATCTGAGGCTGTATAATTCTCTGCTTTGGTTCGCAGGGATCATCTCGTTCGGGTTGATCTTGCTTCCGCGCCATGCGGCAGCGGCGGGTGTAGAGCGAAGATCGAAACAAGTTAACGAAACTGTTGCGTTTGCAGGCACGAGCAGGGTTGAAACTGCACAAACTACAAGGTCGGCATACAACGTTTGGAAGGCGCCAAATTCGTAGAACTGCATGAGTACGTAATTATTGGTCCGTGGCTCAGTGGATGTAGGGACTTACTGCTTCAGGTCTATCTGTATCCCTGTTTTTCGTTACCTGGATGTACACGGTTAGCTGAGAATTAACAATTCCTGGGTACTTACCCTACGAATTATGTGAAGAGATAGTGGATTCAAGATACGAGAAATGGTATAGTATGCAGGTTTAGGTCTCATCTAAGGGAAGATATTAATAACCTTTGAGCCGTAACAAGATTCAAAAGGCTATGACTCACGAAATAGTCGATGAGAGACCACGAGACTACCGGCCAGCAATCATTTAATTGCCAGATGAGGACACCTGCAGTCTGCATAGCACCGGCTGGCATTGAGACTAGACTCTAGAAATGAGCGCCTGCATTCATTACTTACATATTCTTTGCCCTGCCCTGACCAGGCATGTTTCCAGGATCTATAGGCGAACCCGACGCCCTCAGACTGCATAACTTGAGTGCGGAATGCATGGCTACAAGATCAAGGGACCCTTGGCATGTGTATACATACGTATGAATAGGCGACTTACGTCTCTAAGTCCTCTGTAACTCTAAAATTCTCGTTCATGACGATTGCAAAGCGGCGATCGAAGCTCCCAGCCCGGATATGCTGAGCAATCATTGGGGACTGGGCATACCACTGTTCCTGGCCTGCATTCCCCATCCAGTGCCGTATCGTCTCCATGGACGGGAATGATGGAAGACCGAATTCGCTGGCATTGTTCGTCAGAAACAAAACCCAGTCCGTCGTGTCATTGATAGAAAGACCAGATCTTACCTGATGAATCGGCCACCGAGTTTGTCGTATTGCTGGTACGGTAATTCCTTCCCTCCCCAAATGTCCCAAGCGTGGACATCTCCCGTGCTTTGATCCGCGGTGTTCCAATCCTTGCCCCCATATGGAGAGCCACGATGATACGGAATGGGAGGATCAGTGAGTCTTTCAATGGTCTGTGGGAATACTTCTTCGTAAAGTTTGCGGGCAGGAAGCTCCAAACGCTCTGAAGTTCGTGGTCAGTCACAAGTCACGTATAGGCAGGGGCGGTGGCGTACCGTTCCACTGTAGAATTTGTTGGTAATCTTCGTTGTTCCCGCAGAAGAGCACGATAGAAGGGTGGTGTCGAAGGCGTTTCACATTTTGCTCGGCCTCAACGGCGACGTTGTTGACAAATTCATCGTGGGCGGGGTATACACCACATGAGAACTGAAAGTCCTGCCAGACCAAGATCCCAAGCTCTGATTCATTTCAGCACTGGGGTCCACGTTGGTGGGAAAAAGTCAGCGTACCATCGCAGATATCGTAAAATATATCGGGTTCATAGATCCCTCCTCCCCAAACACGGATCATGTTATGGTTTCCGTCTCGAGCTAATGTTAATAAATCGCGATATTTATCACTGGTAATTCTTGTGAAGAAATTATCGGCGGGAATCCAGTTTGATCCTAGTTATGAGCGGTATTAATGAGCGCTACGCGCAGTTTGGGTTCGAATGATCTGTACAGCACCTCCCATGAACATTCGAATCTTGTTGATTTCGAAGACGAAAGATGTTCCCAGTCCGTATTGGTCAGGTTGCGAAAGGCGTTCTTGAATCAGCGCCGCTGACCGGAAACCAATCCGAGTTGTGACGGTGTCTATCACCACATCATTCTGGTTTTTTTTTTCAATTTAATACACGAAAAAAAAATACAGAGCCTCACCGTCCCTACAATGGACACCTCCACATCGTACAATGGTTGTTTTCCATAGACAAAGGGCCACCATAATTCCACCCCGTGTTCTTGCAAGTCGTCCCAGACGATGACGTTATCGAATTTCACATGGCGACCATCACTTTGGAGGTCGTACGGGCGTTTTTCACTTTGGATTGTTTCACCATCGAGTTTCCTGAGGCAGACCAGTAGTGCCTTCACATCCACGAGAGGTTGCCCACAAAGCTCCACATCAACGTTCAAAGAAACAGAAGGATTTGTATAAGTCCGCGGATAGACGTCTTGAATGCGAGTGGAGTACGTTCTCAATGTGATAGGTCGATATGGTCCACATGTCATGAGTTCAGGACCCTAATCATAGCGTCAACGATGAAGTCAGTGCACGAGCGCGAGGCATATACCCAATCCCATCTGGAATATGTCAGCACTATTGCTTCCCTCATAGTCCCGTGCGCACCTCCAGTCATACTGCGCTTTACGTAGATATAGTCGACTTGGATGTCCGAGGTTGACGGAACCTGCCCTGTGATAACCCCTTTGACGCGCTTCCTCAAGCGCATACTGCTTAGCCGATTTGAAGTGTAGAAGAAGTACATTCTCATCCCCCAGCAAGAAATCCAAATTCCCGGCATCATTGCGTATATCGTACGTATAGCTTCTGAATTGGTTAATGCAGTTCAAAATGCAGACGCCATTCTGCTTGAGGGTGAGTACAAGGCGAGTTGGGTTCAGGAATAGGAACTCGAAGAACGAACGAGGTAAACATCACAGATCGTATCGAGTCCCTCGAACTCAAGTGAGAGAATTTCATTAAGCCCAGGTGGGTTGGCCGCGAAGGTAGTTTTATACAACCAGTCGACGTCACCAATCCCTGGGGTTTGATTTAAGCTTGAGATTTACAAGGAATGAAACTCCTCACATTGAACCTTGTGTTCATTAAAAGCGGTGAAAGGGTCTGATATGACTTTCTTATGCAACAATTCCACGTGCACCTCCGATGGGAATTGTGACACTGGGATCCAATCCCGTGCATAGTCATCGCCCACAGGACATTTGAGCTCGTGTTCGAGGGTCGGGATCACGTCATAATTCCGCTTTTTCCAGTACCAGGCTTGGGATATCTGTCGAGTGGAAGCTGGTATCATGGTGATGTTAGATAACGAACAATAGAGATTTACAACATACCGTTATCCTAATCTGTCCGAAAATCCTCCAAGAGCTGAGTAATCCTCTGCCTCAATCCGGTCATGTTATCTGATGGCCAGGAATGGCAGACAGGTTTCCTTGATTTCATGTATCTGCGAAGTTGTCTGTTGGATCGGGGCTCTATAAAACTGCGTCGGGAAGACTGAACCGGAGGAAGTGTTGATGAGAGAAAAGTCGTGCGAAATCCCGGCGCGAATGGGACTGGGCCACTGGGCACGTTTTTGGCAGCTGGAAATCTCGGAACATTGAACTGACCTCACCCCCAGCGGGCTGTGTGCTGGTCGGTCGTTCTTCTCGAAGATCAAGGGTTAGTTGCGGGTGCACGGTGTGTTTTACTTTCCTGGAAAAAGTCTGGTTCGGCTCATGTTCTTTTTTGCAGATCGTTAACAGAGACGCCTAGGCAATGTGATTTGCTCGCGCGACGCTAATGCTAGCAGAGCATCTTGCCACCAGTCGCGTCCCTTCCTGGGACCCTCATGGTTACATAAGTTTACTCCAAGCGGTAGTTATGTTCAGCTACAGCGGCTCGCTGCGGTCATAACAAAACGCCATCAACCTCTTATTCAACAGTTGCATCATTCAAGTGCTGCATCCTCACGGAGACAATACTCTTAGACCCGTGAAACATGCCTCTGAATAATCCAAGTGTGACGGGTAAAGATAATACCGTGACTTATGTGGTTGATCAAAAGGAAGCTCACCTCTATTCTTCACAGACGCTGGCCCCGGGTCTGAAGTTCATTGTAGACGCATTGAAGTTCAAGATACTCTGTCCCTCCGTCATTCAGTTCTTTGGCCAACTAAGGACATCTCACACGTCCGACTGCCGGAAGATGATGATGGCATTCATCTTGGGGCATTCCTTGCAAACAAGGCAGAGCCAGTTGCGGTCATTTCCCTTTTTACAGAAGATTTACCTCAGCTTCCCGAAATGCCATGCACAATTCACACGGCACGCACCATTCGTTTCCGAAAATTTGCCTGTGATACAACCTATCAGCGGAAAGGGATTGGCAGTCAGCTTCTAGAATACGCAGTTTTGTTCGCTCGATCTGATATGAACGGCGCACTGTTATGGTGCGATGCACGCACGACAGCTCTCGAGTGGTACCAGAAGCGAGGGTTGGAACAATTCGGCGACGTCTTCTTCAAAGGGCCCGTCGAGTACAATCGGATGAAACGGGAGCTTCCTTAATGATATTGTAGGTTTACGGCTCTCCTGCGATCTTTCAATGCTAACGCCACTGTATCACAGGGTTCTGGGCCGAAGGACCTCGGCGAAGGTGGAATTGGGGAGCTGTACTGATGCGGGCAGAACTTTTCAACAATGCAGCCGTTGATCCTAACCCATTCACCGCACACTCCTTCTTGAAGTAGAAGAACCCTTTTCCAGAACGTTGCCTGAGGTCTGTCCCGATGGACCCTGCATGGTCCACTAGCCCTGGGTTGAAACACCACTTGTGGATCCGGGCTGTCCCACAGGATGTTACGATTGGAGTCTCGGATTCTAGTTGGCACCTTTGGGACACCATGCATTATCCAGCCCGACTTTTCCTTACAGCAGACTCATTTGATTTGACTCTCCGACAATAGCTTTGACTAAATAACACGTTATAGCGGGAAAAACAGGTGCTTATCCGATGGCACCAGCTCCTCGGTACTCCCAGTTTGGTGGCGTGAGCGACATATTGGTATGCGGCACAAATAGAGGAAGTCGTCCTGCCATTATTTCGCTTCATTCATCAGGGAACTTTCGTTAGGGCTATCGCGGCTAATGGCAACCAGTCACCATCCCTTCTCCGGTAATCTAAAAGAAACAGCCCACGAAATGGCTCGCTTGTTGGAGATATCGACAGTTAAATCAAGATTATTGCCCATGGTTATGAATTAGTTTGGTTAAGTATATCCAATCTGGAGCATGTAAGAATGATGAATATACGCCAAGGTCCGGCCGTGTCGGCTTTGTAGCGGACGATGGGGTATACGAATTGCAAAATTAATCAGCACGCCTGAGAACGCATATTATTTGGTGCCTGTTGTATAAGAATTAATTGAAGGACATCGGTTGCCAGTCAAAAAAAATGGTTATCCGGAAGGCGTGATAAAAATCTCGATGAGCTTGAAGAGGTATAAGAGTGAAGGCAAATTCGAAGGTGGCCATCAAGCACGATACCCTCCTCACTGTTTTCCCCCCTTCCTCTTGGTCTTACCCGGCATGGAACTGCTGGTGCAGAAGTTGCATTGCTTCTTCTCCTAGCTATTTGGCTATGACACAGATTCTACTAGGAGCTCTGACCCTCGTCGGGCAGCACCACGGCGGTCTGTTCATAGCCCAAATAGTAGGGGAAGTGGCATTTGGGCTATCTCACGACTGTGCATTCCTGAACAAGCGTAGACCATCGTAGGATATTCTCCAACCCTGTTACAGCAAGTATACACCCATAATGCATGTCATATTATTTGAATTCGTTTCGTTTAAAGTAAACTATGATGGAAGTGGCGTTACGGAATCCATCCCGTGGTGATACTTATGTTGCTCAGTTATGTTTTGCGCGCTCATACACGCTCGGACATTCGGCACGTAGTCCATCACATGTCCACGAAGGTTTTAGAGTGCATTTTATGGAGGCTCTTCTCTCCCGAGTATGTCGTCACTACGTTAGCCTGGTTCTCGCCCGTTCCCGCAGAACGAAGCTCACAATGCCCATTAGTGACATAGTATTTACTCACGACGGATTTCTGGCTACAAATAGTGATTAGGCGGATTCCGAGCTCGGAATAACATTCAAGTACAGCTTCCGCCAGGTTCAAACCACGCGGATGGCGCTCAACAAGATTCCCTTTGGATACTAATACGAGGTTTGATAAGGGCCCTAAAATGATACCAGCCTGACCATTTGGTTCCTTTCCCCCGAACTTCGAGTCGCCTGCAGGCTCCAGGGAAGAAAGCTGAAAGCTCAGACAAAAGCCAATCACAATCAAGTTCGGGATGATTACGTAACCTGCTGTGTAATTACAGGCAGATGAATATCCGGCCTTGGACCAGAACCACCAGCCTCCAGTATCCCCAGACCCCGGAATTACCAGAACTCTTGTCGTTTCGGCCAGAAAGCAGCCATGGATGCTCGTTTGCGACGTGTAAACAAGGAAATTACTGGTAAGTCAGCTTGGGTGCCGTTTTCATCGATAATCGCCCCAATTCTCATGAACTCTCGTCCGAAGACTGCAAGAACGACAAGACTTCGAACATCAGAATTGATCTCATTGATAACTCTCCATTCCATCTCAAAGGGTCATTTCCGGGACCGCAGGGGACACCCTATGAAGGGGGCAACTTTGACGTCGTGAGCCTGATTCTTCACATTCCTCAAGATCATTGACAGATTATGACGCGCAAAGGATATAGTGATACCAGACTCTTACCCTTTCCAACCTGTCAAGATGAAATTCATTACCAAAGTCTACCATCCGAATGTCTCATCAGCGTCCGGAGCCATTTGTCTCGATATTCTCAAGGATGCTTGGTCGCCTGTCCTCACCCTCAAATCTACTATGATCTCCCTCCAGAGCTTGTTATGTTCCCCTGAGCCGAATGACCCCCAAGATGCGGAAGTCGCCAAGCACTACATGACAAGCAAAGCTAGCTTTGAGGAGACAGCTCGGTACTGGACGGAAATCTATGCTGGTGGGCCTGGTTCTAAGGGAGCTAAAGTTGTGCTCCCAGGAGCACGAGATGAGGTGGCCATCGCAGGGCTGGATCCCCAACATGTCGCCCGTTTCGAGAGTTTGGGTTTCCCCCGAAATAAAGTCGTAAGTCTCACAAGAAATTAAAAAAATGTACTTACCAATCTTGCTTCAGATCGATGCTCTTAGACGATTGAATTATCGTGGCGGTAACATCTCCAAGATAACAGAGGAAAGGGTGGTTGAGGAGCTTCTCAAACCTTGAAGAATCGTACAAGGCACGAGAATTCCACGAGCTCTTGACTAGGGTATACGTTCTAGTATAACACTTGCGCATTATTTTCTGTCCTTTCAATCATTACCACACCGCTTTCGTGATTTCGTACGTCTCTGTGTTGTTTTACTATCTTTGGATGGTGACGTCTGTAATATATTCATCCACGACTGATCATATTCAAGTCGTGGTTGACTTTACCATTGTACACAGGCCCGAGCCCCGAAGATCCTAAAGCAGGTTAGATCATGGAATGAGCGATCACCGCAGGCAGTCCGGCCGCCGAGTTCGACAAAATATTTTGGTTTATTCACAGCACGTTTAAGATGACTACCAAGCTTAATGACATCATTTAGAGAACATTGGACACCAATCCTCCTTGTATCTTTAGGATGCCGGCACCGAGTTCTGATGGAGGAACAATACTATGGTCCTAATCAGATATCTGTTTCGGGTTCCCTGAGCTATCAGCGACCGAGGCCTGAGGCTTCGGCCCCTTTTGCCTCTTCAAACTGACGCTGATGACACATTTCTTTCGCTAGTTCCAGTTCCATGGGACTAAACTCATCAGATCAAGGAAAAATATGACTTTAGATAGCAATGGTTCCCGTGATCCATGAAGTACAAATGCACATATCTCCTGTCTATGGTTCTACTTTATCTATTTTGGTTTCCTGGCCATAACTTCCCGGCTCATGGCCGCCTGCCTTGATGTTTGGCGTTTGATCCTCCGGTTTCGGTGCGACCTCGTTAGGTTGTTGAGTATCTCGATTTACAACATTTTTTCCCCCACTCGGATCCCATCCACCTTCAAAACCAAACCATGTGTACCTGCGACAATGTGGTCCCCGTAATAGGAGCACGCATAACATGTATCCAGTCCAACCCAAGCTCAAAGCAGCACCGGGTCTCCAGCCGAACTTGACAAAAACGTGGGTACCAACAGCAGTCCCGAGTACTTGTCCAATGAAAATCTGTGTATGATCATAGATGAAATTGTTATTTCGGGTACGTATAACTGCGGATAGGGAACATACCGATAGAATGCTAACTGCATTAAGTCGTGCTCGTGCCGCGGGTTCAATACTGAACGCCAAAACCCGAGATTTTAGCATAACAACATCCATGTGTCTGTAATTAATTGGGCATCGCTTACCTAAATACTGCGGTGGAGAGCGATACCTGAAGGTTTTGGCGAAACACGTCGATACCGAATGTGGCGATGATTACTGCGGCAACGTGGATACCACCAGCCGCTGTTTGAATTGCTTGGAATATGAGGAGCATGCAGATGGAGACCAGCGAAGCATACCAAGGGACTAATTTGTCGATGAGACGTCCACCGAGCGGTCCCATTGATACGCCAGCCATCCCGATCAACCCGAAAAGGCCAATCACGAGTCTGGTGAGTTGAGTGTATGAGTAGAAATAAGCGATAGGCCTCGGGGATAGTGACCTACGTGGAATAATGGTATGGTGGGCCGCCTAACAGGAAAGTCAAAGTCACCCAGAAGTTGGTGAAGCAAGCACTCGAGCACAAATTAATAAGGCAGGCTTGGATGAGAATGGGTTCTGTGACGGAAAACTTGGCCATGGTATATAAAATACCCCCATATGTTAAGTGTTTATTTTTTGATGGGTAGTCTGGGAGCATGAAGTAGCATCCGAGAAGGACGAGTCCTTGTACACCGATGGCGAAATAGTAAACCACCCGCCATGAAACGAACTGTGCGATGATGCCAGCTAGGACACGAGCGACGAGGATACCAAAGAGAAGACCGGAGAAGACGACAGAAATTGCTGAGGCTCTACGTGCATCGGGAGCGAGATCCGCTACTAGAGGTATAAGGACTTGTGGTGTGACGGATACAAATCCAACTATGAAGGAGATGGCTTCGAAGACTTGGAGGCTTGGGGTCACGGCCAAACCGATGGTAAGCGCCGTTGATAAGATAACGGTGCTCAGGATAAGCGGTCGTCGTCGAACTAGATCACCCAGAGGTGTGATGAACAAAAGTCCCCCTGCGTATCTGGTAAAGTGATAAATATGCGAACTTTGCTCGACTCTCTGAGTTAATGCTTACCCAGCTTGAACGAGTGTTGGGATGCTATGGGATCATTCAGCGCTTATCTCTGATCATGAACGAGTTGACATACTTTGATACCTCGGAATAAGTCACTCCAAAGTCATTGGCAATTTGAACTGTAATCAGAAATATCTTTGAGATCATTCAAACGCTTCTGTAGAACCATGCTTACTTAGAAGAGGTTGACAGTAGTACAAATTAGCGACAGCTAAGAAGTACAATCAGTGAGGTGCCAAAAACAGTTAGTCAAACTCACTAAATGTACTGAAGCATCCAAAAGCAATATTCAACCATAAACCAAAGTGAAATGGCTTGGCTGGATCATAGCGGAGGTGAATTGGTATAGGAATAACACCAAAATCCCGTGTGTGTCGATATTTGACCTGCTCCGGCTCAACGACTTCACTTTTTTCCGGAACTTGTGCATTAGACAGTTTTTCTGGCACCTCCTGAGATCCTTGAGCCTTCTCCACATCATTTTGTCCACTACCAACGGTCTCTTCAGTGAGAGAGCTGGTTCTTGTCATGGTGGTATAAAGAGAAAGGTGTCGCTAAAAACTCTCTACACGGCCGAGGGGGTGTGTACGACACCGGATTCCTAATCATGAAAGAAGGGTCGCTAATTTTATACTTCTGCCGCCGGTCACGGAATGGAGCTTTGGGTCCAAGTATCCCCACATCTAAGAAAGGACAAACCGTCGGGATATATGGGAATTTTTTGTTTTAACCCTGTGGACTACGTACTATCTCGGTACGGAGGTATAAAAGTTGTCGTGTTGGATGGTAGCCTTGGCATTGAACGCGGAGTCAGAGTCCGAGTCATCCAGGGGTACTGGGCAGCCGGATTAAATCTTGTCCACGTGATAGGCACATTCGGATATTTAACCGGCTGAACTTACAAAGTCAAGGCACCCCTCAGTGTGAACCTCCATGAAATCGTCCAAGGCTGGTGGAGTTTGAGCATTCTTGATGCAAGGCCACCTCACATCTCGCATGTCTTCAAGTTTGGCTCTAGCACTGAACACATCTTTTTTTAAATGAGAAGCTCGCCTAGTGGCTTCGGATGACCTACTTGGATCCAAATGTTCTCACCAAAAAATAATCACCATCGTGTCTTCCTTGAGGCGGATAACCGGGTCTATTCGGATAAGCACTTGCTTATCTTCATGTTGATCCTCGCCTACTTCCTACTCTGCGGTTTATACTCCGTGATTGCGCTGGACACCCCAGACTCTAAAAGCAACGACGATCCCGGATCTTCAGGAACGCACAAGTCTTATCTAGATACCCTTTCCCCACCTCAAAAATCGCTGTTCAATGAAGCTATAACAGCTTTGGATGCATATTTCGCATCACCTTTACTCGTATGTCATTTTGGTTCATTTGATTTTCAGAGTAATACTGAAGTTGTGATGTAGTTTAACTCGCCGAGGTATTCTGCTTGGTATTCCGTTGGGCTTTTAGCCAGGAATCAAGGAGATGATGTGAAGATTGCGTCTACTATGATTCGAAATGCGTACGTACGGGAGCTTTACTATAACAATGAAGTGTATTTTTAATGGATATGTGTGTGTAAATAGGATTGACTTCCAGTTCAAAGACCCGAGTAAACTCTGGTATGGGACCTACAAAAATGATATAAACGCTCCGGATCCTGGTCTTCTATATCCGCCAGATGTAAAAAAAATTTTTTTTTTTACTTTCCGAGATATGAATGATTACTCACAATTACGACCTTAAAAGATCTACGGGTCTTACGATCCAAACGTCGGTCTATTCGTCTGCACGTCGTGGATAATTGTTATGGAAGAATTTCAACACTTGTTGGATCCTGGATTAGTGAAGTTGATGAAGGAGAGTATGTATAATGCGACTGTTGGTGATGGATATCGAGTTGGTGGAGTTGATATGGATAATTGTGAGTTATGACGTTTCTCTAGGTATTGGTCTGCAATTGGTGATTCTTTTTTTCTACTAGTGTATCCGGTTTATAGTAACCCTTGGTATGATTGGTTCTTGGGTCTTGATAACGGAAGTGTTGACGAGACATAGGTACATGCGGGTGATGGCAGCGACTTATGTCGGGAATATGATGGGGGATAAGAATATGACGATGTGGGGAGACATATGGGCAGGCGAAGCGAGTGAAGAATTCGAGCGGTTTGATACCCTGAGTGAGGTACGCGCCCTAAAGATTCGCTACAGTACATTCAAACAAAACGCATTCTAGTTCAACTCTGGAACATATGCCGGTGTAACGTTATACGCTCTTTCACTTTGGGGTTACATGCCCAAAAACTCTATCATTGTTGGAAAAGCACCAGAATTCATCTCGAAAATATGGAAAACGCTGGCAGAGTTTTATAACCCAAGCCTTCATACGTTGGGTGGTCCTTGGGATAGAGCTTATGGTTTCGATATGGTAAGTGCCTGATTGACTCTCGCGGACTGATTATTTGAGTTGGGTTTCTGTAGCGAAAATATTTCGCGATATTGGGTGGACAAATAACTGAATTAATACGAGGTTCTGGTGCAATTGAGCCAATTCCGTCGCCTCTGGTTGGATGTGAGCATTTTGATGACGTTGCTGCTGTTCTTCTGTAAGTTTTTTCTAACACCCGTCACCGGATTTCCGAGATAATAATTCCCATTCAGTACCACCGTGATATCCAAATTTCATGATCCTCATGTACCTTCCACCGCTCGTTCCCGATTGATTCAAAAGACAGAAACACCACATTTGACAACCTCCCAGGCCGTTTCACCACCTTTTGATAATATAGCGTTCCCGAGGAATTATACTTCGTGGAATGATGAAGGGATTAGTGTTGGTGGAATGGAAAGTGATGGAAGGTTTGTTGGAGGAGCGGCGATTAATCCTACACAGTTCGTACCGGGTATTTTGTTATGGAAGACACCGACTGGTCAAGTCGCTTGGATCTCGGTGAGTTTCTGGGTGCAATAAGGCGCATGATCTGGGTAAACTAATCAACTAAAGCACCATGCCACGTCGAGTAGTATATCTGCAAGAGCGAATGAAAAGAATCTAACTATTGCGTATCCACCATCGAGAGCATTTCCAGATACGTTTTCTCCATCGAATATCCTTAGTTTACTTGTATCTGGTATTCCCGGTTTTCCTTTGGATCCTAGCTTTGGTTCGGAGGGAAGTATGGAGTTACCGGGCCTTCGGTTAACGTTTTCGGGAAACCTTGCTACTCGGGCACGACGGTCATTGGTTTATGGAGCTGCGATGGTTAATGATTTGGTGTATTATAACCTTACGTATATGATTCCGGAGGACTTGGAGGAGGTCCCAGAGTTGGTTATGTCTTTTGAAAAGTTGTAAAAATCGATTTAGTCTTTGTATAGTTACTAGAGTTTGAACTGTCATGTCATTGGGACAAGCAGCTTTGATGGATGAAATAATTATTTTTCGTGAGCGTTTGGAAGACCAACGAAATTAGGGGGAGAATGGGTTATTTCAGATGTTTAGTTATAGTCAACTTTGCTAACTGCGGCGAGACGGGGATAATGTCCTTGGCTTTATTCTTGGCTCTCACGACCCCACACTGGTATGAGCTGCGGAGTGAGTACACTGCCACTGATGGGTAGGGTTGCCGTTATCGGCGCTGTTTCTGTCATGATCATCTTGTGACGGTCGGCTGAGTCTGTTGAGGATTCCGCATTGCACAGGTACTGCTCATAGCCTCATGCCACAAAATAAACAAATAAATTAGGTCATTTCAGAGTCCAATCAGAGGGCAGGGCCAAGAACGTCGAGGAGGTGGTGTGGGCGTCTTTGTGTGATGAGCAGGCACGTGCTGACGTAAGTGCAGTCTTTTTGGTGTTGTTCTGCGGATGGAACAGCCACTGCGGTGACAGCCTGCTGTCGTGAACTGCCTCAGTCGCCAGCTCAAAACTGCACTTTTCTCTTCTCTACCGTCATCATGTCCCGCTATCCAGAGGTAAGTAGTCCATCCAGAGAGCTGAATATCATTGACAGTCATCGTGTAGGCAGACGAGGCTCAGCACCGTCATTACAACGACGGTTATCCTCCATATACCGTGGCCCCAAATCCTTATGACCAGTACGATCAACACTCGTCTTCATTACCGGACCCTTTCGCAAATCCTCCACCCCACAACCCCTACTCTTCACCACCACCACCTGTTCACTACGGTGATCCTTATGGCGCGCCATTACACGCACCAACGCCACCTATACACCCACATTCACCACCAAATCTTGTGCATTCTTCTCCTCCTCCACCTCCTGGTTCCATCCTCTCCGTCCCTTTCCATACCCCAGGCCCTCCTCCGTCTATAAGCCCAGTTTCCGCACACCATACCCCTGGATTTCACACCCGCTATGAATTGCAGGATGATCCGGAACAAGAGAGGCATGAGGCAGGTGATATACCCCTCCTTAGACGCGATCCTTCTGGTCGCGAGTATATGCCTATGCCTGGGATCTATGACGGTGAAGACGACGGACCGGAAGTCAATATTCGATATGGTCGTATTCCGCAACGTGTACCACGGCGCTACAAGACAATCAAAAAAGTGGAGTAAGTGGGCTTTAAGGTGCTGGATGGTATGATACTGATCATTTTCGCAGACTCTTTCATGGAAACTTCGTACTTGATAACCCCGTGCCACCCAAGCTGTTGGATATGTGTTCCAACAAGACAGATCGCGAATTTACCCATATGCGATACTCGGCCGCTACATGCGATCCAAATAATTTCAAAGATGGAGGGTTCACTTTGCGTCAAGTATTACACGATCCACCACGACGAACGGAATTGTTCATTGTCATGACGATGTACAATGAAGATGAAGAATTGTTCTGTCGTACTTTCCACGGTGTTGTCAAGAATATTGCGCATCTGTGCAAGAGGGATAGAAGTAAGACTTGGGGAAAGGAAGGATGGAAGAAGGTTGTGGTTTGTATTGTTAGTGACGGTCGTCAGAAGATCAATTCGAGAACTTTGAGTGTGATCGCGGCTATGGGTGCTTACCAGGAGGGTGTTGCCAAGGTCGGTCGGACCTTACTATTCCCAACTACTAGCGCCTCATTCCCACACAGAACCAAATCGACGATAAACCCGTTACTGCACATATTTACGAATATACGACTCAAGGTAATCATTCCCAATGCTTATGATTTACAAAACTCACCATATCACCTAGTCTCTATCACACCTTCGATGAAGATCGAAGGCGCAGAAAAGGGAGTCGTCCCCGTTCAAGTCATCTTTTGCTTAAAAGAAAAGAATCAAAAGAAAATCAATTCCCATCGATGGTTCTTCAACGCCTTTGGTCCAATTCTTCAACCCAATGTTTGTATCCTTCTCGATGTTGGAACTCAGCCTGGAGCTACGAGTATCTATCATTTATGGAAGGCTTTTGATATCAATTCGAATGTGGGAGGTGCTTGTGGTGAAATTGTGGCGTTGAAGGGAAAGTATGGGCAGAATTTGATTAACCCTTTGGTTGCGGCACAGAATTTCGAGTATAAGATGTCGAATATTTTGGATAAGCCTTTGTGAGTTGTCTTTGTTTGCTTTCAATGATTTACGTTTGCTGATGATGGTGGATTTAGGGAATCGGTGTTTGGTTATATTACGGTGCTGCCTGGTGCTTTTAGTGCTTATCGTTATATTGCGTTGCAAAATGATAGCATGGGTGAAGGACCTCTTCACAAGTATTTCCTTGGCGAAAAGATGGTACGTATTCTCTTTTTTTTTTTGAGGTTAATGTATTGTGGAACTGAGTTATGTCTTTAGCATGGTTCGGGTGCAGATATTTTCACAGCGAACATGTATCTTGCTGAGGATCGAGTGAGAAATGAATATTTCGCCCGATTAGACCCTGGGCTAACGTCCTATTAGATCCTTTGTTGGGAATTGGTATCCAAACGTGGTGGTTCATGGACCCTTCACTACGTCAAATCCGCCTATGCCATTACCGACGTACCCGATCAGGCGTGTATCTGTTTTCTTCCTACATTTCACCATGTTGACACTCTTTTTATGTAAAGGTCCCGGAATTGATTTCCCAACGTCGTCGGTGGCTTAACGGTTCTTTCTTCGCCGCCGTTCACAGTACTTTCCATTTCTACTACATCTATCGATCTTCGCATTCCTTCTTGCGCAAATTCTGGATTCATGTGGAAATGTTTTATCAGTTGTTCAATCTGATTTTCTCTTGGTTCTCCTTGGTGAGTTTTGCCACACACGTTATCGAACTCCAAGCTTACTTTTGTTCTAGGCGAATTATTATATCGCGTTTTCGATTTTATCTTCGGCTATGACTGTTCTCTTGTCGGATGCCAATAATCCCAATTCGGCTAGGAGTAAGGGGATAACGATTTTCAATGCGGTTATCAATTACTTTTATCTTGGGCTTCTGATTATGTGTTTTATATTGTCTTTGGGGAATCGACCGCAGGGATCGAAGTGGGGGTATACGACGGCTTTTATTGGGTTTGGATTGATCACGATATATATGACGGTATGGAAATTCTACTTGCAACGATCTTGTTTTTTTACTCATTGGGTGTAGGCTGCTGCGTTTGTACTTGCGTTCAAGGGTATTGAGAATGTGGCAGAGTCGACTGGACCGTTATCGGTTACGGATATCTTTACGAATTCGATATTCAGGAATATTGTTTTGTCGTTGTTGGCGACGTTGGGGTTGTATCTCCTTGCGTCTATCATCTTTGTAAGTTGTTTGCTCTTTGCGAAGATGTTGTTGTCATTGATGGGTTTTGTTAGTTTGAACCATGGCATATGATTACGTCCTTTTTACAATATCTCCTCATGGCGCCTTCTTATATCGCCGTACTAAACGTTTACGCCGTAAGTTCCTACCTCTCCTCATTCAAAAAAAAAAAAAAATTAATAACACAAAAACACTTATATAATAAATATAGTTTGCCAACGTGCACGATGTTTCATGGGGTACGAAAGGTGACAATGTGGCCAGTACTGATTTGGGCGTTGTCAAGACTTCGGGAGATAAGAAAGAAGTGGAGGTGAATGTACCGACGAATGAGAAGGATATTAATGCGTTGTATGAAGATGCCATTCATGTGCTTAATACCAAACCGCCGAAAGTGGAGAGTAAACCTGATGCGGGGACGAGGCAGGAGGATTATTATCGGTCTTTTAGGACAAAGTAAGTTTCTTCACCTCTTTAAAAAAGTTGAAATTTTTTGTTGACGGTGGTGTTTTTTTTTTTTTGTTTTTGAAAAAAGTGTGTTGTTGGCTTGGACGTTGAGTAATGCGTTGTTGGCTGCGATTATTACTGCAACGAATAATACCAAGACGGCGAATACGGCTGTGAATGGGTATATGGCGTTTTTGTTATACTCTGTTGCTGGACTTGCACGTAAGTTGTCTTCTTGATCTGTTTTTTTTTTTTTTTTTTCGGAGAATAAAGCTGATATGGGGGTTTTTTTTTTTGGGAAGTTGTGAGGTTTATAGGGTCGACGACGTATATGGTTGTTAGGTTGTTTGCTGGAGAGTAGTAGTAGTTTTTTTTTTTTTTTTTGAAAGGACAGTTTTTTTTTCTTTGTGTTATTTGATGAATGCGTAGTGAAGAACAATGCAATTATATTTATTGATCCTTTTTTGCATTTTGTCTTACCTTAGGTTAAGTTGAAGGGTTAGTGGTGTACTGCTTCGCCTCAATCTAATTATCCTCGTTCTATCCTCTACCACCACCAACGATGACACCGGTGGACTGCTATTGGGAGGGCGATGCCTGATCTGCGTTTGCCAAATGACCGTCAGTAATTGATTTCGTGAAATGGTTATTAATAGAACATGGTTGTAGAGATTTATTTTCAGGTTTTTGATATGGCTTAATCGACCTCAGAAAGAAGGATTACCTTGCTTGCCTCCCCCTTCCGAGTTTGGCGAAGAATGGGGCGAGTATCAAGATACTTTGGGAATTCGCCTCTTGTGTGTTCGCCCCCCTGAAGCACGCGGTATACCATTCATGATGTCTTTCGTCGATATCTCCTCACTGCTCAGATTCCACTCCCCAGAACGTCAAAAAATTCCGTCGCGGCTAAGAATTCGGCAGCGCGGTTATGTGCGTCGATGGGAAATTCCTTTTCCACTGGAGAATATGATGACGACGACGATGTCGATATGGAGGAAATATACAAGAACTTACAAGTTTGACCAATGTATGCGTGTTTTATTGGATGGATTTGAGGAATCGTACAACTTGAATCCAACGAGGGATAAAAATGGTGATATAGTTGATGGTGCGTTGTTGGAAGATAGGCGTCTTTGTAGCCCTGCGCGTGGTGGAGACGGAGCTTGGAGCAGGTGGTGATGCTTAGATGAAATTACCACGCAGTTATCATCTTGCGATCAATGTTCTGCGAGATAGGGGGTAGACAAGATTATTTGAGGGGTGGGGCGCCGATGTTCCTACTTTGCATCACTGGTACATACGTCGCAACCGGTATCTCTGTGTTATACTGATCCACTTGGGTTATCTGTAAGGCCTCATGGTCGCAGGCGGCTTTCACGATGGCTATAATGTAATTGCAGAACCTCTGGAAGATACCTGTATCATGCTTGAAGACTACACTAAGGAGCGACGCGAAAAGACGGCTCGAGTGCTATATGCATTAGCCCAGGTTATAGACGAGTTGAAAAGGTCTGTTATTAAAATTTCGTTCCTTATCCCAGGCCTTTAGGGTAGTGAATCAACAACAACCGCCAGCATGTTTTAACCCTTCTACTCCCCGAGTTTATCCTTCTCGCGTGCTCTACCGTCGATCTGGGTCCAATGCTCAAGGGCATCTCACTTTTACACGCCAACTCAATGTTATAAACTGCAATGGCATGCTATTTTGTGCCTTTTTTCTTTGAAGGATTGCATGGATGTACTTGTCAAGCTGGTTCCTAGCCATTACGGGGAAGACGTTCACCGCTTGTTAGCCGAGCAGGACCTTGCACCACTACTCTATGGTTATTTGGATCATAGAGGTGCTCCAAAGGCCTACGCCACAGAATGACTTGAGCCTTTGGTTTGGAGACCATTAAACGGTTAGCTGATTGATTCCACAATCACACTACCCCTACAACATGCATTGGATAGACTTGTCAAAATTCTTGTGAAGAATGGTAAAGTACATGGTGACTTGTGATCTGTCAATATCATGTTAGAAATTCCACACGGTGGTGAAATGGTTTTGGTTGATGATGATTATTTGGGGAATGGTAGTAGAGCAAGTTTGAGAGTGGTTGATTTTGATTGGGGTGGTGAGGCTGGAGAGGTACGGTATCCTTTGTTGAGGAGTGAGGAGGTTAGGTGGCGCGGGGGAGTGTGGGGGTGTGGTTGAGCAGGATCATGATTGGAGGTTGGTTGATTCGTGGATGTGATGGAGTGGTGTGTGGGGGTTTGCGGAATTTGTCGGTTTTATTGGTATGTATCCTTCAAAAATCACAAGGCATCGTGAACATCTGCCATGTTGGTTGAATAATTCATCTACCAGTCTCAAGAGTGTGAATTTGAAATATCTTGAAGATGTTCTTAACGAAAGCATCGGGAGGAAAGAGAAACAAGGGAGTAATTGGAAAGGAATGTCAGTGATGTGTCACTGCATGTTAACTTGCCAACTCCACGACTAGTTAATGGTTGGCACCATTATACCATGCAATTTTTCTACAGGGTGCAAAAGTTTTTCATAAGCTCCTGGTATAGGTGCTACTTGACCTGGTGGCTCGACCGGAATATGTCATTCCTCTGCAATGCAATCAGAGGAGAAAGAGGCCGTAATGTCTAGAGAGTCGTTCGGTTTGATGGGGCCTAGGATTGGCTTGACGTTGGGCATGGACATGATGCATGGTTAATGTCGTTAGTTCAAATATCGGCCCCCGCTTGACTGACGGTAGGGTGTTGTATTAATATTGTCAGTCCGGAATCGGAAATCATAGTGGAATCAAGGAATACTTAGGGATTTTTTGTGTGTGGCTCCTGGGGTAATGGTCTTGACTGCGGGTGTTGTTAGGTTGGGTGTTTTGGATTCTTTCACTTCCAACCAGCGATTGAGTGTCTTGAACCTGCCGTTCGATTCCAATGCCCAACTTGATATGTTTCTTCCTTAGCTGATTAGCAAGTAACAAACACAATGCATGATGTTTATTTTCAGCTTGCATTTTCGATGTATGATATCGCCTTGAGGTATGATCCTACCCAATTGAATCTCGGAGTCTTTTGTCCACTGCTTGACATCAAGACATTAAAAATGGATGACGAGATTAAAGATGTCGGAGGAACATTTCACGACGGGGTAGTCTGGGAGAGTTATGTTCTTCGGTGCGAATTCATCCGCTTGTTTTTTTTAACACAGACTGATGTTGTCGCCATGGTCGTGGGACCTGTAGATAACGCGAACCTGACTCTGGAGTGGCGTATGTATTAATATGGAGCAAGAATAAATTTTCCAGACGACGCATGGTTAGGTTATGAGGAGCGCGAAAATAAGGGGCGCTGGAGTTTCAGTGACCCGGACTTGTCGTGATCTGGAGGTTGGAAATCGAGATTGGGTCAAAGGGTCGGTCGGCGGGTTTGAGTTTTGTGATTTTGAATACCCAGTTCACAGACTCAGGGAATTTGGGGTGGTCCGCCACGAGTCGGCTATTAGGCGTA
The DNA here is from genome assembly GCA_963576785.1 of Chlorophyllum brunneum. Taxonomy (NCBI): domain Eukaryota; kingdom Fungi; phylum Basidiomycota; class Agaricomycetes; order Agaricales; family Agaricaceae; genus Chlorophyllum; species Chlorophyllum brunneum. The sequence goes on along the minus strand of OY756144.1, from coordinate 2,903,928 downwards.
TGAGTCTTGAGAGTTTGAGTTGAGGATGTTGGTGATTCTCGTGGATAGCCACCATATGGTTTTGAGCGTAAGGCGCGAGGTATGTGGAGTGCCAAGCAGTCAGGCTTGAAATCAGGCTTGGCATAGTTCTAGGCGTGTGCATTTATTCAAAAGCGCTTGTACGTGAAGAGAAGTTCAACCATGCCGAGGCAGCATGATAACACAGTCACCAAGTTAAAGGCCCCGAAAGTCGGTATATTCAAAATAATTCAGGAGAGATACGTCATGGTGTGAATGTTGAACAAAGAATATTCTGATCTTGTCTTCCGCCGCGTCTGATTTTTCTTTTCGTTTGTTGGGCTTCTCTAGCGGTTGTGAGCTGGATGCCTGCCCGGGACAATAGCCGATTGTATGTTAGGCTGATATGTCAGCCGAGCGACTCGGGGAGAAGAGTTCTGACACTATTGGACGTCGAAGATCCAAGAAGGATAGAATATTTGATTGGAGACCCGGAACGGAACGGGCAAGGTTCTGTGATGTGCTTCGGGGGTTTTTGCATTGTTTGATTCTCACGGGATCGCTAAACATGGCTAAGGCTAATTGCTTTGTTCGTCATTCTCGACTGCGATGATCAGGTTCATCTTGGTACAGGTGAGCCACCTCAGAATATCGTACATATACGTTGTCATGACGCTGGCTGAAGAATAGACAAGGGAAGACGAGATTATCCAAGTGGTATGTCCCTTATGACGACGATGAGAAGGTTGGCTCCCCGTTGCTGCTTAACCAGCATAGTGTACTGATCTCCATTGTCAGGTGAGGTTACGTGGTGAGGTCCATCGACTAGTGGCACCTAGAGATCAAAAATATCAATCAAACTTTGTCGAGGTGTGTACACCTGAATCTGCGTGGATTATGGCTTATGCTTCGCGGATATAGTTTCGCAACTACAAGGTTGTGTACCGGCGTTATGCAGGATTGTTCTTTTGTGTTTGTGTGGATGCGAACGACAATGAACTGGCTTATTTGGAAGCAATACACCTATTTGTCGAAGTCCTAGGTGCATCTTACCATGATATCCCAGCTCTACTCGAATGCTGAAGCCAACCAGATGCTTTCTTTGACAACGTCTGTGAATTGGATCTTGTATTCAATTTCTACAAAGTCAGTCATTGGACGGTGTGTGACGAAGATATGACTCAAGTCTATCCAGGTTTACGCTATCCTTGACGAGATTTTCCTTGCTGGAGAGATTGAAGAGACGAGCAAGGATGTAGTGTTATCCCGCCTGGATGAACTTGAGAAACTGGAGTAGGTCTTTGAATTGGTGAGTATGCACGACTTCCGAGGTCCTTTCGAGCCGTGTATTTATTATGGCTCCTAGTATACCTTTTCTCGACCCATTCCGTGGCGCTCATCCAATGTTGTAAGACCAGTTTAATGACATGACGTCTTGTCGGTGAAAGTACATAACCGTGATATATCCGGCTCACACACCAGCGTTATTTTGAGCTTCGACCACCCAGTACTTCTCTCATACCTGGCCCTCTTGGCTTCCTCGAATCATATAAGACGTCAAACCCCACAGTGGTGTCAAATCCGAAGCTGTCCCGCAATGTGTCTATCAGTGCTACGCTGATCACCGAACACTTAAAACGTCACCTTCCAGTTCGAGCTTCCACTAGCCACTTCCTAACACCAAACAACCAGTTAAGTAGAATACTGTGCAGTTGTCCCTTCTTGGTGTGGGGTATTATACCAACTATTCTAGGACAACTATGCACGTCGGCGATGATCTCTCGCCGGCTTGGGAAAAGAAGTTTGCAGGGAAAATTGGACTCGGGGCACCCCGCGACCCGCCAACGCTCTGGGTGAACATCATAAGCTGAATTTTGGTCCCAGCTTTAACCGCCGATTGCCATAACTCCCATGGCCGACCTCCGCCAGATATGTTCCCCAGATTTCATATCATCCGGGAGTCTCACATCCTGTTTCCACAGAGACTTTAGTTTGAGGGTGCCTGAGAATGCGTGCCACAGGGATCAATGCCGGAATAAGTATATTTTTGAACAGTGAACCAGATTCGAGGGGTTGGGAAAATAGGCAGTGCCTCTCGGGCAAGCTTTTAGTCTGACTTTAATTTTACCTCAATGGGAACATGGAGCGTGTCCACGGGTGAGTAATGGCGTTTTCCAAAATTCTTTCGTCCATTCTCCAAGGGGACGGTTCTTTTTTTCATTAACGGTGCTGTTTCTAGGTTGGAAACATCACTCTAGGTAACGCTAACGTATCCAGTCTTTGTGCATCATTTCCTATCGATCGGATAACTAGAAACCATCTCTGACCCAGGATCAAGTTTTGTAAAGAGGACAGTGAAGGGCATACACGATTTGGGACCGCGCGACGTGTCTGTAGCTTGATCACCATCCCAACGCCAGTCAGCGACCGGTTTTGCGTTGCCTTCCGAGGACCCGAATTATGCGAACCACGCGAGCCGGGATCCCTGCGCGTGGCGGCCACGTGGGACGTCCAGTAACAGGGGAGGACCTCGATTCAGGGCGGGCCATCCAGAATGTGTGTGTTTTGTGTGGGTGGGACGAACGAGAGGCGAGAACTATACCAAACGCTGGGAACGTATTGCTTTGCTGACCTGACCCGGAGATCACCCCCTTGATCCCGAAATGCCCCCGCCAAGATTTCCACGATGGACACTCCTACATAAATAGCCCCCTCCCATAAGCAGGTCACCTATTTGACCTGAGTCCTTCTCCGTCCCTCTTTATTCGACTATCCTATTCGTCATAGGCCAGCGGCGCTAACTGGCCAATTTTCCAAAAATCGCCGCTCCAGGTATTTCGATGTCCGACTCTGGCCGTTCAGAAGCTTACTTCGGGATCTTTTTCCAGACTGCATTCACAACGGCGTCCAATAGCGCACGCGCAGCTCGAACTCCAGAGAGGAGTAGGTGAGTTTCTTGGCTTCCACGCAATGGACTAACCAACCTTAATTCAGTGTAGGGTATGCTCGAGCGTCCGCGCGATTGACACTAGAGATATGCCGAGGCATCGTGAGCGAAGTCGGAAGCCGTGGCGACCTTGCCGCTTTATGTCGGGTTAGCAAAGGATTTCATACCTTTGCAGAGCGCGCCTTGTACAATACGCTTTACATGCGTAACGTCCAGGAAACTCTCCTCCTTTGTTCCACCCTCTCAAATACTCCACGAGCTGCGGTCCGTGTGGACGCTCTCACAATCTATGCCACTGCGGGCGAGGAGGTGGCTGCGGAGGATAGTAACAGTGAAGAGGAAGAAGAGCCCAGTCACGAGTTACCTGATGGGTATTGGAGTTCCATCGCGCAGGCCCTGGAGCAAACCTCAAACCTCCGTTATCTCAATATGCACGTCATTAATAGCGCCAACGCAAATGCTGCCTGGACACTCGACAATTCTACCTTCCAACTCAGAGGTTTCCACTGCGATCTCAGTTGGGATAACCACCTCATTTCATTTCTCAACAAGCAGGCGAAATTGAATGACCTATACCTTCTAGACTATATCGACGTCGGTGACCCTTCAACTTCGACAGCTGAAGCACTAGCCACGGAATCTCTTACATCACTTCACACCTCGGCATTTCCTGATCTCTCGACATTAGAATGCACGTTCTCCGAAGCTGCCGTAGCCATTGTACCCGGCAGACCAATTACTCACCTCAAAACCTGCTTCTCCCGTACTCAGTTGCCCGCCAAAAGGACAGAAATGGCACTTCTATTGTCGAAGATACGCCAATCCACGCGCCCACTACGCTCTCTGGACCTCGCGGACTCAGAATACACGACTTCCTTCTCTATGGAACTTCTTTCCTCGATCGTAAACTCGCGGGCCACTTCATCGGAGCTGAGATACCTTGGCACACTGGTCCTACCCATTTCCGGGAAAGAGGTGAGCGGTGATTAGTGCTCTCATATTGCCGAAGCATCATTTCATCATGGACCTTCCTAACCATTTTGCCCAGCGCCTCCAGTTTTATGGTTTGTTGATGCGACTTCCACGGATCCAATGCGTTGAAGTGGATATTTCGGACTGGATTCCACCCCCGTCAACGCCACCCGCGTTTCGCGCTCTGGCAAGTGAAATGAGACTATATACACCGTCAGTCACGCGAGTTGTGTTCGTACACAATTTTGACAGGACGGTTGTGTCTGTTGTGGAGGGTGTGTGTAGGATGGATAATGAAACGACCTGTGAGCTATTGTGGAGGGAAGCTTAACACCAACCTAATGGTGAGTACCTGTTTACCCCCGCTGATTGAATGATGATAATGAATCGGGGACAGCCGTTTTCACCGCTTTCTTATGTCATGTTGCATTACCCGTCTATGCTTGCTTTTTTGCTATCCCTTCTTGTCGCAATGACGACCCTTTGTAGCCTAAATCCGCCCACAACCACTGTAACATATCTACCCCGGTTTTCTTCACGACACGTCTTCGATTTCTGAAGCCCTAGTATAACGACCTAGTTTGTCCAAGTAGTATTCCTCGGCATCAATATCTCAATTCGCTCCTCAGCCACGAGACTATTTTTGTCACTCGAACACACGCATTCGTGTAATGTCACCATTCTAAAATAGCGCATTTCTCTCCTGGTTCCACATACATAAGGTGGTGTTCCAATCGCAAAGATCCGCCCGCCGAGCCTGCCGGATTCGCTGCTTTGGTAACGATGGACAGGGCCGACCCTGGCCTTCAAAACCCACGCCCACTTGAACCGCAGTCATCTCGAAAAGACCTAGCATGTCCCGAGGGTCAGGAACATGCGCGCAAGATGAAAGTAAACACTAGAATTGCAAAAACACCGTTTCAAATGGGTTGTGGGCAAAATCGTAATTTCCGTCAGTTGCGCTACTTTTAGGTCCACTTGCAAGCCCCCATGATGCAATCCTATACCGATTTCGTAACTAGGGTTCTCTAATGTTGGAGCTGTCTCTATCGTGCAGATTATCATCATGGCGCTGTTGAGTCTGGTGAGCATGCTCCGGCCCGACTGCGGGCCTTGAGCCTACATTTTTCACTGACATTCCGACTTAGTAGGTAGATCAGTTGTTGCTATTTTCGTCCATCTTCCGGCCGAGTCAAATATACTCGTGACGTCATAAGGAAAGGTGCGTAACGCGAAATGAACAGGAATGAATCCATTAAACATTCAACATATTGTAACGTTAGGTAGTGTGAGCAACCACCTTGGGCCAGCAGCTTGATACTGTGCAGCGGGCTTCTCACAAATGTCAGTTAAAGTTGGTCACAGTGAATAGGCACGAAGTTAAGCTTCGGGGCTACCCATGTGGAAGATGAGCCAAATCGAAGACGAATCAGATGGAATAGACGTAGCGTGTATTAAACGCCTTAGATACGAAGACTCTGAATTTCTTCCACACGCGGCGACGTGATACCGTTGATTCTTGAAAAAAAATCCACGCGTCAGTCTCCGTTTGTGGGTCTGTTGGGTCTGACTGGCTGGGAAAAAATAAAAACAAAAGAGAGAGAGAGCAAATACATAGAACGATTTATGCACTAATACGCAAGTTCTTGTCTCGAAGTATGGTAAATGGGTGGGCAGGAAGGAGAAGAAAAGACATTCATATCTGAAACTCCATATTGCATAAGCTTCATATCAGAGTCTGGTTTGCATAGGCGGTTTCTCCTACAACTTGAGAGTTCACCAAACCCAAGGATCTCAAAAGGGAATTATTGGGCTAGCGTTCGGTTCTGTCCGAGATGATATACATTTCCTGTTTCAAGCCCTCTTCATTTCGCTATCTATCTCTGATCACTCCGCTGACGCTCAAGGACCGGTTATCATACAAGACCTCGGCCCCCTTGGTTGTCGGAAATACAATAGTTGCTTCTTTGTTGATACCATTGCTGGTAGTGTGCCCGGTAGTGGCACAGAGAATAAAATTGGCAAGATTCCCGCGAGTCGCAGATATATCGACTTATGGGATTGGTTATTCGGATAAGGCTACTCCCCATTGATGCAAGTGGAAATCCTCTGTGGGGACCCAAATTCATGGATAAATTTTGAGTAGACTGGAGCACTGCGTTGGCAACCTTGACTCTACCAGATGGGCCGGAGATTAACCGAGTAGCAAGCTCTGTCCTGAACAGAAACGCAATTCCGGACAAGAAGCCTCCTAGCGTAGTGATCCACAGCGACCCCCTCAGAGTGACGACGATTGCAACAGAAATGTATAATTTCTTATATTGTACAATAAATTTAATGGATCGGCATACCGCTCACAACGTTAAGTAAAGAAAGCATCAATATGATAAATACATGAACAAGCACGATCACAGTCCAATGATCTGAGTATGGGGAGGTGCGATAACCTCGTATTGCAACTGAAGATCAATCTTGCCTTGAGGTGGAACAGCACAAATCCAGTCAAACTTGCCATCCCTGCCAAGTGACTCAACGTTCACGTCGGGTTCATCCGCGCCGTTCCATTGGGCAAGGATGCCAGAAGCGACCTTGACTTTGTCAGGTATCTTTATCTCCCCAGATGTGGTTTCCTTAAGGACATTGGTAAGCGCGGGACTGATTTGTTTGACGGTAAGGGTTGAGTCATCTGACACAGGGAATTGGTCGGTGACTTTAAGATCCTCGATCCCATTGGTTTTCGTATTGAAAACTGTGATACGCTGAGTAAAGACGTGTGTGGTAGTCTTGTTGTAGAAGCCGGTACGGGTGGTCTTCTTGTTACGAGGATGGTATGTGATGCGGATTGAGGGGTCAAGTCTACGGAACATGGATTAATGCCGAGTTCCGGTGACGTTGATAGAACATACCCGAGGGGACAATCAAAACTCTCTTGAGGGCTGACAAGAGGTAGATCCGTACGTGCGATAAAGCTCCCGTCTACATAGATACTTGCAGGGCCGTTGAGCAGAGTATAGTCGGATACGTTCTTGATCTTAGCCTGCAAAGAGGATAAGGTGCCTGACGGAAAACCATGACGGTGGGCTCACGTTCAAATGAGTTCGGGCCTCTCGCTTGGGGACAGTGATCCAGCGCATCTTTGCGTCGAGATTCAGCTTTGCAATGGTGACAGTGTGCGTCGCGCCGTCGGAGGGAATAGTGATTTTGCCCGGAACACTAAATGTTGCCGTAACATTACCCCTTGAGCTGACGTGAGTTTCTTGATGCCGCATTTCCTCTTCTTCAGGTAAACTAGTAGATGGGGCCTCAGCTTGAAGAACCGCTCCTGACGGCGCGGGTTTCAGTGGCTTGTACTTGATTGACAACGCTTTAGGAGCGATACTACCGACAGTGACAGGTCGGTGAACAGAGACTATCCAAGGAAGGAGATGCGGTGTGTCAACCCCGAATGTCGGTTCTGCAGTTTCAAGAACCAGGTCTATGTCCCTCCAGTCCTACAAAAATAAAATTAAACGTTGATTCGGGTGAGCAAGAACAGAAAAACCCCTTACTTCGCCAGTACTATGTGAGATTGACGCTTTATATGTGACTTCGACGGGCTTCTCCGTGGCATGCGTATCCACCCGGATGTCGTAAAGAGCGTTCCAATGGGCTTTTCCGACAGCTAAAAAAGACATGAATGGTGCATCAATTCGGTGGGAAGATATTCCAACCGTATACGAGTCTGATTTCCACCTCCTCTTCAGCATCCGCGAAGACTCCCACCGCGACCTTCATGCGAAGGTCCTGGTTCTCCGCCGGACCCGAAAGGCTCTTCTGCTCCACATTCAACTGTGACTCAACGTTCTCCAGTTCAAATTGAAGTTGATTGACCTGGTCATCCTGTTCCTCTGCCTTTGTTTGATAGTTTTGGACAATATCAGCAATTTCAGCGGCTTTGACATCCTTCACATTGAGCGTGCCAAGATAAGACTGCAAAGATTTAATAACAAGCAAACACCGATCAATTGCCTGCTCTGTTTTCTTCTTTTTGCGGGATAAGTCCTCGAGATTGTCAGATGTCGTAGGCTTCGCTGGAGGTGGGATGTTGGAGATTGTTACGTCATGAATGGTAGCACGTCCAACCCCTTCAACCCTGTCCCAAGTTCAGAACACGCGTAAGATTCGGATGAAGTTGGCCTACTTCAAAGATTCCTGGTCAAGAGCGTTGGGTAATCCGCTAATATTGACATGGTTGATTCCAACTTTGACGCTAAGCCGAAAGACCCGCGTGATTTCAGCGCGTGACGAATAAAGGCTAACGCCTGTAATCTTGCTGTCTTTGACAGAGACGAGTTCAATGGAATGGGGCTCGAAAGAGGGCGGAACGTCAGCACTCGTAGCCATATTGGTGACAAGGAAGGCGAAGAGCTCTCTCCTAGCTGGGTTTCACATCTGAATCAAGGTGTTTGTTGTTTTCGGTTGGCTGTTCTTTGGCCCTGTGGATTATGTGAATCAAAGTGATAACATATACAACAAACACAAGGGCCAGTTTCACAATAAATTTTAATTCCAGAGAAATACACGGGGAAACGGCTAGAGAGCTACCCGAAGGCACTTCATGCCGGTTCAGCGAGCACGCAATCTAATACCGCACATCGCTTCTCTTCCAGAACCACCTTGATGGCCTCTCCTATACTCTTTTCCAGGGCGATTAGACCCGCGTATTCGCCAATGCCAACTTTACGGCCCCAAGCCCAGCCAGAAGAAGCAGCGACTGCTATTTGTGAGTAATCTGGACAGTCAGGTCCAAAGCCCGTGGTCAGCTGTTCAATACTAGGAGCTTTACTCCCGTATCCTGTAGGATGGACTCCCAGCATTGAACCTTTCGGTGCCTGGAATAAGAGCTGTCAGTGACTAGTAGTCCGTCATCAAAAATTGGACATACCATCCAGCCTCCGTTATTCAACACGATTGTCAAGAAGGGCTAAATTGGACCACTGTTAATTGCACGGTCACGCAGTACAGGTCATCACCGCACCGTCTGATACCTCCTAGCCATCCAATAAGCAGACGCTGGAACACCGAACAAGAAAGATCCATCTCCAATAATGACCACGGAAAGTTCGTATTCTTTGTTCGCGACTTTGGCACCGAGGTAAGTTCCCACCGCGGCCCCCAGTGCCCAGCCTAGCGCCCCACCCCCAGACGTGAAGAAATTCCCTGGTATTTCCGGTCGCAGATGATTCCAAACAAGCGGGTAATTGGTGATAGACTCGTGGAGGATGAGTGTTTTTTTCCCTCCACTCGCGGTCAGTTTCCGGATAGCCTTCCTCAGAGCACCAACGAGATTTGGCACAGTAAGCGATGAATTGATCGTATCGGCGACGACATCAGGATATGTAGCTTCTTGTGCATCCCAGGTCTCGATCTGTCTCTCATGCTCTTCGACCAATTTCTTGTGTCGTTCCTTGATCATATTTCCTCCGGGGACACCCTCACCCACGTCTTTGACTTGACCGTCGGCTTCTCGGCGTTCTCGCACCAGATGAACAAGTTGAGTTAGAGTGATCTCGGCATCTGCCCTGCAGATCATCTCCGCAGGGAAATGGGAATGGCCGACGCTCGCATAAAGAGGGTCCCCACCATCAATAATAAACACTTGCGCCGATGAGGAAGGTGCTTGGTTTCCGGGAATCCAGGGTAGGTCGGAATCAATGACTAGGATGACATCGGCCGATGCAAGGTGGGTTGTATGTGTTTTTCCGTATAGATAGGTAATGCCCAAGTTGTAAGGATGCGAGAACGGACAATTTAAAGTTTGAGAGACTGTTGAGATGATGGGTATAGACAGGAGAGTAGATAAGGTGAGGAGGGGGGGAATCGCGTGAACGTTTTTGCCGAGACGGGATGTGATTATGAGAGGATTCTTTGCGGTGAGGAGGGCAGACAAAATTCTGTGGGTGGCTAAGAGATGTGATTCAGCATTTGTAGTTGGTGTTTGAATCTAATTACCTACCGTTGGGAGATAAGGCACTTGCTTCGATGGAAGGCGTCTCTGCCATGCTTGTGTTAATGTTCTCAAAGAATGATTCTTCGACCTCTTCTTCCATGACTTCACGACGGGCCCACAGATAAACAGGCCCCCTGGGTTCACTTGTTGCGCTTTGGAGGGTATGAGCGAGGCCTGGGTGAGTCGGTGTATAAGCGTACTCACAACTGAAGACCTCGACGTACGACATGTGGTATTGTCGCGGGACTGTTGATTTGCGCTGTATGACGCATATACTGACGAACAATTGCTGATTGATCCGGGATGTCTATCCAACCATGAGATCTGAATTAGCAACATAGGAGGTACGGGATACCTTGCAACCACATAATGAACTCATTTCGGGTTCCTCTGTGCTCTTTCTCAAAACTGAACGGCGAAGCGCCAGCGTATATGAGAATAGGAGTACGGCTGCAAGTTGCGTTATGTACAGCGCCTGCTAGGGCCTATATGGCCTTTGAGTCCCGTTTGTTGCTTATCTGGATTGTAGGACATCACCTGCGTCCCAACATCTACATGAACGATCACTGCCGCTGGTTTCCCAACCACCTGTCCATATCCTTGTGCAGCGCTCAAAGCGACCATTTCATTGGGGCATATCACAATCTCCAACGCTGTTCCACCATTCTCGACTCGTTGGCGTTCCAAATCTTCCAACAATCCTGGATGATCAGAACCCCAGTTCACAAAGGCATGCGTTATGCCAGCGTCTGAGAGAGCTTTAAGAAAGATCGAGGAACCGGTATACATGGATAAGCAAGGTGTCTCTCATTCGTGGTCTTTTTGTATATGGAGACTATTAGACGTGTCGAGGAATATCGTGGCCTCCCGTGGGTAAAACATTATCAGGAAGCCAGTAGAGACAGGACACGATAACCCAAGAAGGGGCGAACGGAAAAAGGTTTATGAAATGATTTGTTATATACAGGTGGCTGTAGGTCGGAGTAACTTATAAATCCATCGATCCGACTATCCTAAAAATCGCTGATATCACCCAAATTGGGGGTTTTAAGTCGAAGAAAGAGACTGGTCCTTCATGATTTGCGTGAACATTTGCGCTGCGGCTTCTCCGGTCTGGAGGGTGCCCCACTTTAAGTTATGTCAGTTTCGACTACTTGAAGACACATTAATTGGAACCTTACCTTGTAAGCAGGAACTTCGTGGCCAGCGCCAAAGAAGCGGACATAGGAGAATGTACCAGCGTTCTTGTACATACCAGCGGATTGCCCGCGGACGGAGAATGTTGAGAATTCCTGGGATTGGTAGATGGAAGTGAATTGGGTGTCCAGAGCATCAACCATAGCCTCAACGCCATTGAAGTTTAGGATGTAATCCTGAAATCATGTTTCGGTTAGTCCAGGAACATGTCAAACGGTCAAAAGAGACTGACAGCATCACCGTCATATACGATTGTTCTCACCTTCAAGGGGAAGTGATAGTTAGAACATAGATCACATTTTGGTAAACATAATAGACTTACTCCCGCATTGATAACAGTCTCTAGATCTGGGCGCGAATTGCGCATCCAGTCACCTGAAACGGTATAGATTCAACGATACTAAGATTTGGATATTGTCTTACCAGTGACGGCAAAGTTCTCATATATGTCTTCGTTCGACTCCTCCCAAGTCGACTCGGCTCCGATTTGTGAGGCAACAGAATTTAGATAGCCTGCGATGGCGGGTGGGTATGGGTCCGGGTTTTTGGTAAGGACGTAGTAGACCTGGAACATTTGGCTCAGTCTATTAATATATAATTTCTGGCGGAATAGCTACTCACATCCCAATTGCCAGCCAAAGGACCCAGAACATTGCTGTTGCAGTAGGCCTGAGCCCGCGAACATACAAAGTTAGAGCCTCCCTTGTTACAGTCGGTGATCTAGTGCCCAAGTGCATCAGTATCAGTTACGGGACTAATGTTTGTGAACTTCTCTGACCTGGGCCTTGCAGCCGCTGGGGTCTACCCAGGCGTTGTTAGCGCGGGCTAGAACCGTCTCCGATACGAGAGTGTGGTATGGATTGTTTGCTGCATATGTTATATAGCCGGGGTATTGATTTAAAGGGTCCTGTTAACTGCCAGTCAGATCTCATTAGAAAATGGGAGCGATCTGTTCATACGGTAAGGCCATCACCGATTCCAAGAACTTGGAGGTTCATTTTGACACCGGAAACTGAGCCCTTGTCGATCGCGGTGTTTTGAGCCAAGAAGTGCCTGGATTAAAAGGTGAAGTAAACACGATTTGAAGTCGTCATCTCGAACGCGAAGGTACTTACGCGGCAAATGTGGGTCCGTAATGTCCACCATATCTATGAAGATCATGACATCAGTTGATGAATATGTAGAGCATTTTTAAACTTACGATTCCGTCCAGATTGCCAACTTATTATTCTGGTACTTGGAGAAGCGGGAGTCTGAGAACAATATTTGCATGAATGTCCAAACATCCGCTGCAGCTTCTTGGGAAGTCCCCACTGAAGTGGTGTCTCCGTGCGAGAAACCCACTCCAACTGGTTGGTCGATGAACAACATGTTGGCTTCGTTGTTCCACGAGAATTTGTTGAGAGTAACGGAGCTACTGTCATTCGTGATTCTGCATGGACCTAGCTCCTGGAGCAGGCCGATCATACTTGAACTGCCAGGCTGAAAGGAGAAGAGACATCAGGAAGAGGGTTTATGTTTAAGAGAAGGACGACTTACTCCTCCATTGAACCAGAGAGCAAGAGGAGCATTGTCTGGGTCGCTTCGAGATTCGAAGAACCAGAACCAGAGACTCTTTGACGAGGATACATCACCATAACCAGATACCTGATTGACACCAGACGTCGTTTCTTTTGTATTTTAGAAAAGAAATAGAAACAAAAAAAGGAGATGACATACCACAAATGCCAGAGTTCTCCTTGTAGCGGAGCTTTCCAGGAGTTACTGCTGCACTGCCAAGAACGGCCGGCTTGATTTTGTTCGTGATGTCCGGGACACCTCCGATAACACCATCTACGATAGGTATCTGCCCAGCAAAGGCAACACTACTAGAAATGAAGGATAAGAGAAAGAACCAAATCATCTTCAGCGATTAGTAGGAACGAAGTGATTGAATACTACGGATTTATATATTAGTTCTCGGTGTGTGGGGGAGCGAAGAGGGATACATTGAATCTGCTGGCATTAGCAACAGGTTCGGTCAGGTGCATCTGTTTAAACACTTGCGTTGGACCAATGGCGGCGTCATATCAGAAGGTACCGTGCAAAGAAGTTGAGGAAGTACGTTAGCCATGTGGTTCTGTCTTTGTTTTCGGCCGTTGAAAGCGTTGATAAGGCTACATTCGACAGCAGAACACAGATTTTCGTAATGATGGCCGCCAAAAGGCAAGCCGGAATCAGCATGGGATAATAACCATGAGGTCCGGAAGACCGTACTGGCCATGTTACGTTGGGACGCTTGCAAAATAGGCCGCAGTACTTGTCCAGAAATAAGATAGTTATTTTTGATAGGTTGTAAAGCTATGCGCTGTATGACAGGAGATACCGTATGGTCCGGTTGTTGGCTTCCTTTATCATATGGTCCACACGTATGCAGTGAGTCACCAGCTTGTCGTACGGTCAGATAGAGATCAAGGTATCGATATGTGGTGGAGCAAAAACAATCATGATCGCCAGTATGAAGCACAGATAAGGACTTGGAAGATGGCATAGGTCACTGGACGGTGGAGCGATGAGCCTCGATTTGACTTACGTGCGACTTTCTGGAAGAGAAGGGGAGTTTGTTGATGTTTCAACCGCCTAAATTACCAAACAAGTGCAAGCAGACGTGTTTCCACGTGATAAACTACACCAGCGGCCATTGGGATTTTCAAGAGAACGGTTGATTGCACTTTGAACCAGTCGTCGGCGCGTTGAAAAAACCAAATGAGGCATTGATCAAGTCCGAAGCCATGGGTGCTGGAGCAAGTCCAAGGCGGCTGAACGCTCCTCCGCTAATAAGCATAAACACTTCTTCATTAAATCCACACCCCCAGCCAAATCCTCATCCGAAATCGAAGGGTTGAGATCTTTGACGAGATACTCCAGTGGTATAGTGAGCCGTTGTTTATGAGCGATCAAGGTACCTGAGAGTGCACGTCAACTCTCTCCGCAGATAATTAAAAACACGCTATTGCCTACAGTCTTCGTTGAAATGATGGTGACTGTTCCTGCACCGTTGCAGTAACTTGGGAGGAAAAGGGCCGCAAGCAGCGTTTTGCAGAAATAGGACGAAATCTTCTGATGGTTCGCCGACTTTGAAGCCGAAGGAAGCTTCACATTCTTGGGGCGTTGATCTGAACAGGTCATTCTTGGTGAGGAGATGGAATACCTTAGAAAGAGATTAGATAGCCGTATGGACTGAAAATGCCCAAGAATTTACTAGGCAGCCAAAGGTCCATATGTCCACTTTTTCATCCCATTCACCGCCAAGGATTGCTTCGGGCGGCCGGAGACTCAAAGGGGTGATGTCGTCCGTACTCTGCTCCTTTACCAACTGCGCTGTGAAAAGGAATGGTTAGATGGTAGTGAAAAGGTAAACATGGAACTCACCGTTGCTCAGATCCGACAACTTAAACTGGCACCGAGTTATGTCTTCTGGGGCTGGCAGATCTATTTTATGACTGACAATTGTGGTGACCATTTTATTGTTTAGAGAGAGAGAGGGGGGGCTATAGGCTTGAGGCGGACAACGACCAAGCCAATCGTCAATTGCTGTCTGTGGGACATCATCGGCGGAGATCATGATGTTATCTGGTTTCAGGTCTGAAGGGTTTGGGTGGTCAGCACTATTGATGCAATCGTGGTAATGCGCACCAGTATGAGCAATGCCATTCTGATGTAAATATACCAGGCCCGACAGGATATGCTTCATAACATGTTTCGCTGCATTAACGGGTATGCCAGTAGGACTTGATCCCATAACATCAGACAAGGTACCACGCATGAGCTCGAGAACCAAACACGTATGATCCCCATCATCTTCTATACCTGGGTGGACAATTTTGTCCACAAGTCGTGTGCAATGGGCGCTTGAAGGTACTTGAGCTAGATGTTGATATATATCGACCTCTTGAAGTTTGTGTTCCGAGTTGAGGTTGGAAGCGTAACCAGACAAAATCTTGAGGGCTACGTATCGGCTGCCACTTCGAAAGAAGATAGGGCGTTTAGAACGGGGAGTTAACATACACAAACGAACATGGTATCTTTCGCAAGCCAGACGCTCGAGGTTGTTCCAAAGCCCAGTTTTTGACGAATTTCGTATCGGCCTTGTTGTCCTAGCCGTTGACCTATCCCTCCTTGAAACCAGCCAAAGCATTCGGATGCGGGTAGACCCAATGGCTCTTCTGGGAATGAAAATGTCGGTTCCGCTTGCGCCTTTGCACACGGGGTTGACATGAAAGGAGCTCTGAATGACGTTAATGACTTGACATGTCGAAATGTAGATGGCCAGGTGAGACGTGAGTACAGCATGTGCTGTGTATCTTGAGGATATTACACCAAATGAAATGAGGAATGTTTGTTAGTGTTTTAGCTTTCTGAACTTACTAAACAAATGCAAGCAAATACATCACCCTACCCGATCAATGTTCTTGGCCTGACATGTAATCTCCAGCTTATCATTCACACCTGCGATTACATAGACATATGCCTCACAAGAAGGCAAAGCGTTCCGTACGCGAAGAACAACGAAAGCAGCAGTGAGTACCAAATCATCTACCGTGGGCGGGTTTGTTAACTGTTGATACTAGAGGCTTGAACCTTGCCCCCGGAAAAGAATCAGTCAGCAACGAGGCAGTACCGAAGTCTGCCACACGGGTATTGAATGCCCTGCAAGTACGCGATGGTTATAAAAAGAAGCGAAAATTGGAGCAAGAAGGAAGCAATGATAGGAACGGAGGAAAACGCAGAAAGGCGGACAACTTCCAGCTTAAGATCAAGCCGGGTGAGTCGATACAACATTTCTATAGGTAAGAGCTACTCCAGACGACAATACCGCAAAAGTACTTATTGGTTATTACATCAACGCAGGAGGGTAGAAGACGACATGCGGCCTTTGGTCCGATCCGCTGTGCAAACATCTAAAGCCGTGGAAAGAAAGGCGCGCAATGGCGAGCTTGAGGGCAAGAAGAAGGGGCAGACATCCAAAGGGATTGCACGCAAAGACTCCCACGAGCAATCGCCGCCACCCCATGTAGACTCCCAGCGAAGGGGCCCAAAGAAGGCTGAACAGCCCAAGGAATTTGAAAAGCTCTCTACGTCTGCTCCACGGAGACTCAACGATATTGCTCAAGCTCCTCCAGAAATTAAAAAGGCTCCTCGGGGTGCCAGTCGTCTTGGGATTGGTGGAAAGCGGCAAGGTGTTCTGTCAATGGCTCAGAAATCGATGATGGAACAGGAACGGGAGAAGGCTATTACTCGATATCGAATGCTCAAAGCTTCACGCTTAACATCTACGGGAGTATAAGTGAATGGTGTGTCGTATTCTCATAGCTCAGTCCCTTCCATCCTGAGTGCTTCCTCAGTCCCTTGTACCTCAGCGTTTACTCCACCAGAATCGATGCAGTTCTACGCATTAATCGGCAAGAATATTTCTGTCGCGTAATTTCTGAGCCATCAATACTTTAGCTGCCATGACACCCATGTTCGTGATCTTGGAGTCATGTAGATGGTGCCGATCCCGAACGAATGGCATTATGCAAGAGCTTCACATATTCCTTCGATTCCTCCCCGCCATGGTACACTAAAACTCGAACCGTTACCTAAAGCGCGGAGGCTTTTTTTGGAAGACAATACGAGGAGCCCTTCTTGAAATAGATCGTGACGAATCGCTCCATGACTCGGGTTTTAGGGGTTACTGAACTCCTGCTCTTCACCGAAGAGGCCCATACAAGGCTCGTTGAATGAACCTGGCGAGTGGGAGTCAACTAGAAAGTCGGAATTTTGATTAAGCTCCCACATCGCCCTAACGGCCTCGTGATTAATTGACAAAATACACCTGTAACAGTATCGTGTGTTAACTTCAATGGCGACAACACCTGACATCAGTTCCGCGTCTGCCTATATCCGAAGGGCCTGCATCCGCCTTTTGCCCTTCCATTTTTCTGATTACTAATATCCTCGACTACCGCAGCATTCCGTTTCCCCCATCGTTATTCCACGATAATGATGCGAACTGCCCTATGGGTATTGTGTCCCCCCAGAGAAAAATAGGATGATGATGTCGGTCGGAAGCGTGATTGTGTTACCAAAGCACGGCCATGGATGAGTATGAGCTCTTGATGAAGCTAAAAGTCAAACACGGCTGCTCTGATCTTCACACGTCCTACCTCAACAGATCTGACGGGCATTTGGCTCCAGACAGATATCATGCTTCAAGGTGACCAACAGACAAGTATCCCCACAACAGCTGGCTTGACGGTCGATCCCACCCATAGGCTGTGTGCACAGCATCGACGGGGACGGACATTCCACACGACATACTAGTAACCACGGAGAGGTCTTGCGAATGCATTTCCATGAAACCGTTGGGAATTATCTCAGCCATCCATGGCACCGTCCTCGGACCCCGCTCTTGGCTTATGCGACGACTGTGGAAACCGCAGTTCCGGCACATTCGGTCAGATCCAAATACCCCCTTCCCATGCCAGAGTCTCAAACACCATACCCCGTTCGGCCTAGGATCTCGAGTCATTAGGCATTGGCATTTATCTCTCAACATCTCCATCTATATCTGCGAAGCGCTGAAATTTGGACATGGAAGAATGTAAAGATGTTACGTCACTTCCTCCGCGATCTTGACTTTTTAGACAGATCGTGATTGCGAGGGCGTCGCGGCGGGATGTTGCCCAGCGGTTAAGTCCGCGATCAAGCTTTCATTTTGGATATGTGGACGCACCTCTGGACGTTCGCAATATCTAGATTGATAGCTGTCATCCCTATAAGACCTTTTCGATGATTTTACTTGACTCGCTCCTTCCTACCATCCCTCTGACGTTCCTGTCCGGCTCTGTCCGTACATCCTCTGGTCGCGCTCATGCACGACCACGAGAAATGTGACTCTGTTCCCAGTTCGATTGCACCCCTCTCCACGACCACAACCATCCATTCACCTCCAGATTCCATAGTTGAAACGCAACGTCATTCGGGCCATTGGCCAAAGGAAGCCTTCGAGGACGAAAAACGGTGTAGCCCAAGGGGATACCTCACAGTTTTAGGGGCGTTCATGGCATTGCTAGTCACTTTTGGCCAAATGAACGCGTTTGGGACATTCCAGACATGGTATTCAAACAACCAGTTACACCAGAAGTCACAATCGACTATATCATGGATAGGCTCGTTACAGCTTCTCGTCTTCTTCCTCGCGGTAAGGGTCACTTTTCGAGATTTCCGAACCTTGAGGCTGATTAAACTTTCTAGGGTGCGCCAGTTGGACGGGGCTTCGATGCCTGGGGACCAACTCCGCTTCTAGTCATTGGAAGCATACTTTTCACCGTCAGCATTGTCTTGACAAGTATATCGACGGCGTATTGGCATTATATTCTCGCTCAGGGAGTCCTTTTTGGTTTTGGCGTGGCTTTCATGTGAGTCTGCGGGTTATTGTATTGTAACGATCCCTTGAAACGGAAAGGTTGACTTTTGAGCTACTAGGTTCTATCCTTCCCTTGCAAGCATCACAACCTATTTTTCAAAGTACCGCGCGACTGCCCTAGGGATCGCAGCTGCAGGTTCGAGCGTAGGTAAGCAAATCTACCCGTTATTGTCGCTGGAAAGCAGTGGCGGAGATTGAAACGTGGCCTACAGGTGGTGTTGTCTACCCAATCATGCTTCAACACCTGTTTGAGAAAATCGGCTTCGCATGGGGGGTAAGGGTATCTGCTCTTGTGAGCGGTGTTGGCTGCATTATGGCGACTCTCACGGTCTCGAATAATTGTGATGTTTTCAAGAATAACCAAAGCGACACCGGTTGTACCCCACCCCGAAAATCAGGTCCATATATTGATATGACGGCGTTCAAAGATCCTCGGTTTTTGCTCTTGGCCCTCGGAAGCAGTTTCGTCGCACTTGGTACGTGATACACTCGCGGAGCAGTCAGGAGCTTTGCGTTAACATGCAACAGGGCTTTATATCCCGTTCTTTTACGTTGTGGAATACGCGGAGCATCTCAATATATCACTGCAACTCGCGTTCTACGTGCTCTCGGCCATGAATGCAGGAGGCATATTTGGTCGCATCGCACCGGCCTATCTCTCCGATACTATCGGTCACTTTAACCTCCTCACCCCAGCTGCATTTCTTTCCGGCCTCTCGACACTGGTACTTTGGTTCAACGTGAAAGACTTGGCAGGCTTGATGGTTTTTGCAGCCTTTTACGGATTTTTGTCCGGCGCGTTCATATCTGTGCTCACGCCGTGCATTGCTTGCATATCGGAGAGGGGAAAGGTGGGAACGAGAATGGGGATGTTGTACAGTGTCATATCCGTTCCGTGAGTATCTTGTTTTCTTGCTTCGCCCGCCCATCATTTGTTTGGCGAAGGTTGCGTAAAGATAATTCGCCTCCAACGCTATCACAGCCTGAACTCCTTTCCCTTGGGCGCTAGACCCGCCCCAGCTCCATTCCAATCTATTTGATTCTTCCTTTCCAACTTCTAGCCTAACAACAACCAAATTCTACCTTTATACCTTCTTCATACCCGATCTATATCCTTGGGGTTGATTATGCAGTTACTGACTGATTATATTGTTATTCACAGATCGCTGCTAGGAAACCCAGCTGCTGGCGCACTCCTCGCTCATAGTAGTTCACATTCATTCCATGGCATGATTGTATTCTCCGGATGCACGGTTATCGTTGGTGCTTTTGGGATCTGGGGAGCAAGATTGGCCATCTCGAAAAAACTCTTTGCGAAAGTGTGAGATGCGCAAATGAGGTGATTTTCTCTCCCATTCGGAAAGGCGCTATAAAGACGCAGAGAGAGCGGCGCAATTTTTTTTTTTTTTTTTACGATGATACGATATTATGATCTCACGATACTCATTTGCGCACAGTGGCCACCACTATTCCTGTTTCGGTGTTCCCGGTTGGTTTAGCTTGTTATCGAGGCTGTTCCCCCCTATCGATAGGTGTTGGGTGATGGAGGGAATGTACCCTACGCAGGCTCGTAAAGGGGTACTACCACATTCACGCTGTTACCTGGGTTCTAGGATCTGATGATTTTCCGCCAGCGGGGTGGCTTAGAATGTGTTGATGACAGAGTACTTCTGGTTGCTGTTCGGTTATTTATAGTGTTGGTTCTTTTGATTCTCCTAGGGACCCTTTTTTTTTTATGCTGGGCTTCTCGTCCTTGTTAATGACTCTTTAAATGACTGTTTTAAACTATAGAGATGTATTGTTATATCTAATCATCTGTATGTATAAAGTTGTAGAAATCATCATTGTTATAGATGAATTTTATTCTTGGGTTTATGGTCGTGGCCAGTGTTGACAATATCGTTTAGGATTTTCCCTTATGCCAAGTTTTAAAAGATCTCTAAGATCTAGTACCAAGCTGCCAGGAGAAAGTAGTATGTACTTCTGCTCAGGGATAGTGTTCATTCCAAGCAAACAAAGTTTGTTCCTCACCAGTCGGAATTCTGTGGTAAAATAAAGTGCTATTTATCAGGTATGAAAGAAACTGACCTTGATAGTTGTTATTATTGGATTTAGCTGGAAGTAGAATACAGTGTTGATCGAAAGGAATGATTTGGAGGGGGTGTTGGAGATTGAGTTTCTTGGTACGTGTCGTAGTTGGATCTCGGAAGTATTTTCCTGGGGGGTTGAGATGATATTTTTGTGATGCGGAACTGCCATAAGGTATATGTGTACTACTACTTTGGAGCTACTAGGCTGTGGTGTGGGAAAATCATTCGAGGACGTGTTGGGTTAGTAGAGATGAGATGAGATGTATATTTGGAGGCTTTGTGAGTATGGAAACTAGTCCAAGGTATTTCCGACTCGGGATATATGCGCATGAGAATAATATCTTTCAAAACCGACAAGGTGAAACTTGGAAACAAACCCTTTGATACTATCGAAATATTTTTCAACAAGTACACCATAATCTACTATACCCAGGCCATTGATTAACTTCCATACGATATTGCCATTCCCCACTCATAGCAGCATTGTCCATCCTGTTTCCACTACTAGTAATAATATCATCATCAGCTTTACCACCAGTGGCAGTGGTAAGGCTAGGACGAGGAACTTGAATAGCCATACCATCATGAACAAAAGCCCATCTAAACCTAATTTTCCCAAGCCAGAGAACGACGATGCGTAGACTTGGACAATAGGTTTTGAGTTCTGATACGAGAGCTTTTTGAGCAGCTGGTGATGGCAGGTTGTTTGTATTATTGGTGTTGATGTTGTTGTTGTTCGTGGTGGTTGTTATGGAAGAAGTTGAATCCCAAGAATTGAGAGAGAGTTCGATTGAGATTAACCGGAGGGAGATTAGGGAAGCGAGGAATTGAGTGCGGAGAGGTGAGTTTGATGGGTAGGGTGGTGGGAGGTGGATGTGGGAGAGATGGATGAGGGTTGGTGGGAGGAGATTGAAGGAAGAGTATAGACTTGAAGACGATGACGGGGAAGAGGAGGAACAACACAAGTGCGAGAGGAGTGGTGTCGATAAATGAGTCGGAATTTCTAGAATGCTTAATCCGCGTAGAGTCGAAAGAGGAGGAAGGATATTTGATAAAGCTGAGAGTGAAATGTCGTCGTCGATGAGGAGTTGGAAATGGGTGAGATGAGAGAGCGAGTGTGGTTGGATGTAGGACTGTACGATTGAAAGCGAGATGTCCAATATCTTGACTGTTGCCAATACCAATTTTTCTTCTTCTTCTCTTTCTACTTCTTCTTCAACAAGAATCGCGTTCGTCGGCGGCACAACAACATTATACAACCGCACAACACCCAACCTCCCAGCCCCAACCTGCGCCTTAACAAACCTCCAAACATGCCAATCAAAACCCAAATGGAATTTGATTTCTTTCAAAGCAAACGACCACGCCCGAGTTGACAATATCCACGTCAAATACATCATCTTCACCCCCGGAATTTGAACCAAAACGAGTGTTTCTAGAGATGTCATATATCCAAGCGCGCATCTCACTTCGTCCCAAAATTCGCGACTAATGGCTTCTTGTCGTTGTTGGTGTTGGTGATGAGGGCGAAGACGAAAATCATCAAGGTCGATACCAAATGTTCGAACATATCCACCAAGCCTCTGCGAACCTCCAATCGTGCGCGTGAACAACCTCACACGACGAACATCAGTAAAAATATTATAAGAGTAGAAAACGGGTTCGGTAATTTGATGCAAGGATTTCGAAGTGAGTAAGAGAGCATAGAGATCGTTTCTTCTATGAAGAGGTATTTGAGAAACGATGTTTGTGAAAAGATGATGGGAGAACATAAAAGACCGCGTTTTCTTTTTAAAAATTGTATTGTGTAAAAAAATGATGGGGTGTTTATGTATACTAAAGTAATGATGCTCTTTTTTTCAGAAAGTTTCTTCCTCGTCTACAGTGGCGTTCTCGGGTACTTCAAAACCCTCCTAACGACGATAATAAGTATTGCAATGTTGGATAATTTAATGAGATCAAACTCACCTCGGTGGAGTATAATATCTTTTGAATCTCGCGTAGCGTCACATCATCTTTTCCTTCACCCTCCAACACCTCCAACTGCGTCTGTGCCAGAATCTCAATATTGCGTAGCTAATAATGTGTTTTATATGAGTAAAAAAAATGCAAAGACAACGTGTTAGGGATCTTACCTTTTCGAAATAAAAGTCGCGTTCTTTTTCTAATCCTTCGAGATGCCCGCTTAATTCGCGTACTTGAGCTTGAAGTTGTTGAACAGCTTCATTAGGCTGTGCACTCCCAGATCTGAATCCCCCAACGGGCGTTCGCCCCCCCGCACGCCCACCACCACCCGCACCCAAACCACTTCCCCTCCCAGTAGCCAAAGGAGCCACAGTCGCCGGAGCTTCCATCGGAGCACCCTTCCTCCTCCCAACAGCATCATACCCCTGTCCCCCAAAATTCGAATCCCAAAACTTCTTCATCCACTGCAAAAACTCCAAATTATCCTGCATCTTACACTTTACAAGTTTATCAACCGGGATCGGTTTATCGATCTTCTTCGCCTTGAACACATTCTGCATCACTTTGTAGTTTGCGAGATATTCATATTCGTGTTTGGCGTTCATTTTTACGCGGGTCATGGGTATGTCGCCGTAGATGCTGTCGAGGATTTGACAATAAGCACCACCGGTACCGCATTGTTCGATTTTTGTGTAGTTGATTTGGAGGAGTTCGTTGAGCCATGCGAGGAGGTCTGTTCGTGATCCTGACATTGTGGTCGTGGACAGAGGGTGTGATGATCAAACCTTAACCCTACGTTTATGTACATGTGTCTCTATCTATCCATACTCATCTGTGCCAGGTAGTCACTCAGCTTCAGTGCCCCTGCGCGGATGTTCTCTCCTACGTTCTGTACTTCTGGGTTGGCGAGGAATCGTGACATGGCGTCTTTCGCTGCACTTTCCAACCCTGCAAGACTCCCATCTCCGCTCAATATCCCTCCACCATCCATTCCAGCTTCTTCTTGTTCTTCTTCACGACCAAAGTATTGGTTGGAGGAAATACTAGTTGCGCCTTGGAATGATTCGAGTCTGGTTTGAGCTTCGCCAACGGCTGTTGCATCGTATGCGTTTCGTTCGAAATACATATCCGATGAAATGGCTTTCTGATTACCGAATCGATCCCGGGCGGCTGTTGGCGCTTCATCAACTACTGTACTCGTGTTGGTCGTGGTAGCAACAGCAGCAGCTCCCGCACCCGGTATCGCACCAAAACCAAGTCTCGGAAACGCCGCATTCGATTTCGTCGTATTCGCGGTCGTAGTCGCTTTGGTAGCCACGGGAGCCGAAGAAACCATTTTACCAATCTCAGTAGCCTTGCGTTTCTGCTCAGCCTCCTTTTTCACTTTTTCTTCAGCTTCTTCACGTTCACGATCATATCCTAATTGTTTGATACGTTCTTCTTCTTCACGAGCTTTGCGTTCTGCAGCTGCGAAATCCACTGGTTTGGTTTTTTGTGCGCCTAAACCACCTAGTTTGGATTTTTTGGCTGCTGCGGCGGTTGATGAAGAGGAGGTTGTGGAAGTGGATTTGGTAGCGAGACGAGAGGGACGGGAGGTGGATGATGATGAGGAGGTTATTGTACGTGGAGTTGATGACGATGATGTTGTGGTGGAAGAGGTACTGGCGCGACCTAAGACTGGAGGTGTAGCTACTCTTGCGGGAGTGCTGGATGTAGAAGAAGGTGGTTTGGGTGTAGATGGTTTGGACCATGATTCGAAGAAATCATCTTCGCGGCCTTCGTTTGGTGGTGTATTACTCGTGGTTGTATCCATTCCGTCTACGTGGATGCCTTTTGGGTATCTAATACAAATATATGAGTGATAAGGGATTAAATAGAGATGATACGCGTACCGTGCAATGTCTTCCTTGACTCTCCTATTCAATTCTTCTTTATACAATTCTGCAACCCTGGAGGTATATTTGATCTTCGTATCTGAATTAGTGAGAAGACTCGATCCACCATGTTTGGTGAAGAATTCATTAGCAGAGGTGTTTCCGCCAATTTTCATAGTACGAAGTTGAGAAAGTTGCCAACTGTCGAGATTGGTTGATCTATATTATTGTTTAGTGATGAGTTGTGATTAGAGAAAAGGTGGGACGGACCGAACGAAAGAAATATGAACGCCCATGTTTCGATGGATAGATGAACAATCGAGACAGATGTATACTCCGAATGTGACGCTTGACCAAGTTGGATTACGAGCATTACAGTCAAAGCATGCCTTGTCAGCCTCATC
The DNA here is from genome assembly GCA_963576785.1 of Chlorophyllum brunneum. Taxonomy (NCBI): domain Eukaryota; kingdom Fungi; phylum Basidiomycota; class Agaricomycetes; order Agaricales; family Agaricaceae; genus Chlorophyllum; species Chlorophyllum brunneum. The sequence goes on along the minus strand of OY756144.1, from coordinate 2,879,043 downwards.
AGCTTTTTATTATCAAATGTTAAAACTACTTACTTTGTTGCCTTTGTGGGACTTGAGAACTTTGAATATTTTGTCGGTTTCGTGTTTTGTTGGATCGGACATTGTGGTTGTTGAGGATGGGATGAGGTGTGGCGGTGTTGATTTACGATGTCGTGGCGGATGTCACGGGATCTCTAGGTGTTATCAGAGGTGCATAAGACTAGTGGAAGGAGACCGACAGCCTGTAGTGAGTATAAAAAACTAGGATTTCAGCGGATGCGTTAATGGGTCGGAGAGGAATCAAATGGGTTCCAGCAAAGATTGGATGTCAGGGGTGTAAACCCGGGACTTGTCTCGATGGACTCGGTGGGCAGAAGAGTTGTCAGAAATGCAGAAGACAACATATTCGATGTGTTAGAAAAGGAACTCTACAAATTCCGCCCAAAACCGCTGCTGCTAAGAACAACAACAAGCGTGTACAAGAAGAAAACCAGTATAAAAAACGACAAGAGAATTTCGAAGCGGAGAATACTATCAAGATTCGAAAAATGGAACAACGGTTGAGGGGGATGGAAAATTTGGAAATGAGACGAGCTGAATTTGCGAAACGACAACTTGATTATACGGTCAAGACCTTTGTTGTAGAAGAGGAGGATGGTATGTCCACTGATGATGAATTGAATATTTTGGAAAAGACTCCAATTCGACAAGTTCGTAAACGTACGAGTATGTTTTGCTTTTATTATCATTATTGTCGTTTGATCACACGAATACAGGTTTACCGTCAACAACTAAGAATCCACCTCTTCAAGAGAGAAAACTCGCAAGTTGTTCTAAACTTGGAACAAAGACAGAGGACAACGGGTTCACTCGTCGGGGTATTAGGAGCACTTCGCGTGAGTGGTATAGTTTTTTGATCTCAACGAAACTTACAAGACCTCCAAGGCCGTGATTGATCAAACACTAGAAAAGCGGATCAAGAAAGAAGGGGAAGAAGGAAGAAGACACCAACGCGCTGTTTGACGTTATTGACCTGACCCAATAATGATATTACATAACACCGAATATAAACGCACCAATTTTGTTTTTTGTGATCACTTTTATGCTCACATTCAGCTCTCCCCAGCTCAGTCCTTCAACAGCCCATCTCCTCTCTTTAATCTTTTCCGCCACATACGTCGGATCAATCTACGTCTCTTCATATACCCGTCTTTCCTTCAATCACATCACGAACGTTGCTGCCACTTCTTCTACCAGTGGAACTAGCACTAGTAGTGTTAGTAGTAATGGCGGTGGTCCAAGAGAAAAACTTAAAGATGAGAGGTGGAGAGATGATCCTGATGTTATAAAAGCCAGACTTGTCGCTGTGTCTCTTGCGACTGTTGTTTGCTGTTCTGCTCTATACGCGCTTTTACATCACCTTTCTGCTTCTTCTCCTCCAGTCTTCTTCGACCTCTTTGTTCGTTTAGGTTTCACTCAAGGTCTTTATGGAACATGGAAGGTCATAAGACCACATTTGGTTACGCCGGTGTTGTACTTTGGGCCTTTATACGCGACGTATTTGAATGGGACGATTCCCGGACAGAGGTATTGGAGTTGGGAAATGCATATTAGACGTGGATTATGGTCGTGGCAAGGTATTCGAAACGTCATCGTCGTACGTCCTCTTACTTATTTCTCATAAAAACCTGTGTGTGATTATATATAATAGGCTCCAGCAACAGAAGAAATTGTATTTCGTGGATGTATACTCTCGGTTCTTCATCTCGCAGGTGTATCCAAAACACAATTAATGTTCTTATCTCCACTTTCCTTTGGTCTCGGTATGCTCTTCTTTCATAACTTTATTTTAACGCGTGTTATGACCTATGTATGACAGCACATGTACACCACGCATGGGATACTTTTAATCGTTACGGACGTACTTCACAAGCCGCAATACGCGCAGCAACTGTCACACGTACGCCTCATCTCTCTTTCGTAATAATAACACACATGCTGACGATGTGATATCAATAGTCTTTCAACTCACATATACCACATTATTTGGATGTTACACATCATACCTCTTTCTTCGCACATCATCAATCTATCCAGCCATCTCCGCACATGCTTTTTGTAATTTCATGGGTTTCCCGAGGATTGGGCATGAGATGAGTATGTTTCCTAGACGAAAGAAACGTACGTCTTCTTCTTCTCTTTCCTCTTTATACAATACTGATATTGTGTGTGTGTTAGCGATTGCGATAGCATATATCATTGGGATTGCTGGATTTATCTACGTCCTTCCGACTTGGACGTGTACCAAGGATTCGTTTTATTGGACTAGTCATGTTGGAGGCCGACTTGGGGATATTTATTAATCTTTTTTTCATTCTTTTTAATAACTTTAATGCACCCTTATTTTTTTTCTTCAATATTTGCGGATGAAGATCAAGAATGAACGTTTCAAGACACCCGATGCCCCATTGTTGGCGATGAAGACTCCCAAGTTGGGATTCGAATCGTGTCTGGTGATGCGGCTCCTATTCATGATCATTGGGTATTTGGATTCATCCTGATCTCACCAAGGGGTTATGACGATGATGATTCTTGTATATTAGCCTGATTAGAATCGTACGTCGCACTCTTCTCTTTCTTCCTCACCAATTCATCACCACCCACTTCCCTTTAGCTAGTGAATTTCTCATACTTCCTCTTTCTCCCTAAGCGTTGATCGCAAAACATCGTACTTGCAACTCATGGCGAATCCGAGCTCGACCTCTTCGAAACGACTTGTTGGACTTGGGTTACGTGGAATGCGAAATGTTCGTTCAATCTCAAGGGAGCTTTTTCACAGTTTGTTGTACTGATTAGATTTGGATTAGTCGGTTCAATCGATTCCGACTGCGCAGATTAAGTCGGTGTTGCCGCAGAGGAGTCCAAGGACTAGTCCGACGTTTACGATGACAAAGACGATGACGACGAGTCCTACTGCTACGGCTCGAACGAGTCCGGTTAATGCGACGATTGGTTCGATGACGAGTACTACGACGAGTCCGAATTCGAGTGGTGGTGGTGCTCCTATGACGATTGGGGGTGTTGGGAAAAAGGTTCCTAGTCCGACGGTAGCTATGGGTTCGTGGACGGCGAACGCAAATGCGAGTGCAAGTGGTATTGCGACTGGGACTGGGACAAAGGTGACAAGTCCGTTATTGGAGAGTTTTACACCGTCGATGGCGAGTTGTTCTACTATACCTATCAGTGCGAATCAAAAGGTGCGTGTCCCAGATTTGTTCTTTTCCTTTAATGGTGAAATTTGATACATGATCTCAGGTACTTGTGAATGCTAATGTGAAGAGTCCACGCATACCACAGAATGGGTTTCAAGAAGGCCAACCAGAAGAAGAAGAAGAATTCATTGATTCTTCTGATGGAATTCGAGAGCTGAATGAAGATTATGTTGGTAGTGGTTGCCTTGAGGTTGCTGGTTCACTTCCACACCAACAACAACAGACTTCATATCCATTTCAAACAGAATCATCGTCGTCATCGTCATCATCTTCACTTTCGCCACGTCAGTTCTTTGACGTGCCATTCCCCTTACACCCTGAAAAAACGTTTAGGATTCATTCGTCGCCTTTGATTGGAACTGGTGCTACTTCAGTCGTCGACTCTCCTACACCACGTTCTCCTTTAACTTCATCCACTACTACCACTACTGCTGGTCTTGAAGCAATTCCTGGACCTAGTCGTGGTTATACGCCGAACAAGTCGACTAGTACTGCCAAGATCAGATTTAGTCCTTCTACGTCGAGTCCGAGAATGAATACGTTCAACAAGTATAAATCGCTCTCGCCGTCCTCGACTTCGACATCATCGCCTTTGGTGTATGCTAGGTCGAGAGAAGATAATTATTCGACGATTTGTTCGCCGAGTTCGTCACCGCTTCTTGGACGAGATCTTATTGGTGATTCTCGGACTTCAAGTCCTGGTTCACCAAGTCCGAGAAAACGATCTGGATTCACTTCTCCCGTTGCTGTGCGTTATTCTTATTATTATGGGCTTTGGGGATTCAATGCTAATGATGACTTTTTTTGTAGAAGATTGAAACGGTGTTGGGACCACGAGAACGTGGGATTGAATGTGTCCCTGAGAAGAGGGATTATCAATGTTTGTATTCGAAATTGAAGCAGAGTATGACGCTTGGGTCGTTGACTCCGCTTGAGGAAAACAAGAGTTTGGAGTTGGTGCCAGAAGATGGGACCGGGTTGATTGGAAACAACAACAGCGCAAAGTCGGCTATTGGTGATTCCCGGCCCTTGTTATCCGGTATGCCTGTGACTTTGGATTCTGGTCCGCGTCCCCGTGTGGGTGGAGGAAGTACGAATGGAGGGTTAAGACGAAGGTCGACAGGTGTTGGTTCGCCTTTGGTCAATTGCGTTGCGACGTACGAGAGTATATCGAATGTGGAAGAAGGGGAAGATGAAGAAGTTGCGATGCCCATGAGTCCGGTGCTCATGCGTACGAAGGATAGTTTGTTGTTGAAGGATGTGCAGAAGAGGAAGAAGAGGAGTTTGACTTTGGGTGGAGTGTTTGAGATGGGATTGTCGACACCGACTGGATCGGGATGGAGTGTGTTGTCGGAAGAGATGCGGTATCCTGTTATGGATGCCGAAGCTGAAACGCAGGGTTTGCTTGCTGATTGTCTATCACGGTCGCCACCTATGGATATTCAACCACTCTCGCCATCGCAGATACCAATTCCGGATACACCGATTCTTGGAGCTAGTATGATGAGAGCGGCAGAGGAAGTTATATCGCCTTTGCAGCTTTCTGGTCCGGATTTTCCGTTGGCAGCTGTAGTTAGGGATTCGGTTGTGTAAATTTTTGTAAAGGGTGTATAGGCTACTATTAGATAGGGATGATGTACATATAACGGTTTGACTTTGTCGAGAATCAGAGTTGACCTGCTTTGCGTAAGGCTCTACGTTCTTCGGTGAGGTTCTCGATATCTTTACTGTCCATTACTTTGAACACCCAGTTGAACCACCATCCGCCACTTCGTTTAGTTTGGAGGTGCATGTCCTCGAGGAGCTGGTCTGTTGCTTGAGGCCACCTATCACCCCTCCCATTAAATTCATTACCATTTTTGTTCAATACATGCGAGGGACTCACGACCATAGATGTATCGCAGCGCAGATACTTTCATTCATCAATCCTAAAATGCCAGGGAATCGTTTTTCACACCATGCGCTATGTCGATCTGCTTCTTCTAGTGCTGCTGAGGGTGTGGATGGAAGTTTGAGTTTGTCACCGAGAAAGTAGGATGATATCCAATGCGAGACGATTTCAAAGACGTAGCCATTGTTACCTGTTACCTATACACATAGATTAGATGCATGGCCAAAGGGGGGAGAGGAGAGATGTACGATTGCACCGTTGATGGCGAAATCCCTCTGGGTAATGTTTTTTGCGGGGACAATGCCACGATATATTGAGGATGCGATGATCGGCTTTGGGTGTTCACTCGGTGTATGATGATGTGGTGGAGATTGAAGGGAATGGTAGGACGCCCATTCATCATTGATGAGCGCAGCAGGAGGTAGGATGTGCCTTTTGATGCCAAGTTCATTAGCGGTGTGATCTTTACGATTATGGATTTTTTTTTTGGTCAGTTCGGCATTGTGGAAATGGAAGAGAGAAGAATTAATGATTACCGTCGAAAAGGGTTTCCCAGGATGAACGATAACCTGTGGCGAGGATTACTACTTCTGCAGAGATTTTTTGACCGTTGGAGAGTAAGATTGAGTGACCGTCTTTGTCGAAGCCGATTGCACGTGTTGGTGTGTAGAGATCGATTTGACCGGTTTTGGTGAGGGCGTAAAAGGATGTGGGGCGGGCGACACCTTCGTCGACTATGCGAGGATCCCAGAAGAGAGATCTGGTGACTTTGCGTAGTGGTGATCCTTGTGGGATTTTGTATGCGTCAAACTGGATGTGTTTGAGTGGAATGTTTTTAAAGATTAGGGAACGATACGTACCCCACGCTTTCCTATCAATTTAAATATGAAGTGAACGATTTTCGACCCAAGCCATGTCGTGTGGAGAAACCACCTAAAATATAGCTGTGAGATCATCATTTCTGTGAAATGGAAAAACAGGGTACTCGAGACGTGAATGGAGTGTACTGTATGGGGAAAGTGCAGAGAAAATTCTATATATTCGCGCTCAGTATGATATTTCCGTTAATTGATCGAGATACGCGCCTGCTTTTACGAAAAAAGCTGGGTAAGGGACGTGGCGTGGCGAGGTACGGTTGTAGCTGTTCATACACCACAGCTACTTTTCTTCCATTATTGGCCAAATAAGCTGACATGCTATAAACAATCTGAAAAAAATAACTGGCTGGACAAAAAAAGAAGAGACATACTCTTGGGCAGATTTGCCGCATCCGATGATAACGATTCTTCCGCCGCTGGTATCCGCATCTGATCCGAACGAACGTGGTTTGACAGTTGCAAAGATGTTTGGCAGTTCTTGATTAAACTGACTTGAATGGAGTACGAGTCCTCGGAACCGGGAAGCTTCAGCCGCGTGAGGAGAAAGGTAGGAAGGAACACTAGGGTTGTTGCAGCCCTGGTTGTTAAGAGTCAATCTTTGATTCATTCTCCTAAAATGTCTAAGACTCACACCGGTGCAGAGAACGATTTTGGTAAAATGAAGGTCTGAAAGGTTGTTTGTTGTCAGGTTTCTGGTCTTGACGACCCAACCGCTTTTTTCGTCCCGTTTGATGTTGAGAACCTCGGTTTTATATAGGATCTTGTCTGAGAGGAACTTTGTAGCGAAAGATTCCATATAATCAGACACCACTTCTCCTGTTAAACGACCGCCTGTCTTTGCTGCATCAGGTGGGATCTCCATTTCCATTGACGAGAAGCGCATTTGTCCGTGGACGCTAATAAGTATTGACTGGTCAGTTTTAGATGACCAAGAAGACTTGTGGTAAGGTGAATACTTGTTCAGCAACAAGCCGGGATAGACCCTTCCTTTTGACCAGATTCCTCCCGGACTACTGTCGCAGGTGATTAGCTGTACACTGGTGAAGCCATCTTTTAAGAGTATATGAGCAGTAACGAGGGCAGAAGGGCCTGAGCCGATGATTCCAATATTTTGCTGAGAAAGATCCATTTCTTCGCCGTGGAGTCGAAAGGGAAGAAGGTCGCGGCTGGGGTAACTTGGAGTGGGATTGAACCTAAACGGATTTATATGTTCTCTAGATCCCTCCGTGCGTACTTGGATATCAGAATCGAGTCCAACGTGATGGCGACCCTTTGTCGAACAGTGATAGATATCCCCGAATTGGGGCAATGCCACTTTGATGTGTAAAGGCTAAGGATAGTGCGAGCCTGAAATGGTCATTTCATCCGTAGAATTGTGTTCCGACATGCCAGATGCAATGCCCATGAATCTCCATGGTCGTGATGATCCAATGAGATGGCGTATCGAGTACAGTCCGGCATTCGCGTTGGCTCAGCTGTAAACTGTTGTTTTGCAGGGTCACCTCGTGTTCCTTATCAAACTTCTTGGTGACATATGTACACCAGTTCAATTCTAACCAAGCACTCACCTGGGAACGTTCCTGGACATTGTACCCGTACCATCTGGGGCATTTACACGGTTCAATCAGCAGTGAGAATTACCTAAATATAAAGATGCAAACAACCTAGCAACAGAAGTTAGTGGGGCTTACAGACTTCCGAGGTTTACACTGCGACAATCTTCCTGAGATCAAGAACGCCATGTCATATGCCCAGATTGAACCTTGAATTCGCAGTAGAGTAAGAATAATTGCAGACAATTGGTTACGAATCGCATCCAAGCGATATCCCCAGTGGTATTGGGAAGTATAAGCACAGCCACAGGTCGGACATACCTCTTGTGATCTTGTATGGCAACCTGGGCGCAACCGTCGTGGGGTTACTTTGTTGACCACCTAGGGTTCCTGAATTTCTGAATTACCGGGTCCAGTCAGGCCAGGACCCCGGAATATCCCTATATCCTAGGTGCCAATCCAGACAAAAACTAGGGATTTTCGGCTGTCAGGCTGGATGAAAATCCGGACATTTGGGGATCTGAAAGAGGGGAAGGCCAGGTCCTGGGTATGTTGTGAAGGATCACAGGCCAAGTTTAGGATTGGACAGATTGACCAGTGGTTATAGTTCTGGGCTGGAAGTTTCCCTGAGGTACCAGCAGTGGGGTTCAAGTCTTATATGTTACTAATTTTTATTATTTATGTACATGTCTTAGTTGCAATCAAGTTTTATTCCATTTTCATCAGTTTCATTTTTCAGCTTTCAACTACTCCTATCTTTTAACATGTGGCCTTAAATGTTGAGGATAACACTAATCCTACTTCTTATAATACTACTTTCAATACTCTTAAATGGATTGGCACCAGCCAAATTTATACCAATAATCTTCCAGATTATGTATACTATACCAAAAATATTGCCATAGCAATCCTATTATAGTACTTGTTATGTCCAAGTCCAGAACCTATGTTAGAGAATATGATAGATTCTCTAAAAAGCTACTACTTGTACTATAGCCACACTCAAATGATATTGTTATTAATTCATTGCTTTGTCTTACCTAAAAATATGTACTTTACCTTTATGTACATAACACCAATAGACTATACCTATGTACTATCAAGAACAATATGTACAGTGCTTAGAATAACAGCTGGAAAGCATGACCCACTACTGAGAAAATACTATGATATATCCACCCATACATGTATATCTGTGGTCCTATAGTTACAACTAATAAATCATATGCCTATTTTAGGATGTAATTCTACCTTAGCTCAGGTTTTCAGTTTGTACAGAGGATTACTTGCTAATTATGCTTATCTTTGTACTAGACCTATTAATCAACCTTTCTTATATTTGTTTTTATACATTTTGTTTACTTTTACATTCTAATTCCTTACTCCATACTTTAGTATTATCTGTTCTGCTTATCATATTATGTTCCTGTTACCAATGTCATATAATATTCTTTTATCCTTTTTCTTATCTAGTTACTTTGTTATCTTGTCAGTTGACCTTCTAACACTTTTCTACTACTAGTATATAAGTAGTTCTCCATATACTTGTATTTAGTAGTCTGATTATCAACTTAGTCTCTGCCTACCTCCTCTATTACTCTCTACTATATGAGTAAATTCCTCTGCTCATCCACTACCTAGATCCAATCTCTGACCTAGTAACAAGTGGTTATCTAAGTAAAGACTACTATGGTACTTGGAGGGATATAGCACATAAGCTGAAGCCAAGGTCTTTTGTTTGTCCAGTCTACTATTTTATAAGGACTGTACCTCTATCAGTAGTATTATACTTAACACCTGTACTTGAAATACTTATCCATTAACAGATTACTAATAGGATCTACTTTATAGAAGTGTATTCAAAAGATTTACCTATTGAGAATAAGAGTACTACTAAGTATATATATTATACTATTCATGCAGTAGTATAAGTTAAACTCACAGAGATTTGATACTAGAACAAAAAGTATAGTTTAAATAGAGCTTGTAACTTGTTTAGGCTGTAGAATATATAAGAGAGTAGTAATTGTCCAAAAGACTAAGGATATACTGTAAGATATATAGATCTTATTGTTATGTCTGAATCTAGGACCTATATTAAGGGATACAGTAGATTTTCTGAAGCAATACCACTTATACCACCACTACAATCTAATAATACTGTCATCAACTCTCTACTTTACCTTACTTAGAAATATACAAGTAAAGTGGGTTAGAATGGAGGTAACCACTAGGATTGATAGAGTGATAGGGATCCCTAGCAGGCTGGCTCCTAGTATCACCTCTAGAATAGAAGTGATTTCAAGGTGGTCTAGGGCAGCTCTTTTGGAAGTTGCTCTGAGAGCAATTAGAATAGTTAGTAGTAGAAGTGTATAAAGCTTGTTGGTTAGATATTAAAGGTTTGGAGCCTTCATATCTTGCTCACTCTGCATTTGTAGTCTGTTAGACTACCTTCCAAGACAAATCAACAACATCTTGATTATTTGCCAGTGTTGTTTGAGCAACTACATTCCAATTGGGTGGTAAGATATTCAAGACAATCATTGCACCAAAAACTTCTGGCAATTTTACCTTAGCTATTTCTAATTAAGAAGCTATTGTTCTTAACTCAGTTAGATTCATTGCTAGATCTTGATTCCCTGAAATGCACTTTTGCAATATTCTTTGTAGAATTGAATATACCCTTATAGAAGAAGGTGTCCCAAATTGGGTATTCAAATCTTTCCATAGAAAACAAGGATCATCATGTCCATAGAATAATAGGAAATCAGGTAATGTACCATTTATAACAGCTAATGCCTGTTCTTGTGATTGTTTCCTTCTTTGATCTTCATCTATCAAAGTTTGCAGATTTTTAAGAGAAAGGTCTTGATTAATTATGAACTATTCTGACTGGTCAGTACTAGTAACAGTATTGAGAGTTAAGGCATCCTGAAGCCTTCTAGACCAGAATGCATAATTTTTAGGTCTATTGAGCTTAGGTAATCCAGAAACAATATTATTGGTAGACATAATATCTTCATTGAGGGAATTTCTTTCTAGAAGAATATTTACTTATCAAAGATAGGAATAATTTTGTTAGGCAAAGCCCTATCATTCTATCTTGGTTAAAGGACATGATAATAGTTTAACCATTAGTAAGGCTACTGAAATCTATAATCTATTGAGAAAACAACTGTAACAAGTTATTATTAGGGTAGTATTATGAACTATTCTTAGTTGTTTCATTTTTATCATGTACCCATTACCTTATATACTACTAGACTCACTCTAACTGTTTCATCTCCTGTTTTATATCTCTCTCTGACTTGTTTACTTATTTTTACTATAACTTCTTCTACTCTACTCCCCTATTCCTAGATACCACCACTAGTATATAAAGTATAGTAATACTCAATGTATTCCTTACACTTTACCAATTATATCATTTTTTCTTCTTTTTTCTACTTCCTTGTCTTTATCCAAAAACTTGCAACCTGAGTCCTAGACCAAGGTTGTAATATTTGGTAAAGTATCATTCAACTTACCTTACAAGAGGTGCCACTATTCATAGTTAGGCTTGGAATAATAGTCTTTGACCAGAATGATAGTATATAAGTAGCAGCAGCTTATCAAAAACACCAAGAAAACCCAGAGCTCCGAGACTAACAGATATCTAAGGATTACCAGTTACTACTAGATCCAAAAAACAAACAAAACCAAAAGTCCCTGAAGAACTTAAGTGACAAAAATCAGACTATAGCATAGACAAAGACACAGTTCTCTTTGAAACCCTATTTAATATAAAAGTTGCTGAGACTACATCCAACATAAAAGTTGCCAAAGACCTATTCAACATAGAAGTTGCCAAAGCCATATCTAATATAGAATTTGCCAAGACCTATGAACACAGCAAATCTGAAACATTTGACATAGAAGTCACTGAGAACTAATCTGATATAGAAATTACCAAAATACATGAGCACAAATACAGAGAACCTGAAACTGAATCTAAAATGGCTAATAAAGTTAACTTTCCAAAGAACTTAGCTCTAGAACCAGGATACTTCAATGGAGATAAAACCAAATTTGACAATTGGTAGAGAGTAATGTTCTTATGGACACTTTTCAACAAGATTGATGATAACAAGCAAAAGATAATCAGGATATTGGCAAGAATAAGAGGAGGATTTGCAGGACCATATGCAAATGCCAAATTATCAGCCATCTAGGACAAGAAAATGCCAACATTCAATGATTTCACCAAAGAAATAGTGGCTACATTCTCATTAGAAAACAGGAAGGTAATAGTAGAAGAAAAAATTGAATTGTTCAAACAAGAAAAAAGAAACACTGCTAACTTCATAATTGAATTTGAAGCACTAAAGATACAAGTAGAAACTGATGACATACATACCATATTCCTTCTTAAACAATACACCAGAGCAGACATTATCCAAACCATTGTAGGCTGTCTGGTAGCCTCAATTCCAACAATGTATGAGAAATAGAGAATCATAATCCTTGTAATAGGACAAGGATATGAAACTATAGACATCACCTAAGGAGACATTAGAACTACCACTGAAGTCTCTTATGGAGGTTGTAGACAACCAATAGAGATTGGAAAACAAAGAACAGATACCAATCAAAACAGCAAACCAAGATGTTTCAACTATAACCTGTGTAGGTATATTGTCAAATACTGCCACAAGAAGACAAAAGTCACATATACCAAAATAACATACTATAATTGTGGTAAGCAAGGCCATATTTTGAAGAACTGCAGAACACCAAAGAAAGTGCATATTAGAGAGGTTACAAAAGAGTCTAAGCAAGAAAAAGAGACAAAAGAGGATTTTGTCAAAAGTTTCAAGTAGGTACAAATCTGTGAGCCAATAAACCTAGACTTCCTATTTTACTTCACAATAGATGATATATGATTTTGTAGAAACAAAACTTGATGTACAAACTTCTTCTCAACTCAACCATCAAAATAAGGAAAGGATCCAAACAAATCACCATGCTAGTGAACTCTGGATATATCTACATGTGCAGAGAGTAGTAGAAGAAGAACAAATCCCAACCAGACCCCTTGAAACTCCAATAAGGGTAATCAATGCCAATGGAACCAAAAACAAGAAAGAAGAAATAACTTATACAGTATACCTAATACTAAACAACAGAAAACACACAGAAAACATTGAAGCAATAGTAATACAACTAGAGAGTACAGACCTATATCTTGGATATGACTGGCTTGTCAAGCACAACCCCAATTGATTGGACAAACAACATAATATGTTTCACAAGATGTCCAAAAGATTGTACTACATACTACAATGGCATATGGTTTAACAAGAGAATACACATGATGAAGGAATACATAGAAGAGAAAAAGACCAACTAGACAAACTCAAAAGACCTACTAATGTACTTACAGCAATATACATACCTGTTCAACAAAAAAAACTTCAACCAACTACCTGAACACACAATATGGGACCATGAGATAAACCTATCTGAAGATGCACCACTGGTAGTATAGTCCAAAGTCTACCCTATGATAATAATAGAAAAACAAGAGTTACAGAAATTTCTTGATGAAAACATTGCCTCAGGACAAATTTGACCATCATAATCCCCTTATACCACCCCATGCTTCTTTATACCCAAAAAAGATGGAACTAAGTGATTGGTTCAAAACTACAAGAAGCTAAACAAACACATAATCAAGGACAAGACACCACTACCACTTATAAGCAAAGTTATTAATTAACTCAAAGATATAAAGATGTTTAACAAACTTGACATTATATGGGGATACAATAATATCAGAATAAGAGAAGGCAATGAATAAAAAGCAGCATTTGTAATGAACAATGGATTATTTGAACCTATGGTTATGTTCTTCAGAATAAGTAACTTGCCAGTGACATTTTAGAGGATAATGAACATAGTATTCCAAGAAATGTTACACAAAGGGGTAGTTATCACCTATATAGATGATTTCATTATCTCAGGATCCACCCAGAAGGAACTGAAAGACAAAACAAAACAATTCCTTGATATCACAGCCAAATACCATTTATACTTCAAGAGGTCAAAATACCTTTTCAATGCAAAAGAAATACCAATACTGGGATTTGTGGTTAGACAAGGCAGTATTAAATGAAGGAGGAGAAGGTAAAAATGGTAAAGGAATAGCCAACACCCAAATCCCTGAAAAACATCAAGAAATTCCTAGATTTCATAAACTTCTACAAATGGTTCATACATAACTTCAGTAATATAGCAGACTCTCTACATGAGTTGAAGAAAAAAGACACTCAATAGACATGAACAGAAAGACAACAACAGACCTTTGAGAGAATCAAGGAAAAATCACAAGCAAACCAGTACTAGCAATACCACAGGACAAGAGACAATACAAGGTAGAGATAGATATATCAGGCTATGACATAAGAGCAGTACTATCACAAAAACAGAAAGAATACTGGTACCTGATTACCTTTCACTTAAGAACAATGATACCTATAGAATGCAACTACCAAATCTATGATAAGAAACTACTAGCCATCCAAGAAGTAATTAAGACATGGAAACAATATTAACTCAATGCCAATGGACTATTCGGAATCTGGACTGACCAGAAGAACCTGGAATACTTCCAGAAACTGCAACAACTCACAGGATAACAAGCAAGATAGCAGATGGAGTTACAAGAATACCATTACACACTGAAACATATCCCTGGAAAGATAAACAGAAAAGCAGACATACTATCAAGATTAACAAAAACAAATACCACCTGAGACAACACCAACATTACCTTATTACCTAATTATCTATTCAATGACACAATCCCCAAAATCTGACAAATCTGGGAAATCTTAGGGGAAGAAGAACTAAAATACTGAATACAAAAAGAAACAAAAAGAGAAACATAATGGCTGAAAGAAAAAGAAAAATGACCAGAGAAAGTATGGGAGATAGATTACCAATATTTGAAGGAAGAATATATATCCTACCCAATAACCAAATATGACAAGAGATACTCTGGTAACATCATAACAAAACAGATGTAGTATAGAACGAGGGTATGGGCTGGTGAGCAAACACTTTAATGAGCGTGGCCAAATCCAACAACCACTTTGCTTCCAACTAAAAGGAGTTGATTAGTGGTACAGAGCGTCGAAGATTTGAGAGGAATTGACCAGGAAATAGTCGAGAAAAACGGTGATCAAGTTTGGGTAATTAATGGAGTTGAGATAGATAAGAGACAAAGTGGCTTTGGGAATCTGAGGGGATTTAGATACTCATTCGTATTTCACTGCCTTCCCCTATCGAAGACATACTACTTATATACATACATGAATATGGCCCAGTTTTAGAAGTGTGAAAGAAATATGCCAAGGTACATTTTAATAAAGTAATTAGACCGAAAAACGGGAAGAAAAATGAAGGTAATCATCTATGGACAAGGTGTAGAACAATAGGGGACCAGGTACAAATGGATTGATAATGTTTTTATACTATAAAGGTAGGATGGAGAAGAGAGAAGGTAGGAAGAGGTTAGGCAGAATATATTATTTATTTGGGACTTTCTCCAGATGATCATCTACAGTGTAGACCTACAATTGGACTTAAAGGGGATAGCTTACAGTTATGAAATAGAAATGGAGGAGGCATAGAAATGGGGAAGAGGGACAGAAGACTTGACTTTGGGATGTTTATGATGATGCCCCGACCCAGTGATAGGCGCTCCGAGATTTTTGATCCGAAAAGACTCTTTTGGAGACGATGTGAGAGTTCAGCAGTAGCCAAACGTCACTCTCCACAGTAGGACACCCTGGATAACATCAAATAATCAAACTTCTTAAACAGAGTTATTAGTAGCCACAAATGTGCAATGATATCAAATAATATATCAAGGGATATGACACATGCCAACAAAACAAAATACTTTGGACAAGACTCATAACATATCTCCATCTATTACTGATACCAATGGAACCTTGGGAAAAAATATCAATTGACATAATAGGACCATTACTAGAGTTAGATGGATATAATGCAATACTTGTCATAGTTGATTGTTTCAGCAAAATAATCAGACTATGTGTGGTAAACACTACATTAACATCCAAGAAACTAGGATATATATATTAAGATGATATATGGAGAACATATGGAATACCCCACAAAATTATCAGTAACAGAGGCCTATAATTCATGTCAAAATTCATAGCAGAGCTATGCTAAGCAACTGATACCCAAAGAAACTTATCTATGGCATACCACTCCCAAACCAATGGTCAAATAGAGTGTATCAACCAAAAGGTTGAAGCATACCTCAGAAACATAATAAATCATGCATAGAACAACTGGAAGAAATGGTTGACTATGGCAGAATTCCAATATAATGACAAAATTCACACTACCACTGGACTGTTATGAACTATAGATAAACAGTACATTTCTATCATGCACCTATCACACTTATTATTCCTATATATCCATTTCATCCCCTTGTTTCATCTCTTATGGCTGTACTCTTCCTGACTCATTCTATTTGTCCTTATGACTCCTTTACTCTGTTCCTTTATTCTTAGCTCTTACCACTAGTATATAAAGTGTAGTAATACTTGATGTATTCCTTACACTTTACCAATTATATCATCCCTTTCTCTTATCTCTACTTCCTTGTCTTTATCCAAAGACTTGCAACCTGAGTCCTAGACTAAGGTTGTAACATTTGGTAAAGTGTCATTCGACTCACCTTGTAAGAGAAGTGCCACTATTTGTAGCTAGGGTTGGAATAATAGCCTCTAACCAGGACAACAGTATATGAGTAGCAGTAGCTTATCGAGAACACTAAGAAGACCAAGAGCTCCGAGACCAACAGATATCCAGGGATCACCTGTAATCACTGGATCCAAATGACAAACAGAACCAGATATCCCTGAAGGCCTTAAAAGGTAGAAATCTGACCACAGTATAGACAAAGACACAGCTCTTTTCGAGACCCTATTCAACACAGATGTTGCTAAGACCACATCCAACATAGAAGTTGCCAAAACCCCATTCAATACAGAAATCACCGAAGCCACATCCAACATAAAAGTCACTGAAACCTACGAAAACAGAGAATCCAAAGTATCTGACATAGAAGTCACTAAAACCCATGAGAACAAACACAGTGAACCAGAATCAGAGATAGCCAATGAAATCAACTTCCCAAAGAACCTAGCACCAGAACCAGGATACTTCAATGGAGATAGAACCAAGTTTGATGATTGGTGGAGAGTAATGTTCTTATGGACACTTTTCAACAAGATCAACGATAACAAACAGAAAATAATTGGAGTACTAGTATGAATGAAAGGAGGACTAGCAAAGCCCTATGCCAATGCCAAGTTACAAATGATTCAAGATAAGAAAATACTGGCATTTGATAACTTTGCAAAGGAAATGGTAACTACCTTCTCCTTGGAGAATAGAAAAGCAATAGCAGAAGGAGAAATCAAGTTGTTCAAACAGGGAAAGAGGAACACTGCGGACTTCTTAATAAAGTTCGAAGTATTAAAGACCCAAGCAGGAACAGATGATGCACATGCCATATTCCTCCTCAAATGACACATCAGAGCAGATATTATCCAAACTATTGTAGGCTATCTGGTAGTCTCAATCCCAGACACATACAGCAAATGGAGAAACACAATCCTTGCAGCGTAATTAGACAAATATGGGAGATCTCAGGAGAAGAGGATCTGAAACACCAACTATGAGAAGAGACAAAAAGGGAAACACAGTGGTTAAAGGAAAAAGAGAAATGACTAGAGGAGATATAGGAAATAGATAGAATACCAATGTTTGGAGGAAGAATATATGTCCTGCCTAACAGCCAAATATGATAAGAAATACTTCGACAATACCATGACAAAACAGATGTAGGACACCCAGGACAACACCAAATGATTGAACTCCTTAAACGGAGTTATTGGTGGCCTCAGATGCATAATGACATCAAACAATATATCAGAGAGTATGAAGCATGCCAATGAAACAAAATACTCCAAACAAGACCGACAACACATCTCCATCCACTACCGATACCAGCGGAACCTTGGGAGGAAATATCAATTGACATAATAGGACCACTACCAGAATCAGAAGAATATGATGCAATACTTGTCATAGTCAATTGTTTCAGCAAAATGATCAGATTGCATGCAGTCAACACTACCTTAACATCCAAGGAGTTAGGAGATATCTACCAAGATGACATATGGAGAACATATGGAATACCCTGCAGAATTATCAGTGACAGAGAACCACAATTTGCATCTAAATTCATGGCAGAACTATACCAAGCAACAGGAACCTAGCAAAACTTATCCATGGCATACCACCCACAAACTGATGGTCAAACAGAGCACATCAACCAAGAGGTTGAGACATACCTCAGAAATGTAATAAACCACATGCAGAACAACTGGAAAAAATGGTTAGCCACAGTAGAATTCCAATACAATGACAAAATCCATACAGCTACCAGATATTTGTCATTCAAAATAGTTTATGGACAACACCCTTGGAAAGGAGATATAACAAGTATCACCAAGGCACCTGCAATTACGGAACAAATACAGGAGTTACAAAACATGCGACAAGAGGTGATGAAAATGTTACAACACAGTCAGACACAAATAGAGAAATGCAACAGCACCAAACTGGAACATGAGTATACTCCAGGAGAACAAGTTTGGCTTGAAGTGAGTAACATTAGGACAATGAGACCAACCAAAAAGCTGGATCACAAACGATATGGACTGTTCAGGATAAAAGCAAAAATAGGCAAAACAAGTTACCAATTGGAATTACCTAAAACATGGGCAATACATGATATGTTTAATAGCAGACTCCTCTCCCCCTATCAAAAACCCGAGTTTGACAGCCAGTATACCCCACCACCACCGATGCCTGAGATCATCAACGATAAAAAACAATACAAAGTAGAAGAGATCCGAGGACACCACATGGGAGGATAACGAAATCAATTCCTAGTACATTGGAAAGGTTATACCTCCGAAGAAGACACATGGGAAGATGAGTCAGAATTGGAAAATGCTAAGGAGGCAGTTCAAGAATTTTTAGACAAGATTTTAAGGATGAAACCTATAAAAAGGGGGGGTAAAAAGCAACAATTATGAACAACAAATCTTATATTACAAGAAATCACTACACCCAATGCACCTCATGCTATATCCACTGCACTCTAGACTTTGCCAATTACCTCCACAATACACCATGCATGCCAAACACAAACCCACCCCCTTCCCAGCTAATGATACAGATTTCGAACAAGAGTTCAACAACCTCCTTGATGCCCAGTCCACCGAAGACCAGATTGAACACTATACTGCCATAACCAAAGGACTTACATATATTGCCCATGCCATCAACAACCTCCAAATCCAAGCCAAAGCCCTGAGCCATATCTTACTTGTTACTACCACCAGAGCCCTCCCAGCTGGAAAACACAAACTCATGAAGGAGTTATTGGATAAAGCAGCCACCAACCTTAACATATTGGTACATTCCAATGCAAAGAAATGCATCCAAAGTGCCTTAATCATGACAGGCAAAAGATTTGACCACCTCACCAACTCTAGCAACAATCCCACCTATAGACTTGCTCAAAGGCTAATGGATCTCAATTTATACATCCCCACTACCTTACCTGACAAACCACCCTACCACAAAGATGACGAACAGAAATGGTTAGATGAAGGAATGGAGGGAATAGACAAATCAGTCCCAGACTATCTAATGGAACCAGATATGCGAGATGAAGTAGACCATCTCCTTATACAACTACCTGACATGGACCCACTGCCCAAACCAACAATATTTAACCCACCACCATCTTACCTCACACTCAAGGATGGAGGACAGTTCGAAGAAAACTACTGAGAAGAGATAGTACACAACCTCGTCGCAGCCAAAACAAATGATACTGCTATATTCCAAGGATGCACTATAGCCCTCTTCAGAAGAGAACAGGACTATGTCCCCTTCTGGATTGGATGTCGACACAAGTCAGGAATCCTAATGATTGGTCCTACCAAACATCAACTCATCAATGTCTTATACAAAGAATAAGACGACAAGTAGACCATGACATTTCATGGGGTCATGAATGTAAAAAGGGAGGTATTGTTATGAACTATAGATAAACAGTACATTTCTATCATATGCCTGTCACACTCATCATTCCTATGTATCCATTTCATTCCCTTATTTCATCCCTTATGGCTGTACTCTTTCTGACTCATTCTATTCATCCTTATGACTTCTTTACTTTGTTTCTTTATTCTTAGCTCTTACCACTAGTATATAAAGTGTAGTAATACTTGATGTATTCCTTACACTTTACCAGTCGTATCATCCCTTTCTCTTATCTCTACTTCCTTGTCTTTATCCAAAGACTTGTAACCTGAGTCCTAGACTAAGGTTGTAACATGAACACTTGCCATTCCAGATAGTTTACAGGCAATATCCTTAGAAAGGAGATATAACAAACATGACCAGAGCACCCACAATTACAGAATGAATACAGGAGTTATGAAACATACAACAGAAAATGATTAAAATACTACAATATAGCCAGACTCAAATAAAGAAATGCAACAACACCAAACCAGAGTGTGAGTATATTCCAGAAAAATATGTATGACTTGAAGCAAGCAATATCAGAACAATAAGACCAACTAAGAAGCTAGATCACAAATGCTATGGACTGTTCTTAATAAAGCAAAAATAGGTAAAACAAGTTACCAACTGGAATTATCTGAAATATAGGCAATATATAATATGTTTAACAGCTGACTTCTCTTCTCCTATCATGAACCCAAGTTTGACAGCCAGCACACTCTACTACCACTGATACCCAAGATTATCAACAACAAAGAACAATATGAGGTAGAAGAAATCTAAGGACACTGTATGAGAGGATGGAGAAATCAATATCTAGTACACTAGAAAGGATATATCTCCAAGGAAGATATATAAGAAGATAAGTCAGAACTAGAAAATGCCAAGAAGGTAGTTCAGGAATTTTTGGACAAGATTTTGAGGATGAAACATATAAAAAGGGGGAGTAAAAAGTGACAATTATGAATAACAAATCTCATATTACAAAAGATCACTATACTTAACACACTTCATGCTGTATCCACTGTACCTTAAACTTTGCCAATTACCTCCACAATACACCATGCATGCTGAATGCAAACCCAACCCCTTTCCAGCTAACAACACAGAATTTGAGCAAGAACTCAACAACTTCCTCGATATCCAGTCCACTGAAAAACAAATCAAACATTATACTGCCACAACCAAAGGACTCACCTACATTGTCTATGCCATTAACAACCTTCAGGTCCAAGCCAAAGCCTTAAGCTGTATCCTACTTGTCACTATTATCAGAACCCTGCCAGCTACTATGTCAACCAGAAAACATGAACTTATGAAGGAACTATTGGATAAAGCAGCCACCAATCTTAATGTATTGGTATACTTTGATACAAAGTGATACATCCAACCCTAGTCATAATAAGCAAGAGGCTCAATTATCTTATTGACTCTAGTAACAACTTTACTTACAAACTTGCTCCATGATTGATGGATCTTGACTCATATACCCCTACCACATTACCTGACAGACTACCATACCATAAGAAAGATAAACAAGAATGGTTAGATGAAAGAATAGAAGAAATCAAGAAGTCAGTAGCAGAATAGCTAATAGAACCTAATATAAGAGACAAAGTAGACCATCTCCTAATTTATATCCCCAACTTCAACCTACCAACCAAACCTATCATATTCAACCTGCCTTGATTATACCTCATATTGAAGGAAAAAGAACAACTTAATAATAACTATTGGTAAGAGATAGTTCACAACTTAGTTGCAGCTAAAACAAATGATACCACTACCTTCCAAGGATATACTATCACACTCTTTAGAGGAGGACAAGACTATACACCCTTCTGGATTGGATGCAGACATTACTTAGAAACCCTGATGATCAGTTCCACTAAATGCCAACTTGTCTTTTTTTTTTAATTTTTTTTTAATCAACAATTTATATAGCGGTGCTCGAATGCAGTCTGCATATACATACATACAAAAGTAAAATGTACAAAATGTTCAGAGTAGGGAAAGTGAACTATGTGTAAACTAACCCCTTGAGACTCAACGCCATCTAGTGCATACACTAGAGAGATGTTTGGTACCTACGTTGATCAGCAAGAAAATGGAAAAGAGGAATTCGGAAAGAGAGTGAGTGAGAGAGAGAGATTGATAGAAAGAAACTATCTACTCGCAATCACAAAGGGGGGCTTGACTAAGGGGCCCCTTGCAGACTAATGCCCTTACCCCCCAAAGGCGGTATCGTGGTATCAACTTAAGCAAGTACACTCGGCTTCTCTCCAAGACCCACCAACAGAGAATTTAGACCTCTCCGGCCAGGCCGCACATTCTCTGCATGGTCTGCCATGGTCCACCAGTAGTTCCAGGGTTCCACCCCTGGCTGGCTTCCTGTACCCCAGCACCCGCTTCGCTATGCCTATAGGGTACAGATCTGCATGTTAATGGTGTCTGGGGTCTCTGTCTTGCAGGGACTGCTACTAGGGAGGTGATTGCGCCTTGCTTACAAAGCAAATCCACGGAATGCCTTACGGCACCCATGTGGAATAGCGCCCTGGAGTTTGAGTGATCCCTACTAATGTCCAATGCTGCTAGGGAAAGATATACACATCCTAACTGCAGTTGGAGGGGGGTAGCCTGTCCTTGCAGTTGGCTTGTTTTTTGCCCTAACCCCCTCTTATTAACTCCTATCCTTACGGACCCTCTCGGGCTCAGCTAGGTGGTTTTTCTCAATGCACCCCCAGCTGGGGAATGGAGCAGAATGAAGCCTCTCCCGTAGTTCCCATGTTGGAGTAGACACCTAGTTAGACTAGACTTGTACCACAGCTCAGTCAAATAGACCGACGCTGGTCCCGCCATTGGGGAACTATAACACTATTTTGGGAGTGTACTGGGTCCCTCCACTGCTAGAGGAACCCTCAAGGTGAATGGGCAGAAGGTAACCAGCATGCCTAGTCTTTGAGCCCCTTTGCCAAGGGGGCACCCCCTGCCATCCTGTATGACCTGGTATCAACTCTCGTCTAGAGAAAGTGACAGGCATACCTTGTCATTAAGGTCCTTTGCCAAGGGGCCACTCCCCCTGCTCAAACTAATTCTCGTCCACCGTATGATGGATCCCAACCTCTGTTTGTGCATCCAAGATCAAGCAAGTATGCAGTGGCCAGCATACCCAGCCTTTAACCTCCTTCACTAAGGGAGTACTACACATCACCCTGTGTATAAGACAGTGCCAGGACCTAACATCCAGCAAGAACAGACCAGAAGCCCCCAACCAGAGAACCGTCCCAATTAGGAAGGTAGTGGTAAGGGGTCAAGAAGGGGCATGCCAACTTGTCAATGCTTTATACAAGGAGAAGGATACTAAGTAATCTACTATACTTCATAGAGTCATGAATGTAAAATAGAAGGTATTGTTATGAACTATTCTTAGTTGTTTCATTCCTATCATACACCCATTACCTTGGACTCACTCCAGCTATTTCATCTCCTGTTTTATATCTCTCTCTGACTTGTTTACTTGTCTCTACTATAACTCCTTCTACTCTGTCCCCTTATTCTTAGACAATACCACTAGTATATAAAGTGTAGTAATACTCAATGTATTTCTTATACTTTACCAATTGTATCATTCCTTCTTCTTTTCTCTACTTCTTTGTCTTTATCCAAAGACATACAACCTGAGTCCTAGACTGAAGTTGTAACAGGTAGTAGTAGTAAATACAGTAGGAGAGAACATAAGGTCTACTTACTAAGGAAGTACACTTCTATTTGATACTTATAAAAGGATAATTTGGATAGATAGATATTTGTTATGAAATAGTTGTTTTTAGTGGTGAATAGTTTGAAATCAAGTAAATCAAGGTTTGGGTTGTACTAGAGAAGATAAGCAATTGTGAGAAAGTTGTTTAATTGAACAAGATGCAGAACATGTTTGCTACATAGGGTTTATATATATCTAGGAGAGTATAAATGAGTCATACTACATATGGTATTGGAAATACATAGAATGTTCTATCTGACTCTTACTAAGTACTATAGAACATGTATATAAGTTATTGGAACTATATAGAATGATCCATTAAGTACCAATCATTATTACTAGTCATAATTGACTCAGTATGACATTTATCATATGCAGAGCAACTCATAGGAAGTTTTAGTTTAGTCTATTATTATTATAATGACTTCATAATCTATTTATAGAATATGACTAAAACTTCAATGTAAGGTATTCTTTCTTAGTCAAAACCTCTGACCCCTAGGTACCTTGCACCATATGTCACATGCTGTGCACTGGTACTATGTATACTTTGAAAATCAAAATAGGTTATTCTAGCACCAAATGGGCATTAAAAACACTTTTAATGGCAATTTCCCAGGTCCTGAGGAATTTATGAATACTCTCGCCATTTTCTTGCAATCTGTTAGATAAGGTGACCTAACTGTACAACTCTGTCACTGTGGTAGGTCAGTGTAGTCATAGCCTATCCTTTTCATCCATTCTTCAACCTCAAACGCCGGCTCTGCCATATAATCGATACATTCCTGCCAGCTCTCCGGATCCTTATCCTTCTGCGCGGCATATCTCATGCCAAGATGCTCGAACCAGGGTGGATAAAACCCTGAGAACCCCCAATCAACCACCCACAGGACATGGTTATTGTCCAGCAGTAAGTTGCGCATGTTCAGGTCGTTGTGCGTAAAAACCAAGGAGGTAAACGCGGATGTATCAAGGGGTTTGCAGTTTAAAGAAGGTGCCCAACCTCGAGAGGCACGTTCTTCAGCGGCACTATGTTCTTTTCTGAAATGAGTCTCGAGGGCGGAGATCGTTGGGAATGGACCTTTCGCATCGAAGCCGAATTGAAGTCCGTTGCAAAGTAAGGGCGCGGGACCCAGCGGACCGGGAGTGTTGCTAGACGAGGAATATTGGACTCGTCGAAGCTGGCGAAGGTAAAGGCGCATTGTCAAAATGACTTTGAGCTTTCCCAAGACAGACAACGAGGGCCAGGCGACGCGGAGCTGTTGGCTGTTTGGCACCAAGTCCATAACAATCAGGCCGTTTCCTTCTGGGTGAAGATGACGTATGGCGCGTCTCACGCGTGGGATAGCAATTTTTGTTTGCTTCCGGACGAGCTCCATGGCGAGCGCTTCGGAGGTGGTAGAGTCCCAGTCACGGCCCAATTTCACAACTGTGTCTTCTGAAATTTGGACAAGCTTGTCGTCCGAGCCCTCGAGATATGGCGCAGATTCAACGGCGCGGATTATCTTCTCGTCCGTCCAGGTATTGGATTCCGGGGACTGTCCTCAGTGCATTAGTACTGTATACCAGAGCTGAGCCTGCGTGGTAATCTACCCGAATAGGTGCTCGACGAAGTAAGTCGTACACCCAAAATGGGCCATCCAACATAGTCAGGGCAGCGGCCACCAGATGAAAAGCGAAACGCTCAAGCCTGTGCGAACACTCAGAACGTTACTCTGACGAAACGTGGGCAAGCTTACATGCGTGAGTCCTTGAATAACTACGCCTAGTTGGTGGTTGGAAGCAGAGCCTGGCAAACACGCCACAACTTTGATCTAAGAAGTGGAAGTTGGCGCCCATTGCGGCCTTTACGCCAGTCAGTGCGTGCGCGTATATATGGATAGAATAGCCAACTATGTAGGTACCATCCACCCAAGATCATGTCATCAACTGGTGGGTTGTGACATTCATGCCTTGATCCCTACTGACTTTCGGTTGCCACAGCCAAACCGATCGATTGGGGGAAGTATACGAAGAGCGATGGTGAAAAGACAGTGACCGCAATATACATGGTTGGTATTCCCACATTTCCAAAGAGTACCAACCCAGCGAACGCTGCACAACATCTCGTCCATTGGCGTGTCCACCTTCGGTGGGCTGGAAAACATGGACTCGCCCAAGCATCTGTCGTCTGTCAGTCTCTCAACCATGATATCCATATACAATATTACTTACTCTGATGTCCAGTGGACACATATAAAAGTAAGGCTGATCCTATCGTCACGATCGAGTGAGCGGTTCTTTATCCTCTGCCATTACCCAAAGCCCTGATCGCATCTACCCTCCCTTCAGCATTTATAGCAAATTGTCCCTTGTGTCGAACAAGGCATCAAAAAACTGGTCATTGCCGATTCAGGTCATCAAAGCGAATCTTAAAGTCCAGGAAGTCTTGGACTTGATCACTGCAAATGGCCGCGAGCGTTACAAGTACGATGGGAATGGAAGTGGTTGCCTCTCTTGGTGCACCAAGTTGTTAGATGATTACGTAGCTGCTGGATATGTGGACTCCCAAGCTACCAAGCGCTTTGCGGAGTTTATCAAGGCTACTCGTGAAAGTGAACCTGCTTACTGGATCCCTGATGACAAGGGTACCTATATCTAATCCATTATGCCCACATCATTCGGTATCCATGTACTACTAGTTTTCCGAAGGTCAAACTGAAAGTGTCCACTATCTGAGTTTTAACTTTCCTACGTTGTTTAATATACATATGTAAATACCTGTGATGTACCTTGCTTGTTTACTCCCCAAATCCCATCGTCATGTTGTCTCTGTCTCATAATCCAGGCCCTCTAATCTTTGATCTTCATCCATCAGCTGTTCGGTGACCTGTTTCTGCCCACCAGCAGCAGAGACTCACGGGGTGCCATTCTTCAACCTTAGTGTAAATATTCAAGAGATTGAAGGACTCCTGCTCTTCCTCTATGCCGTTTATCTTGACCTCGGAATAGGAAAGGCTCAGAAACCAGAACTAGGACCAGAATTAGTATTATTTGAACAAAAGAGGGTTGTGCAAATATCGGAACCGTGCTACACAAAACAGAATCGTGCATTGACCCAGCACTCCTCCAGAGGCAGAAAATACCAACCGTGGCAAACTCACGACAAGCGCTGAACATTTGCCTATAGTGCTGCTGTATGCCAATATTTGAGAAGACTTGGTAACGCAGATGTGAGGTATGGAAGGATACCCGGTACACGTTTCCATCCGGGGTTGAGAAACAAACGTACCCATCAAGTAGTACGCCGTTCATAGTAAATTAGGCGAGGAGCTCTTTTCCAACTCCATTAGGACCACCGTATGTGCCAGAACCACTCAACTCCAAAGCGCTTACTATAACTGATCAACAGAAGCACATGCCCGCAGAATAAAGAGACTAGGTTGGAAATCTAGCACTCCTATCAGTTAACTAACTTGTGGGGTTGATGAAGCTAAATCGATGTGAGAACATACGTTACAAACTTCACTCAGACAATAGAGAGGAACGACCGCGGACCACGTTACTTCAGAGCCAGAACGAACTCACAAGCGCCGATAATGCGTGGGAATGACATCTGCTACCACATATGCGCTAAACCTCTTTTCGGGAAAACGATCAATTTTCTTGAAAACTGTGGATTGGAAGACTGACAATTACGTCCTTCTCTCAATATGTTTCGATACCTCCGCGGTCTGATCCTGGCCTTCACTATCAAAACAGCTGGGCAAGGAAACCTCGAAATTTCGCTGAGGTGCCTTCGGAAAATTCATAAGGGACCCAGTACTACTTCCCGGATCGACAGCACGCACGTACGCCGGAAAACGACCAAGGTGTTGCTCCGTTCGACTGATGCTTCCCGTCAAACCCCAAGTGGCATATGTCATCCGTCATCCATTCTCTGGTTCCCCCGAAAATACCTTCGAAATTTTATCTTCTCGCTCAGAAATCACTGCCCAAGCAAAGATAGAACCGCCAGCAAGCCTAAGGATGGGTAGCCTTTCACACCTGATTGCCTACAAGATCGTAGTGATTCACGGTGAAACCGGTTCTGGGTCCGACGGCTATTGCGGTGCAGAAGGCCATACCCTGGCATTCCCTCCTTAATCAATTTCCCGGTAATGAGAGCAGACCGATTTGTGTTCCTGGTTCTCATCCGGGACTTGCTTGGCGGAACCGACCTGACACCCCATCTTACGTCTACCACAACTCGGATGCGAGCAGTATCGGCTCTCACCCCAGCTTGTCGTCGTGGCGCCCAGATTTTCAAAACTTCTCGAGGCTTGCGAAGCAACCGGCGGGAAGAACAGAAGCATTTCCGGCGTAGGAGTTTCATCTTGCTATTAACTTCTCTTTCTGGGAAGGTTCAATGACATAGTATCCCATTCCACTTCTGGTCAAGGCGGATTCACTCCGATTAGACGGACTTTGGAGGGGCGAGTTTCTGGTCACCTTATAACCAAGCCGATTTTCTGCTTGTATGTGAGCGCAGCAACCATGCCTAGCACTGAACTCCTGTACGGCACGATTTTTCCTGATTCTAACTTTCCCCGCATTAATACGACGGCTTATACAGCCTCGGCCCTATGCTTATCGGCGTTTTCGCCAACACCATTCTTTATGGCGTATGTGACGTTCGATTGGACTTGAATGGCCTCTAACTTTAAAACAACGACAGATTCTGATTGTGCAGGTGAGGCCCTGGCCGGCAAAACCCATGATAATCAAACCCTGACCCTTGCCTAGTCCTTCATTTACTACCAGACTTACAAAAGGTAAACCATGGACCCCCTCCTCCAAATGTCGTTGTGCTCAAGGACAGTGCCTGTCAGAGATCCCTTGTGGATCCGGTATTTTGTACGGTTTCACCGGTCTGCTACCCCGCTCGGTACTCACGAGATGCGCTTTTAGGTACTATACCTTTTCCTTCTCGAGACTTTGAACACCGGGTTTGATATCGGAATGATGTACGAACCCTTGATTAAGCGCTTTGGTATATTATATTCATCTGTCCACAATGACATCTTTTCTGAACATTAACTTCTCCATAGGAACTCTACGAGCTATCACGGTCGCTCCCCTCAGTGCGTTCGTTTTTCAAAGATACATACCTTGGAGCCTCATGCCATATGAATTCTTTTTTCTGATCAATAGTGTTGGATGCCGGTAAGCTATGAGCGCCACATGTCCGCTTTCTCGTTCGGCGGTCTGATTTGTCTGATCTTCATAGATCCCATTGTCACCGTGCGTACTTTGGAATTTATTCAGATGAAGGCTGACTAAAAAAATATTCTTTCGCAGGTCATGATCTCAACGCCTGTTCAATTATTCATGGCTTGGAGGATCCAAGTGATCAACAAATCAACATTCATAACGTCCTCTATCATCTTCTTCGCTCTGTGCGCACTCGGTGAGCGAACCACTTATAGGCAAGTTGGATCTTGGATTGATGGGTTTTTTCTCAGTTGGGGGAATCGCCACCACGGTCTCGGTGTCACTTATTCCAGAGTTTGCAAGACTTCAGCAGTTCCATGGTGCTGTGATTACTTGGTTGGCATCTTCAGCTGCTGGGGACGTCGTCATCACGGCCTCCCTAGTTTGGTCTTTGGTAGGATCCTGAGCAACCTCTAGACTACAGATCCGACTGACGCCGCCATGATTTAGTATCAACGAAAGACAGGATTCAAGAGCACAGATGATCAGATCAGCAGGATTATGAAATGTAAGTTGGGAGCCTGGATTTTCGACTTCTCGAACTAGTCCATAATTCTGACCTCTCACAGTAACCATCCAGACTGGTGCCATAACAGCGGTCTCGGCGGCAGCCGACGTGATCATCTTCGTTCTTGCACCAGTAGGTTGTCTTCCCAAATTATAGTTGCCGAGACTGATCACGAGTTTAGAAAACGACGCTGTAAGTATTTTTGGGATGCAGTTTGATATGAGACCGGTCTTTGTTCATATTGATTTTGGCAGCAACTTCATTTGGGATTTTGCTCTCTCGAAACTATACACCAACTCTCTTCTGTGCACGTAAGCTGGGAATATTCAGGGGGGACTTCTCGTTCATAAAATCTTATTTCCGAAAATAGGTTGAATGCCCGTGCGGGATGGAACAATCTTGCCGGTAATCCCAATGGCACCCATAATGTTCTCTTCGGAGACCAGGTCTCCGGGTCTCAGCGACAAGTCACCATCAATGGGAAGGTATGGACCATGAATCTCGTTATGAAATGTATCCTTTACCTTGTCCGATGCAGCTTTCTCATCAGCTTCAAGCTAACCGCCAAGTTGTGAGTCCTGCACCGGAATCAACCTTTGATTTACAAGCTTTTGCTTATACGTCATCACCACTCTACTACAGACAAGTACAGGTGTCTTTGAGCTAGACACATATCTGTCGTCTGGCTACGAGACGGAAGGAAAGTCACCGGTATCCGAGAATATGGACCCGGAACGAGGGATCTCCGTCACGAGAGTAGTCGAAAGAATGGTGGAAGATCCCACTCCTGTAAAGGCAGAAAAGGGTGACCGAAAATCGTGCCCAGGTCCAATAGAAATAGGCCAGGCAGCTTAAAGGCGTGGAGTGTGGTGGACAAAAACCGAAGATCGTCATTGTCAGTGTCTGGATCTGGATACCCAATCACTGTACGTGAAAGAAATTGTAATGTAGTTTGATCCTGCTGCCTCGATGGCGTCGGTTCATGGAACACACACTGAGGCTAGATTAGACTTGGTAGACACTACTAGCTTGTATGACTTCACTGCTGTAGTCCTTCGATTTCGAACAATCTTTCAATCTTCTTACTCAATTCAAGGTCCGAGAATGAATCTCAATTTCTGTCGTGAATTAGCGAGATAAATGACTATATTACCATCTCGCTTCCCTGACTAGTGGGCACGTGGATTGAAGACTAGACCATGACGCGAAGGCGTTTCTTTCAGAAGCAGACAACTGAGCTGATTCTTTGAAGGGATGTATGGTCGCAAGAAGCCCGAGTGACCACCGGCGTTCTGTGATTGTGGGGAGCACATTGAATATGAAAACCAAGCCTATGTGCTTTGATGCATGAGGAAAATCATGATGAGACTAATGTTCGCTTAGAACACGCGCGAGCTGGGAGTGGGAACGCGAGTGCAAGTTTTAGTACGTATATTCACTTTCTGACCACCTCCCTGAGAGCTGGCCGTAGTTTCTGCCTGTTTTGAACAACAAGCAATGATATCCTTGTGACGAGTCAGCTGGGGCACTAACGGGTGAGTCCAGTGTCTGCGGAGAGATGATCAGTGATATTGAACAACTGCGCACAATCCACTGGAGTGGCGTGGCCAATGAGGGATAGTCGAAGTCGATTTGACGCAATGACATTTGAACATGGGACGCGTCGTTTTGAAACGAATATGTTGGTGATGACCCATTGATATGGCCAGGTGGGTGAGAAAGAAAGAAATAGCGAGCTCCCCGTTGAGCTACCTGCATGCCGAAGTTCTGGTTCTAAGAGTCCGCTTCTTCATAGATGGATGCCATTGGGCTTAAGAGTTCTTCGCGTTCTTCTAGTCCGACCAAGCGCCGCACACCAATCATAGAATATCACCATCTCCTTTGTCTATGTGTTGCTGGCAGAAAATTAAAAATCCATTTTGCAGGTAACTCTATGTCAAAAACACCACCCCAGACTGCTGCTGGCGCTCCTAAACTCCCAGAGCTACGATCATAATTTAATGGGCGTGATTCTTGTGGTGTTCTAAAGTGAGAGTGAGAATGATTCCATGGACTAAAGCGGGAAAGGTCGTACTCAAGTGCACTAAGTAGATTCATGATGAGAATACTCGTTCACACCAATACAAGGAAGACTTACTATTGTAGTCGAGGGTGTAGCTGATACCGAAAATGGTGACGATGAGAGCGACGAGGGGAACACCAGACGCGTTCTTGCCATTGAAGAAGCGGCCTTTGATACCACTCACGCGCGGCACGGTACGACCTTTTGGAAGTTTGGAGTAGAAGTCTACAAGAGGACCGAGGCCAGCACCAGAACCTCCAGACTGTTCAACCACGTCAGTAAACCTTTTCATAGCTTCACAAAATTCTGAGGCATACCACAAGCTTTGGAGTAGCAATCTTTGGAGGCACAAGACCTCCAAGCTGACGACGAATGAGTGAAGCGTGCATGGTGGATGTAGCGAACGACGGTCGGAATGGGTCGGGGAGCAGGAATTTCTGTTTGGTTCTGTTTGGCGTACCACGAACTGCGACTCAGATCATGTGATCACGGGACTTCAGTAGTGCTGCAGTGCTTCACAGTGTGCATTAACAGTTTCGAGATGTGAGGAACACCGGGGGATGAATAACCGAGAGTAATGCTACCTCCCCGCCGGAGCAGTGGCATTGACTTGCTTTGTTCAGTGATCAGAGCCGCCTTCTCAAGCCTTTGGTAAGGCTCACCCCCTTTTTTTCATCCAAGAAGTCTTCCCGAAGCACGAAAGCCATCCTTGTCGGAGATATCAGACTGTTTTCAGTGCCTTGATCGACAGAAGCACTGTCGGGCCGCGAAACGTTGTGTGAGCAAGGCTGCATGAAGTCCTGATTTTCGAGCAGAGTTCGCCCGTAGTACTGGTAAATGTTGGGTTCCACATCTTTTTTTTCTAGCAGATGACTTGTGAACAGAGTAATTTGCGGACCAGCCGGTACCCGTTTGATAGGCCCATTTGTCGATCGTAATCGCGTGTATGATAGTGAATCAGGATCATTTTCTATGCTTCAATAGTTGTGCCCCAGCATCCCTGCAGGTCAAGTAAAGAACAGTGACACTCTCGTGGAGAACGATTGGAAGAATCGAATTTACGCCACATGACAAAGGAACTCTGGGTTGAAAAGACATCGCTTGTATATACGGCCTCTACGTCAAACCCATGCTTGATATATAGCTTGATAATTTATTCTGTTACACTTCGAAGGCCGCTGTCACAGAGCCGGTATCAATACTTGACTCATTATAAAGACAATGAGCCAAGCCCTTCAAACTATATAATAGTGGAACATTTTCAATTGTTGTTATCGTGGAATTTCTAAATAACCAACTACGTCATAGAGACGACTTTGATCAATCGAGGAATTGCGTGACGGCCGGTTGTAGAAAGAATGAGGACACGAGGTCCAATGTGATCTCCCATGATCTAACTTCCTGGTAACAGCAAGATCACCAGATCATTGCTCATCGGTTCTTTGCTTCCGGGACAAGCCATAACACGCGTCATCGAATGAAATAAGGCACGAGGTTTACAATATACACGAAAAGGACTATAATACAGGGACATGGGTATCCGATATTACAATGAGAGAGTAAGCTGTAGTGAAAGGTTCGGGTTTGGGGGGTAAAGGTCATGCGTTTCTCTGCGCTTGTGCTGCTGCCTTTTGTTCCTGCCACTGACATTGCAGACACCTGTCTTCTACTCTATCAATTATGTGCTGGACGTCAGGTCCATAGACCTATCATTTGGGTCAGCCG
This sequence comes from Chlorophyllum brunneum, assembly GCA_963576785.1. Taxonomy (NCBI): domain Eukaryota; kingdom Fungi; phylum Basidiomycota; class Agaricomycetes; order Agaricales; family Agaricaceae; genus Chlorophyllum; species Chlorophyllum brunneum. Next base: position 2,845,985 of record OY756144.1, on the reverse strand, counting down.
CGGTCGTTCTAAGTTGCATTCAATCACAACGTACCTTGATGCATGCCCGACTACGACACTCTTTAGGATGGACATAACTTTGTTCACAATTAGTAGACATGCAATCATAGATAGCTGTGATCATGTGTCGTTGGAAATGCTGGAAATACAAGTTTCAACAACGCGCGGAACGAGAATGGATGGAGGGAGCCCACTCCACATGTCAACCACAACGTCCCTTCACTATGATCCACGTTAATGAAATACCCTACACAAAAGTAGTACAGGGGGGGATCCACATACGCTTTTCGTTGGCACATGTTTCGACTTTGAGAGAGAGATAGCGATTATGGTAGTATTAACCAAAAGGTCTAGTCGAGAGCAGTAGAATGGAGAGACTGGGGGTGGGGGAGAGGGGTAGGGATCCAAGAACCCGAAATCGCGGTCGTTAAAATACTGTTGACAGGGTGGCAATTTCCACAGCCTTGCAACTTGCTGTTTATTGCAGATTCAGAAGCAGTCAATCCGCAAGATGGGGCATGGGACTATTTGGTAAGGTGAAGAGTTCCGGGTCATCAGTAACCACTTCTGTTCTGGTAAGAGTAACCCGTCTGGCCGCTGGAGCCTGGCGTGAGATCTACCATCTGTAATGAAAACGATGAATGGTCACGGATTGTGAATTCGTCCCCCCCTCCCGTTCCGATGTTTACGCTTGTTGATCACATGTGACCCCCCCATCATCTATTTTCCCATCATGTCAAATAAGAATTTGTATTGTTGCCTTACCTTTCATTCTTGCTTTCGCTTGACGATTTGCTTTCTCATAAGTATCGTGTTGCTGTTGTTCTCGACGTCGATAAACTTAATACCGGATCCCACCCAATTGTTAAACTGACGCGCTTTCATTTTGAGCTCCGCTTTCCTTGATGGTCGGTTCTGAAGGAGACCTAGGAGGATCTGGGCCTCCGGGGTTATAATAGCACGGCCAAGCTGATAAAGAACAGCACCAGATGGTCCCATCAGAAATTCGCTAGTCTTGTTCTCCCTCTCGTTTCATTGCCTCATACGGGCAAAAATGTGACGCGACTCGTTCAGTCAATTAAATACGCCTCTCGCCATCTCGTGCGAACACTTCTCATGAGGAAGCTCCCGTCAACATTTCAACATGGGATCTAGGAAGTAGATTTTTCCCTGCTGCAATCTCTCTTTTTTTTTTGGTGAGCCGCTTTGGGTTCAACCAAGAGATCCTCCCCCGAAAGCCTCGGATTCCCGAGATATATTATTCTGGACCTGCGTTGGTACTGGGACCGTCTTCACCTTTTGGTTCGCAGCGAAGACTTTCTCCATCAAACGTGTTCCATCGATAATGGAGTTGTGATGGGGAGATAATCAACCTTTACTCCTGGCGGAGCGTTCTTTGAACGCAAAAGTCTCTACTATCTCTCGTCCGAGGCCCTTGTGATAAGAAAGATACCATGCACTACTCCCCGCGGGAAGAAAATCTACGTTACCATTATTTCGCATCCAACATGACCTAGTTGACGATAAGGGAGAATAGAGATAGAGAAGCCGACGCGGGTTACCCATGCATCGGCTTCTTCATCACTTCGAGAAGCCCTGAGCATCGCGGACGTTATCATCAGTTAGTGGGGAACAAGGGCTGCGGCCTTAAGGTCTTCTCTCAAGAGCTGTACCTTTACCTGAGCAGTTCGATACGCTTCTCTGGGTCGGAGTTCATCGTGCATGACCGGGGGGCTTTGAACCACAATTGGACATAACCCGGGATCGGAGTCTAGCCGCACCTATACAACATCTGCCCAATCCTACACCGAATACATACGCGGTACCAAATGAAGTAATATTGAATAGCGTCGAAGATAGGCAAGTAATATATCTTCATTATTGTTGATCTGAATCTAGGTGTAATACAACAAACTTTCTTGTCAGCAAGTTGAAGATACTGCCAAAAATAAAGGCAACAAGCGAGCAGGTAAAAATGATGACGTTATAGGGCATGCTAAAATCGGGAGTGGCGACGTCGACGAGTAGTGTAGACGTGTAAATGGGTTGACCCAACCGGTATTGGTTAGACAGGTGGGTGCTGTTGTTCTCGGCATCAGATACAACGGGTATCAAAACTGCAGGAGGTAGGTCCCATCCTCGCTGTGCATCGGGTGGGTGCTCGGTATAACGTAGGAACGCTTTGTCCACATCCATGGTCAGGTGGGTCACGCTCTCGGGTGGCAGACGAAGTACCGCTTGGAATGTAGTGGGTCGTGAATGAGGAACAGCCGCGGTATAGGAAATACCGGAGATGATGTCGTCTAAAAGGCCATTGAGTGACGTAGGACAAACGGTGATATCATTACTAACCACGAAGATGACTATCAATACGAGCCTGCAGAGTATGCAAATGGAACTGAACAAGCCATGGCATTGTCTCAAGATAGATGAATGATTGTGGTACCAATTGGTGGTTCCTCAAAACCAGGGATAGTTTTCCATTTGCTTGCGTAAAGCCTCTGAGGGTTCGAACAACGGAGATGGGGACTGAAGTCTCGAACGATGGAGCTAAAGGGGTGTCAACAGCAAGAATACTCTGTAAAGCTTGAACGTACGATACTGGAAATCATCTTGCCAGCTCATGGCAATATTCAGTGGTTCGTGTGCTGGGTACATCATTAACTGAGTCCTCGTGGTGAACCCTTTGAGAAGTAGTTTACCCGAGAGTACGTCATAATGGGCTTTCTGCCCAACAATCTCAAGAGGTTCGGGTGAAATACTGTAAGGCTGCGAATTCGGTAGTGCCACCCGAATGGTGCTCGAATTTGCGGCCGGACAGCTCCTCTCAATAGAATGACCGAATAGGGACTGGAAAGACCAATCTTGGCTTTATTAGCGGCAGGTCCGTGAGAGATGCCTTCAACATACCCTGTTTCTTGCTAGTGGAGGAGCGCAGGGGGTCCATCACGCTCTGAAATGATAGACGAACTTTGATTCCAGCTTCGCCAAGCCACAGAACATGGATACCCATTCCGTGCCAATCCGCGTCAAAAATACGATGGGGATTTAAAAGACCCGCTATCCCTGATAATGATTTGCATGGCAATAATTTGAGGAATGGAGTCAAATTTTCGGTGCAGACGTGCTCCGAGGGTAATGTTGCATGTCGCAACTCGTGTGTCGAGTTCTTATCCCAGGCGGGAAGGACGCCTTGGGGAAAGTATGAACGGGTTGGTGATGTCGTCCGCTGCTCGTTGAGAAACCCCAGGGAAGCGCAAAATAAACCAGCCAGGGCGTTGCGCAGACCCTTCCACCGATCGTCTATGCTGCTAAGTGTCAGAACGACTCTTGAATCACCAAGGTCTGCAAGTACCTCATTGACCCTCCAGCGCCCATCCAAGCCCATAGTTCTGCTCCTGTTCCCACACCGCTTTCTTCAGGATAACCCCAACGATCATAATCCCAGCTCCCAGCATTCAGTGTGAGGTGCAGTTCCGTCACCGCGTATTCTCTGAGAATTTGTCCTAGAGCCAAAGGGAAAACAACATAGTGCTGAGCTGTTAAACCTTAGATTGGCTAATTTGTAGACGTTGACTCGTGAACGTACATGCATCCGGGACATCCAGTGAACGAGGATTTCTTGGCGACGCGCCTTTTAGAACGGTTTCAAACGAGAAAGTAGTAGAGATACGGCCGTCCTGCAGAGAGGATATCTTCAAACTCTCGTCAAAATATTCCTGATTTAATCCATACGTGAAATTGCAGCAAGTAGAAAATAATAAAAGCCAGCGCAGGGCTAGCTTCATGAGGACTTCAGAATAAGGAATCAAGGCGTTACAGCTCATCGTCACAGGTTCGCACTGTCGGAGTTTGAATAGATGAGACCAAACTTATTTTATCTATTTTATTCAGGTGGTTCAAAACGTCTCGTACAGAGCGAAAGGGATCTCATTCGTGAGTACGCAATAGCACTTTGATTAGGTTGGCCAACTCAATTCTTGCTTTGTCGTCGAAACGCGGCTATGGATCAGGTTTGTCTAAAGTTTACCTCAGCGGCGTGGGTGTACAAGGGCATTAAATTGCTGTTCTACTGGAGCGAACGCTCAGATAGCATTCGGCGCGAGGTCACAGAACCTTGGCATTTCCTAAATGGCAATCTCCTCACGCCAGTTCATCGTTAGTTCACCAACGGCGGAGGGCTCGGAGAGCCACCACCGCGATGCTCGAAGAGTATATCTCAATCCGGAGGTCCTCAGGGCACATAATCTCTGTACCACAGACCTTATCGCCATAACGGGAGAGAAGTTCTCTGACACAAAGGTTCGGTATTTTTTGACCATGTACCCGCCGTAACACAACTCAATTTGGCTCCATCAGGACTTTGCTCTGGGAGCTGTCTGGCCCTCCGTGGAGTTATCTCAAGATTGTAAGTGTCGACAGATATGTCAATATGTTTGTTCAGGTTGGCCAACGTGAGGCACACCCAGCTATCATCGTTCCAAGCTCCTTGCAGTTGACAGCCCACTTGGAATTCGGCCAAAACGCCAATATCTTCCCTCTGTCTGGTGCAACTTCTGTAAAACTCCCATCAGGAATACCTCCTCTGCGTGAAGCTCAGGAAGCAGCAACTATACACTTGAGGGAAATTTCCTCTAAGGAAGTATTACCTTTATCCACCCCGTCCAACAACTCCCATGAGTCAACAAGGCGGGACTGGCTGCAGCTTCTTCTCCGGGAATATCTTGGTCAGTTGTTGTCTCCTCTTCTTTTTTTGCGAACTCTGACCAACCCCTCGTGACCTGTGGTTCTAGTTGGCCTGAAATATATCACAAGTCGACAGGTCTTTGAGGTCCCATACGAAGGGCGGAGACGTCGCTTTATCGTAACTTCCATAATGCCCAAAGGGTCATCTGGTTCCGCCATGGTACACTCGCTCGCACGTGGCTTAGAGACCATGTCCCTATGCACAACTCCCCAGATATGGTTGGTCACCTGGGATGCCACAGTTTCGTTGATTGGAAGTCATCCCCAAGAAGAACCGCAAGGCGTCCACAAGGTAAGATACTTCTGTGGCTGAACTTTACCTATGGTATACCTGACTTGTATTTTGGTCCTGTCAGCCAGAAATCGAGATCCTGGATCACCAATCCGCAAGCGACGCTTATTCATCTGTAGGCGGCTTAGAAAAGCAAATCGCTGAGATTAGGGACCTCGTGGAGATACCACTTATTCGCCCGGAACTTTTCCGTTATTTCGGTAAGCATGCGATTGCCTATCCGTAATTTTACTTAGTTGTACTTTGTGGTTAACACTGGCTTTTTCCCCAAAAATAGGCCTGAAACCACCCCGTGGTATTTTGCTGCATGGTCCCCCTGGAACAGGAAAAACGCATTTGGCGCGAGCGATAGCTTCGTCAACTAAATCATCAGTTCTGGTTATCAATGGGCCCGAACTTTCCTCCGCATATCACGGGGAGACAGAATCTAAATTACGAGACGTTTTCAAGGAGGCTCGGGAGAAGAGCCCATGTATCGTCGTGCTGGACGAAGTGGATGCTCTAGTGCCCCGAAGAGAAGAAGGTGCCGGGGGTGAGGTCGAAAAGCGGGTTGTGGCTACTCTATTGACTATTCTGGATGGCATGGAGGATGGAGGTGAACAGGCGCAAGGTCGTGTGGTCGTTATCGGAACGACAAATCGACCTAACGCCATCGATCCCGCTCTCCGACGTCCCGGTCGCTTCGATCGTGAAATAGAAATAGGTATCTCAAATGGATGTTCCTCCTTTTGTGGGCTCACATTTATTAGGTGTTCCGGACGCCCAAGCCCGTTTCTCCATCCTCAAGGTCCTCCTCGCCAAGACACCTTACAACATTTCAGATGACGAGCTCGCGTCCTTTGCTTCACGTGCTCACGGCTATGTGGGTGCCGATCTTGCAGCAGTAGTCCGAGAAGCTGGGACGATTGCGATCAAACGATGGATGGCGACAACACCTCAAGACGCAGGTGGCGTTCCACCCAAGCTAAGTATCGCCGAGCTCGTGTCATCACTACCCTCTGTGAGGCCCTCGGCTATGCGTTCCCTATTTGTTGAGACGCCTCAAGTCCGGTACTCGGATATCGGCGGACAAGAAGGGGTGATACAGAAACTACGTGAAGCTATTGAATGGCCACTACAGCATCCTGAAGCATTCAAGCGTCTTGGCGTACGAGCGCCGAAAGGCTTGTTGTTGTATGGTCCCCCCGGATGTAGTAAAACTGTTCTGGCAAGAGCTTGTGCGTGCGAAAGTGGCGTTAACTTTGTAGCTGTCAAAGGACCTGAGGTGGGAATCCGTCCCTATTGATTAAATGCAATATAGCTAAAGTCGGGCCTAGCTGTTGAACAAGTACGTCGGTGAATCTGAGAGGGGCGTGAGGGAAATTTTCAGAAAGGCCCGTGCCGCTGCACCCTCTATCATATTTTTTGTGAGCCATCAAGTTTGCTGTCCAACAACCTACTGATACCCAACAGGACGAGATAGACGCCCTCGCAACATCAAGAGGTTCCTCTGATACGGAGCTGGGTTCTCATGAAGGCGTCCTTACAAGCCTCCTGAACGAGATGGACGGCGTCCAGGAGCTCGTAGGCGTGACAATCGTAGCTGCGACTAATAGGCCCGAGGTTATCGTAAGTTCTCCATCCTGTCGCACAGATATACCCACTCATTCTACTCAAGGATCCTGCTCTCATGCGCCCCGGTCGGTTGGACCGCATACTGTACGTTGGACTCCCAGACAAGACCGGTAGAGAGGAGATTTTACGCATCAAAACAAAGAACATGAGTATCGAAAATGATACCGATCTCGTTAAACTAGCTGAACTTGTGAGTTTGGGCATTCCGTTGTGTCATTCTGCCCTGATTTCTTTGCTTTTTCTCATCCTTTGTGCAGTGCGAAGGATGTTCAGGAGCGGAAATCACTGCCATGTGTCAAGAGGCTGCTATCCTTGAGATGCAGAAAGACATTGATGCTCCCTTTGTACGTTTCCGGTTCACGATCGCTCTTGTCTATTGACCTGATCTTCATCTACAAAGGTCTCGCAAGATTCTTTCATAACAGCTGCTCGAAGCGTGAAACGACAAATCACTGTGACGATGCTGGAAAAGTACATGAGGTGGCGAAACAACAGCGAAGTCATGAGTCTATGAGTCAGCTCGTGGATTGTGGATCATCCATAGCCACAGGCAAGAAGAAAAATAAAAATAAAATACACGCTCCAACGTGGCTAAAACGAGGTCGAAGTTCTTTGTCGCATGGTGTTCGTTCACATGAGCATTCAGTGGGGTCATCACAGACGCAGAAACTCGATGTCACGTTCAAATGATTGGAGTTGGAAGTGATCGACAAAACAAACGTCCTTTGCTTCTCTTTCTGTGGAGAATATCATCCGTGCCGGGGAAGGACACCAACTCTGTGGGGGGGGGGGGAAACGTTGTATGACCGACCTAAAATGAGTTAATACTACTTTGTGTGCTGCTTACTTTTCTGGGGTTCATTACGACTTTGGGTGCTCCTATACAGGGATGATAGTTTGATAGATTGCATCATGAGTTTAAATGACATGACGCGGGGAATTTATGTTTAGAACACCATTCAAAACGTATATGCGTCAAAAACCTATGATAGTCGTCGGCGGTCTGGCGTTATGTAGTGGCGTCCTGAGTCCTGACGTTGGAAATGAGGTACTTACGTCCCCGAGATTCGGCTATGTAGATGCTTCAGAAGTTATCAAGGGATTGGGAAGTAAATTCCATTTGGATTATTAAGAGGGGGGTCTGTCGCAGAAAATCCTTTTTATCCACATCTGATGATCTACAGAGGTTTGGAGAAAGTGGAGTTAAACAATCGTTTTACGCATGGGGGTTTGGATCTGGTATTATAACCCGGTCTCGGACAACCCAAAAAAAACAAATCAGATTCGGTTATCGACGCTAGATACTTCGCGGGTAGGAAGCAGGCGACTTATTTGATGCCATTTTTTTTTGCTTGAGGTTTGGTCTCTTTCCGGTTCCGAGTTCGGAAGTCGAAGATCAAGCTAACAGGGTTTTTTGAAGAAAAAATAAAAGATTTGACTTTTGTACTAACCCAGTGTATTTTGTTTGGCTCAACGGCTTACCACGTAACTGACATAATCAAATGAGAGCGACAGGCTCTACTATATAAACAAGAGATTGCCGTTAATATGATAGACCCTCCCTTTCCCTCTTACCATTGTTCTCCCAACTGCTTCTGTATACGTATACTCTTATAATTTGCCGAATATTACAGTTGTCTGTACTCATTTAGTAGAAAATGTAAGTGAAGCCCGGACTGGCCAGGTTTACACTCAATGATAGGTTGTGAGCTGAGTGGAAGGGTAAAAAAAAACTTCAGAAACGTCTCAATCGAACTATAATATGGTCAAAAATTAAATCTACGCAAAAAAATCCCAATAACATTCATCACGATCATCGTCATCATCGCAACACAAAACCACACCTTCAGAGCTTCTTCTAACAAACCCCAACGACTCCTTACCAAACGCAGATCTCCCCAAACAAGAACTTCTAGAAGACCATTCAAATGAAACGTTCTCTAATCCTTCACAAACGCTAAACACCTTCTCGGCGAACGCCGTCGTCGTTTCGGGTGTGGAGATAATCGACAAAGAATCGAGGTGCGCAGTGGTGGTGGATGTGATATTACTACTATGACCCCATTGTCGACGTGTTGGATGGGATGTTCCGAATGTGAGTGTGATCAAGTTTGGTAGATTCCGAAGGGAATCCAAAAGGCGTGTTGAATTCGCTTCAGAATCAAACCGCTACAAAAAAAAAAGGGTCGTCATTAGATAAAAAGTGAAAAAAATCAATTTTTTGAAAAATAAATAAATTGAACGCGCACCTCTACAGTCACATCAGCAAGAATACACAAATGCACCAATTTCGGCATGTGAATTCCAGCCAAATCTTCGATGAAATCCGCCACGGTTAATGCTTTATCATATCTCGACACCGCAACACTCTCATATAACCCAACACACAGTGAATCTAGTGTATTCCAAAAAGGCATTAAACCAATTATCAATTGGTCAATGTTCCGTCTTGTCAAGTTGACCCTTCCAATACGTAATCTTCGAATCGGCTTTGCACGGAATGCTTGAAGAAGTTCTAGATGTTCAATGTGAAGAGTGTTGAGTTGAGGGAGTATATTTGTAGGTATCTCATTGTGAGGGAGTATGTTGTGCAGGGTGGGATTGGCAATATATAGGTTTTCGATGAAGGAGTGGGATTCGTAGAACCCGAATGATCCGAAGAGTGTTTGATTGAACTTGGTGTCTTCGAGATCATTTCGGAATATCTTGAGAAAAGTAGAACATCCTTCCAACATCTTTGGAACGAGGTATGCGTCTCTCGAGTTGGAAGTCATAGCATGACTGATGTTCAACTCTACGAGATTGGGCAACCTCGCAAGACGCTCTGCAAGCGCTCGTTCATAGTAACCAGATAAACTTGCGCGTGTGGGGAGTGTGATGGAAAACACGAGTGTAGCATGGATTTCGGAGGAGAGGACGGTTTCTATCCAGAGAATGATAGACATTCTGCCTTTCAACTGGACATTGCGATAGAGCAGTCGGCGGGACTCGGGGAAAAGGACTTTGGAAGCGAGACAGAGATGTCGGAGGTCGTTTCTGTCGGTGATGAATGAGAGTATGTAGAACCACAGCTCGGTGGGTAACCATGCAAGTTTGAGAGCGTTTGCGACCGTCATGGTAGGAATGAACAAACGAAGATTTAGCGTCCCTCGCTTGACATGAAGATTAGTGCGTTTTATGTTTGGGGGGTTACGTGATTTTGGGCGGTATGAAAGTTAGGGGGTGTACTCAGCCAAAGAACTACCAGCGATGTGCGGGGGCTTCGGTGGTGTCCGTCGAGGTGCAAGAGGTGCGAAACTCGGCTTATGCAGAAAGTCAGACATCACTGTTCTGGATCAACAGATATATTCAACACCTATTAAAAGCGGGGGAATACGAGGTAAACATGTCGTGGGTCTCGGTCTAGGTAGCGGTGATGCCAGCTTCCTTTAGTTTTGCCACGAGTTCGTCTACGGATTCTACTTTGCCGCCACCAACGCGTTGAGGAGGTTCCGTCACTTTGAGAGTTTCAAGAATAGGTGTCAAGTCCACTCCAAGATCCGAAGCTGTGAGTTTTTCCACGGGTTTCTTCTTGGCTTTCATGATATTCGGAAGTGAAGCATAGCGAGGTTCTAGAACCATCTTAGCATGAATGCATGTCTGAGAAGTGAGGGAAGGCTTACCGTTTAGTCTATAAAAAAAGGTATCACCAAAAAGGTATCACTCAAATCAAAAAACATTTCAAAGGCGAAACCACTCACCTCAAATCCGTAGTCAAAACCAAAGGCAACCGACACCTCACTTCCTCAGCACCACCATCAATCTCTCTAACCACAACAGCCTCCCCCTTCCCAACATCCAAATCCAACTTACTCGCAAACGTCGCCTGACTCCAACCAAGTAACCCCGCCAACATCTGTCCCGTCACCCCAAGATCATCATCAATCGCCTGTTTCCCCAAAATCACCAAATCAACCCCAACTCCATTATGTTTCTCCTTTTCAATAACAGCTCTAAGCGTTTTTGCTATTGCTAGAGGTTCTGGTGCAGGGGATTCGGGTATTTCGATGTGAATGGCGGAATCGGCTCCCATGGCTAGAGCGGTACGGAGGGTATCGAGGGATTTGGAGGGACCGATTGTGATGGCTTTGATTGATTTTATTTCATCTTTGAGGCGTTCACGAAGACGAACGGCTTCTTCGATGGCTTTGGACGTGGGTGAGTGTATATACACGGGGTGCATAAAAAAACCACACACCAATCTCATCAAAAGGGTTCTAAACCAAAATAAAATATTACAACAAAGCAGACAAAGAATCAAACATACCATAGAATGCTTAACATTAGTATCAATCCCAGTCTGTTGTGGGTTAACCCGGATCTTGACCGCATAGTCAACTGCACTATCCACAAGTTTCAACAACATTAAAACTTCAAAGAGAATACTACAGACGTACCGTTTAACAGGAACAAGAATGTTGAGCAAGCGCGCAGGTGTCGGTCTCATCGTAGTTGATGGTCAAAGTACAGCCGTCATAAAAAAAAAAATGAAATCAAAAATTATCTTTTTTCACATGACTCTAAATTACATTTACCCCTCCACTCACAACACACAAAAAAAACTAACTATATGTAAAAAAACTGATAACATGGTAACAAAGACAACAACTATATGCACGTATCAACAAAAATCCTTTTTTTTTCTTTTTCAAGAAACGCTCTGCTGTCCCGTTTCCGTCGATACACCTCTAGACCGACAAGCAGGACAATTATTTTTCCCCGTCTGTAACCACTTGTCCACACATCCCCTATGAAATGCATGTCGACAATGCATAACCCGAATCTCATCTTCCTCTTCATATTCATCTAAACAAATCAAACACTACAATCCCACAATGTTAGTATCTCTGAAAAAAATAAAAATAAAATAAAATAAAACATACCCTTTCCACACAATTCGACGAAACCTTATTTTCACGCTCATACTCCCCCAAATGGGATTTCTTAATCACCTCCAATCCAGATTTCTCAATATCCTCCTTGGACGCAGTGGGCGCTTTGGCATTTCCAAGCATCTCAACAAGCTCCCTATACCGAAAACCATCGTCAGTTGTGCTCGAGGAAGAAATGAGCGGCTTACAACAACGCTTCAAACGACTCTAGATTATCCGGTCCTCCGGTAACGATACTATGATCCGGCGGATAATACCCTACAAACAAAGATTATTATTTTTAAACAAAAATTCAATAACAGAGAGCGCTTACCACCAATAACATAGATCAAAAACGTCCTCGATCCAGGTCCTCCAATCGGCGGAAGCGACTGCTCCTCCTGTTGTCGTTGTCGTCCTCCTCCCCCTTCTCCACCAAACTCACCACCAAATCCAACACTCGTTCCCTGTCCTCCCCCTCTTCTATTCCCACCACCCCCATTCCCAGACCGAATATTCCTAAACGGATTCTGCCATCCTCTCCTCTCTCCCCCCCTCTGCTGCTGCTGCTGCTGTGATTGTCGATTCTGCGTCTGCGTCTGCGGAGAAAACGATCCAAATCCACCACCACCACCAAGAATAGATTCCTCCTCATCCTCTTCATCATCCCCAAAATCACCATAATGCGTATTATGTCGATGTTGACGATGATTATGCCGATGATGATGATTATGGTGATGATGATTATGATGATTATGATGTCCTCCATCAAACAAATCATCAGGATCCACTCCATCCATTCCCATCATAGGTCTCCAATTCGGTGCACTGACAGACTGCAATCCAACAATAATAACCGGTACCACCGATGAATTCCCACTCCCATTCCGCGTTGTTGTGGGATCATGGGGATCAGGTAACACCCTCGATGGTGGTGCATATGGATTCGGGAACTCTAAATGCGTAGGTGGTGGTGGTGAAGGTGGTACCGCCGAAGACCCAAAAGCCGTCGGGAAAGCAGGCACAGACCCCGTTCTCGAAGGCACCCCAGTATTTTCAGGTATAACAGGTCCAGGTCGAGCAGACGTAACAGCAGGGAACCGATACAACCTCCACCAATTAATCCTCCCAGTCGCATCCAATCCAGATCTCGAACCCTCCGTTCGTCGTGTCCCAGACCCAAATTCAGGTGATACTGGTTGCACGAGTGGGGGTTCTACTGGCGGTGCTGGAGGAGGTGCTGGTGTAGGTGTAGGTGTAGGTTCGGGTGACGCTGTCATAGACATAAAGTCTATACAAAATTCAAAAAATTAATCTCGTTTTTTATTGATTACGAAAAACACATACCGGATTCTTCATCATCAGAATCATCATCAGAATCCGTAACATCCTGCAACCCCGGCATATCCGGATCTTCATCCTCACTATCCGCAGGTTCAGTAGGCACCAAAGACCTAACCGAACGTCTCGCATCTTCCCTTACATTCGGTACAACATCCCTCCTCGCTTCCTCCTCGCTTCCACTACCACCCTCTTGTTCCTCCTCATCATCCTGACTCAAAGCAACTCTCAAATCCGTCTGCAACTCCACCAAAAACCTTTCAAAACTCCCTTCAGGAGGTAACTCTCTCCCATCCTCACCTTCTTCACCCTCTCCTCTCCGTTCACCTTCTCCACTACTCCTCCGCTGCTGCTGCTGCTGTCCATCCAAATTCGATTCCTCCACACCACCACCGCCGGTATTCCCACCCAATCCAAGTCCAATATTAAACGCTCTAGCCATCTCAGCCAACATCTGTTCTCTCGTATCCGTCAACGTTTCATTCCTATCCCTATCTCTTCGATTTGAACCATCAACGGAAGTCGAAGACGACGATGTTGATGATGAGGTTGACGTTGCCGATGAAGGATCCGATGAAGGATCCGAGGTAGTATTCGAAAAAGGGGAAGAGGATGAACCCGGATTCGCACGTAATCCCAATCGTTCACGAATCGTACTCCACGCTTGACGCATACGTTCAGCACGTCCCGCAGGTGAGAAATCACCAATTCCTGTTGGTCGTGGAGAAGAAGTAGAAGTAGGAGGAGAAAAAAACGAAGAAGGGGAAGGAGCAGACCAAGTCGAGTTGGAAGTTGAACCGGATAGAGGTGAAGTAAAAGGTGGTGTGGAAGAAGGGGTAAAAGGTGATGTAGAAGGAGGGGGAGGGGGAGAAGAAGAATTGGTTGAGTCCGATGTTGGAGGTGCGAGGCCAGAGGAAAGTATAGGCTCTGACGAACCTGTGAGCAGGGAAGCAGCAGTAGCCGCAGCTGCAACACTATATCACACAAAATTAACACAACTCGATAAAAAAAAACAAGATAACAAACCTGAGTAATGTCCCCAAAACATCAATACTACTCGACGAAATCATCGTTCGTTCAGATTGTCGACGTTGTTGTTGATCTTGCGATTGCGAACCTAAAGCATCCCCTTCAGCACCACCACCTTCCTCCACAGCACCTCCCTCATCAGTCCTACCAGAGGACCTAGAACCAGCTCCACCACGTCCAAGTAACGCCGAAAGCCTATTATTCATCGAGCCAAGTCCCGAACCGGAATAGTCTTGAGTTGATGGTGATTGCGTCCTAACACGGCTGGTGTTATCAATTCCATTATCGGGCTCCGAGCCGGAATGGGTGTTGTTGTTGGTGTTCGAGGAATTGGTGTTGGTATTAGAATCGGAATTCGAATTGGTGCCCGAACGTGATATATCAGTGGTATGCACGATACCCTGAACAACAACCAACGTTCCAGGAGGAGGAAACTGTCGATTCGCAGGGTTTTGTTGCGACGGTGGTGGCGGTGGAGGAAGTGGTGGTGGGACTGAAGGAGGTTGAGGCAACGACGGCGATTGTTGTTGCTGTGTTTGTGATAGCCGACGTTCATGTCTATGCTCTCGTAACAAATCCAATCCTCGAGGTTGATGATCAGTAGAACTCGTCACACTCTCCACGGCAGTGTAAGGGTGATCGAAAGACACGGGACCTGAACGTGTACTAGACGTTTGTTCATCCATACCCGTGGTAGTCGTAGTCGAGATACTCGTAGGATCGTTTTCGGGTGCACAAGTAAAAGTAGGGATGGATGATACACTCTGAACGTGCGTCTGCGCCTGCGCATCTGCATGCATCGTCGTCGTAGTCGTGGGCGCTTGTCCAGAATGCCTGTCATTATCCACCATCGAGTTCCTAGATGAAAGATCCACCATTTGTGCTTGGACAGGAAGTTGAATATTAGAAGGTGTTGTTGATGAACCAGTTGCGATAAGCGAGTCAACTCGTCCTTCATTTTCGTCTTGTCTTGCTTTGCCTTTCTCAGTTTCTTCTTCTGGAATTGGTATAGGTGTAGTTGTAGTCGTACTTGGCTGAACGACATCGGGCGATGAAAGCGAGGATGGAGATGAGGAAGAAGAGGAACCAGCACCAGGAGTTTGAACATCTACAGCATCAGTAGCAGCAGCTCTCGACCACCGTCTCGAACCACGCCACGACATTCGTTTCCTTTCCACACTTTCAGTGGCACTATTCATACTATCCACTCTACTCCTCCTCCGCATAGCCATAGTGGTGGCTGGTTTAGTGACCAAGTTCATCAAACTCCTACGAACAGACGACCTGTTGTTGAGTGCCATGCGGGGAGTAGGCTGTTGCTCATTTGCATCTTCCTCTGCCGAAATAGCATCTGTGGGTTGTGTTTGCAGTTCTACAGGTGAAGATGTGGAAATAGATGTGTTGTGTGGATCCTGAGCTACACCAAGCAAAGAATCATCGCCAAATTGCGATTGCGGCTGTCGAAGCTGTTCACGGCGAATACGAGACGTCGACTGACCCATCAGAAGAGATAAAAGCCAGCTAGGAGAGTTGTATGGTGGAGATATGGGCCTGTGTGGGTGTGTGTGGATGGCGAGGACGTCTGCAGCGACGACGACGCACGACGGCGATGAGTAAACGATGCAATGTGACGCGTGTCACTAACGTCACATTTATAATTGTACAAATACAAAATCAAAGCCAAGTATTCCCGTCAAGTCCGTTTACAATCCGCACACGCATTCCATACCGCGTCAGTTCCCTCAGACTGTTCTTTACCACCCCTCCTTGTCCAGCAAGTCCCTGCACCTCTGAAGTCAACTCTAAGTTTACATTCTCCAATCTCGACCGTTTGGTGGAGGTGTTGTTGTGGTTCTGTATCCTCGATCCAGAAGATACCCGAGCTTCGATTGAATATATATCCATCGTATCTGAATCCCATCTTCTTTGAAGTTGTTCCACCACCAATTTCGAGAATCCGAAATCCGTCGGATTGCTTCCTTGAAATTCCAACGACCCGAGTTCCGGTAAAAATACACCGCCTTCGTTCTTCTTCTCTTCATTCAAGTTGTTCTCCATCATCATTGACGGAGTAGGAACAACTAACGCTCCCATTAACCCTCTCACAAACTCTGGATCATGTTCATCCACCAATCTCAATTCCTTCAACCTCGGCACCACTTTCAATATCTCCCAAACATTCGTCCAAGGACATCCCAAATCCAAATCAACCCTCTCCACCCCATTCGATGTCTCTCTCAACATTTTCCCAAGTATCCCTTGTATGGTTTGAAAATGATTCAAATCATATCGAAGTTTCATCTTCATATGTTTCAACCCCGGAAACACTATCCTCTCAAACAATTGAAATTCCCATGCATCGCCTGCATAAGACCATTTCAACGTGTGTAGATTTCGTAAAATCACCGGTGGTTCTTCATCGGATGGTAATGCGTGGAATTCGGCATTGGATAGGATTCGTTGGAAATCGCATTCGAGGAGGTTGGGACACCGTCTGAGCATCTCGGCACATTCGTCAATCGACACCCAAGATACTTTCAGATGTGTCAATCCCGTCCAAGGTAACGCAATCGCCGATAAAAACGTATTATCCAACGTCACTTTGCGCAACTCGGGTGCATCAGCAAATATATCCACCATTTGTTGATCCCGACTATTATCATACGGGCACAACCACAATTGCCGTATTTCCGGTGTACGACAATGTGTTGCTTTGAGAACAGGTATCCATTCCGGTGGTAATCCATCGACTTTGAGTATTCCCCATCGATCAGAATTTTGAAGAAAGACGCCGAGAACTTGTTGTGATGGTGGTGTGTCCGTTTCTAATCGTTCTCTACCTTCATCTCCACCCGCGAATATCAACGATATCGTCATTTGACATGATCCAGATCTTTTGAAAAACGTTTCGAGTGCTGTTGCGTTTGCTGCTGCTTTACTCTGATACAGCGTAAACGCCACAGACGTCCATAACTGTGGTGTTGACAATGCAATTTCTCGCCATTGTGAACAAACAGCTGAGAGTTTGAATGGAAGTGTTGGATATGTGATTCCACCATTCTTCGTCATCGTCATCGTCGTGTTCATCGTCGCCGAAGATCCATCATTCGCTTCTTGCGCATTCCCAACATCAAGTGGTGGACACGCATGTTGGAATATGGTCGAAATGATTTCGTACGGGAGCACAACAGTACTCGCAGCGATAGAGTTGAGTTTGCGTTGCAACGCGACTCTCTGCGTTGTCAATCGCTCGATTTCCTGTTCGACTCGTTGGACTTGGCTTTGGATAGAGATTATTTCATCGGTGGGTGATTTGAATGGGATTTCTTTGGGTTGTTTGTCGATGGTACGACTACACCTGTCGCAGAGTGTCATGGGAGAAGTGAAGCAGCAAAGGAGGCGAACAATCAACAATCACACGATCTATTAAACGCTGTGTACAAACGGGAAGGGCTCAATGATGGCTGTGGCTGAACCAGGACTGCCTATTGTACTCTCTGTATACGCCGTTGCTGATCCTCCGCTCGAACTCGCCAGTTGCCCATAATTGGACTGTCGCCATTCAATGTACTTGCCGCTCTTCCACGACACAGCAGTGACACCGCGTGTCTCTCGCTCATACAAATCCTCTAAATCCTTCCCCTTTTTGCCCTTTGTAGGATAAAAGTCAACCGTCACCCGTTCATTCGACATCCACGGCATCTTGTGAATAGCTTTGACCAAGTTGATGAATCGAGCGAGGTAGGTGTTGAATGACACATTGGAGGGTGGTGGTGTAGCCGACAACATTGACATTTTCGCATAATCCGATGCTCGTTCAGGTGCTACGAGGATGGGTGAATCGAACGAGTGAGGGCCTGTACTAGGCTCATCACCAACATAGGTCAACTCCTCACTCGGATCATGCGATGCTCTGTACTCATATTCCGGTGACAGAGGCGCATTATCCCAGTCGGGTGTCTCCTCCACAGCAATATCGTGCTGAGGTTGTGGCCATGGTGTTGGAGGCCAAGGCATCGACATCGGGGTAAACAACCAAGTAACAAACACGTGATGATCTATTTGCTACTTCGACCCCTAACCAAAACACCAAATATTAACCCGGTTATCACTCCCAACATTACCACAACAAATATCACCGTGAGCCGTGCTGCCGGAAACACCCCTCGCGTAAGTGCTGTTTGAATAGCAAAGTACCGCTGACACCCTGTGCCCAATGAGTGTAAAAAAATTAAGCTTGTGAAGGAGCGCCTTTACCAATTAAGAGAACAGCAAGTCCGAGTAGGATCAGTGTTGACCCTACTGGTGTTGCGAAATGTCTTATTAGACGTTGTTGTGTAGTTCCATGTTGCAATGCCATGGTATTATTCGCAATCGTAAACAACTGCACCAATGCTGTTCAAAATGAACATCATTCATTTAATAATAAAGTCATACACACACACTCACCTACACCTGTTGATGCTAATGCAAGACTAGTCCTTACATACGCCAAAAAAGTTCGTTCAGAAGCCAAATGATCTCGTGCGACACTTCCAGAGTTGGTGAGTATCAACGAAACATGATACCCCTCCCTTGATTTACCCTTCTCTTCATCTCTCACCAACTTCTTCTTCTTCTTCTTCCTTCGTTCCTCCTTCTCCTCTTCATCATCCAACGACGTCCCCCTACTAGTTCCAACAGTCCCAGGCCCCTCATCCTGAGATCCAGATCGTTCAGGCGTAGGCGGAGGTGTACTCGGTATAATATCTCTCCTCTCTCTTAATGGTATCTGTTGCACTTGTTGCGGTGCTCGAAGATCCCTAGGTAGACTTGGGCGGAGGAAATGAGGTAGGTAAAGCGAGAGGTAGTCTGTGAATGATACATGGTGGGAGGCCATGATGTCCCTAACCCCACAATACTCCATTTTCAATTTAAGCTTGGACGCCCTATCACGTGGAATAGCCTATTTTTATAATGATTGCCTTGAAAGCCTCGAGGCTTGAGTCAAAAGGTTACTCATTTGTCGTTTGCAGTATTCTTTCGGAGCTTGTTTGGTGTGAACGGGGTAACCGACGTCGGGGGCCTTTCGGTACCGAGTTTAGGGGGTTATTAGGAAGGGAATGACATGCACCAAATTCTGCACACCATGCGGTCGTACAGCACTCTCGAGAATGCTTCCAGGGGTGGTTGGTTCTGGGGAGGTCGCTTGTTGGTGGGTCGCTTACAATTGATATGCGAAGATAGTAATCCAATAATAGACAAATCCGAGTTCCAAGGAGGTTCTCCTCAGCCATGGCCTAAGATACCACCTTTCCCTCCCAATCAGTGACATCCGAGAGCCCTTCTAATTTCGTTATCACAACACCAAATCCGCGTTGAGCAAGTGTGATACTCGTCACCCCTGGGAAGCCCGTTTCCATGGGATACAAGCCTCAAATCCAGGCCTCTAACCGGTCTACTGGTTGTGAACATACCCGAACACTCTGGTTTGGATCAGAAATTGATTACGAACAGACGACACACATTCACAGAGATTCGAAATATACAAACCCTATAAATCGCCGCCCATACCTCCACAACAGATCGCAGATCTACCGTGAATCAGGCACTAGCACCTAATCCATCAACGGAGAATCCACCTCACAAGCATAAATCACACTGAAATGAATACTGCCACCAGCGCTCTGTCAAAAAGCTGTTTACTTCCAAGCTCTATTTCTAGCATTCATATTCTCAAAGCTTATTTCTTTTGCAGTTGTGATACTTACGTATGCACGAAGGCTATGGTCTGCGATTATACATCCGTCGAACGAGAAGTGAAACCCTATGATGCCTTATCTACTGTGATTCCAACCAATCGCTCTTGGGGCCGAAAAAATGTGCGGCATGCACTGGACCTCCTCAGACTCTCGAATCTCGTCTCGATCAATATTTTGAGCGTTTGGAAGAATCGATGACAGAGGAGGAGAGGCACAAATTTTTGTGCTTCATGCGTCGTATCCTGAAGTGGTCCGCGGAGGAACGGCCATCGGCTATAGAGCTATTAAAGGACCCCTGGTTCTCGGGTGTAGCATGGTCTTTTGCAAACTAGAGCTGCGTGTCTTGTTAAATGCCAAGTTCTTTGAGTTACCGCTTTTTTTGTGGTGCTGTCGTTATTGAGTTCCTCCCTGGCCAACAGGGGCCGTCAGGACCCTCGTTCTCACCGCAAAAATTTATATATAAAAAAGTAACAAGGTCTCCACATCTCACAAGACCCTAACAAAACTATTATTACAAAACAAACAACGCTGTACAGCTTCCAACAACTCCTCCACAACCCATCCACGAGCCACCAAGGGCAACCAATTCGGCTGATCAGGCGACATTCGTGCAGACAAAGGCAAGAAAGCTTTCCGACTGCACCCTATACACGTACGTACATATGGCGTTGGCAAAATAAACGTCGTAATCGAACATCGAGCTAATGTGTGGAAATTGAATCAGAGCGACTTATTCAAGAACGGAAATCAACGTACTCCACTGGTGCCCATTTGTGCATACTGCGTTGGTGATAACTTGTAACGGGACATTACATGCAGGACAGTATTCATCTGTTCCGTGTGCTTCAAACCCCTGGGCCTGTATACGTGCCCGAACTTGCTGCGATAAACGTTCCGCCTCTGCAAAGAGATCGGGTGGTGAGTCGGGCATGAGTGATTGAATCACTATTCGCAATACGAAGGGAATATCTTCAGCTGATGGAAAAGTTAATTTGTACCGTCCAGGTAGAATGTGCAAACGGCTTACGTTGCAACAAGTCGACTATGGCACCCAAATGCCTGATGATGGCACGTAGCGATCTATGCGAAATCTCGTTGAGAAGTTTCTGTGCAACGAGACCACATTCGGTTCGTTTTTCCTCCGTGTCCGAGTGTTTCTGATCAAAAGCGGGTTAGTGTACCGTCTTCGTAATTGCTTATCAGGTTGCGCACCCAGATGAAATCTGCGAGAGCTAGCTGCATCCGTAACGACACAAGAGCATCGTATCCGAAGAGATGTCGGGACAGGCTCTCTCTGAATTGACGCCTGACTTCATCGGAAAGAGGGATCGTGCAGGGTGGAATATTGATCACAGGGGAATGGCCATCAAAGGGTGTGAGGAGGATCTGAAGTATGCGAGGGTGCAGTTCATTAAGCTTCGTCTTATCATTGAGACAAAACAAAAAGGGTCGAAGCAGGTCAAGTGGACCGCGCCCAGAGGCTGAAGTAGAGTATGATCATCGTTATGGATCGAGTAAATGGTATGAGACAACCTACAGGCCTTGACCGATCGGAGAGTAATCTTTAGATTCTCTAACAACAAATCATCGGCATTCTCTTCGTCCTCCCATAGTTCAGCAACAACCAAAGTACTGTTATGCTTGGCTTCGTGCTTGTAGCTGAAATCTGAGGGACGCATAGCCCTTATTGTGAGACGTTAGCTACGACAGGAGCAAACAGGGATACTGGACTCACTCTTGACTCCACACAAGATTAAACGCGTCATCGAACGAAGCCGCGCCAGTTATCCGGTTCATATCCACCGAGTCTATGTCATGATATTGAGTTTCGATGAATACTGACCTGGCAGTTTTAGTCAGCTGCTGGGAGGTGATAGAGTCCTCCGACCAAGAGGGGTTGGATGAAAGGCGTTGAACAACATGGAATGATCCGTCAGCAAGTGTGACGATCAATATGTCCTTGTGCGCGATGTAGCTCAATCCCGTAACAGGGTGCAGAGCCGAGGATGATTTGTGAACCTTTTGTGTTCGCAGAGTTAGAGTTCTGAGACCCGACCAACCTGCATCCTCAGCAGAAGACCAAAAGATCAGTCTTCCAGGTTTGGAGAAGACCAGTACAGCCTATGCAATTCAATTAGTCGCCTGGTTCTAAGAGTTGGACGCTGAATACTCACAGGGCGTGTAGGAATCACGATCCATCGCATAGATGTTATTCCTGCCTTGTCCGATTGGTAGAGAACTCCTAAATCTTGAATGGCGACTTCGATGTCATATTCGGGACTGAAGAGTGACGAGTCCGTCCTCTCAATAAGACGCTGTGTAATGGTTATGGCCCCTACAGCTCCTGAGGAAGTTCCATAAGCGAGAATACCAGAGGCTGAACGTCGTCTGTTATGATTGCGCGAAATATCAGATATAAAGAACATGACCATACCTGTCCCGGGTTCTGTGCCATTTAACGCCGAAAATGCGAAGTTGGTGATCCAGTGGTCACATAGAAGGATATCCTTTACGAAGTGCAGTGAGTCGTGCACAGATCTACGGGCGAGGTCAACTATTTTGGAGACTCAAAAACATGCAGAGGGAGGAGATATACCTCAGAAGTGTTATGCTACCAGCACGGTTGCCCGCTACAAGCAATGACCCGTTACATCTCGGGACCGGTGTAATGGCAAAGTCGGCTTGGGTCCAGCATATGCCTACATCGATTCTTAGATATCGAATCGGTAAAACAATCACAGCGAAACGCACTGACGACTTGTGCACGCAAAGTGTGCACCATCTGACTATCATCGGGCCGCGTTGTTTGAAATTTCTCGAACAGATACGGTGTGACATCATATATTTTAGCCCATTCGCCTTTGAGCGAATTGCGGGCTGCTGACCAGAGACAGAAGTCCAGGTTTGAGCTCAGAGTTGCAATGATACATCTGAGGGAACCGTAAATCCTAGGACGGTTCCGGGGTTTGGATGACTACTCGCCCTGAAGTGCTCGACATGTTGGATGGAGAAATGGCAACAGACCATAGGCCCGAGTCTATGGATCCTAGAGAGACCGCGCCCCAGTCTACGCTTTGAAGCCGTGAATATTTGAGTCTGCTGAGAAGGCGCGAAGGGCGTGCCTTGGGAATACTCGGGCCATTTACATGCTTCGGCCGCATCGAGCTGCACAATCGTTCGAAACCAGCCAACAGTCGCTTGCTCAGACGCGTTTTTCTTCTTCAGGCCAGACTTTATCGCAGAAACATTATCATACGTGATTCCATATTCTGGAGTCTATCGCCAGCAGCCCCGTGTAAGGTGGGGCCAAAGAACCTACGACTTGTCGGCGCACCAAGATATATACGACGTTTTTCGTCGCAAAGAACAGTTGTCCTTCAGCAGACCATTGGAGACATGTTAAAGATGGATGTGATGTAGCTGTTGGAAAGTTGAGAGCTGTGTGTATACGCGCGGATGACATTATGATCTAAGAACGCATAGGGCGAGTCAAGAAGCATTACAAATCACGTGAACATATTAGAATAGACCTGGCCACAAAGCTACATATCCGAAAGCGCGCACATAACATCCTGTAAGTAAATTCACCTCTAGACATTTAACACAACAGATACAGACTACTCACCCAAGCATCATCGTCCCACGGCTTCACCCCCTGACACATCAGCTCTTCAACTTCAGCATGGCTAAACCCATAATTGCACATCCTTTCGTCCATCTCGTCCTCTGAGTCGCCCATCAGCATCTTCTGCATCATCAATCGATCCAGATCCATGCTACTTGGAGTAGGAGGTCCATTACGGTCCCGCTTCTGTTTCGTATATCGTCCTCGCTTCTTTTTCCCTCGAGCACGCTGAGGATGCCGTTCTGTGGCACCGGCCATCGCTACAAGTTCCTTCATTCGTTCGATCTGCTTGGGATTCGTCCACCACCCTTTCGGAGGTAACCATTCCTTTTCGTGCGAGTAAAAGCACTTGTCACCAAATCGGCAGGTCTTGAATAGGAAGTATACGCAGACGTTGCGTCCTCTGAATTTTTGTCAGCTTTTTTGAAAGTCGCGTTTTTGATAAAATGAGAACAACTCACAGAGTATCCCGAACACTTCGGTCATCGGGGGCATGCATGTACTTACAATTCAATTCCTCCCTACACCCGGCCCCTTTCTTATTATAATGTCTGCACGCCACTTTATTCCCAACGAGATAACACTCCTCCGAATCGCTCAAATCGGTTGGTTCAACACCAACCTCATCGTACACCGGGAGTGCAAGTTCCAATTCTTTAGCCTTGAGAGATCCGCTCATATATTCAGTGTCAGTGGTAAGACACGTGTTGACTTTGACTAAAGCCGCAGCCGCGAGGGTATGTGCTGGACAATATTCCAGAATGGCGATAAAATCCAATACAGCGGCTGTGAAGAGTCGTTGTTCAAGAAATGCAAGCCCGCGTTGGTATCGCGCGTCGACGAGTTTGGGATTCATGGTTAAAGCTCGTGTAGCTATGGATACTGCTTCCTTGTACCTATTCCACCGGTATCAGTTGATAAAAATTCATCTTAACATTGTAGAATACACACTGCTCGGCCTTGAGACAAGCCGTCGCGAGTTTGACGTAGAACTCCACATTGGTGTTCCATAATCTAACAGCGTCAGAATAAGAGCGTGATGCTTGAGCATAGTTCCCTTTTTCAAACGACTCGTCACCCTGTGTTTTTTTGTCAGACTCATACCAAGATGCAAACGACAAAAACGTACGGATTGAACAAGTGTGGACGCTCTGATGTGGTTTTGTTCGATTCTCTCCTTTCTCTCCCTCGCCTTAAGCCTAAACTTTTCGCGAATTTCTTCAGGGGAGAGAGTACTCGTCGACATCTTGCCGGCGTCGTCAGACTCGTAAAGGTTGAAGTGGGAGTAGAAGTAAGAGAACTACTAAGAAGCTAAGATCCGTGTTGGTATATAAACGATACATACGAACCAGGGTTGACGGAGGCATTCGGGTGAAGTACGTTTGTTGTGGTGTAGTACGTAATATTAGCACTTACCAACATGGAGGACACATTCAAGTTTTCACTTGCAGATCACAATTACGACTTTCTAGACTAGGAACACAAGACTACTATGAAGTTGTGACCCCCGCCCTGGGACGGGTACCCGCACAGTCGGCGTCAAATATGCTAATGAGGTGCCAGCCCCTTCCCGGTAGGCAAGGACCTTGGAGACCATACAGCAGATATTTTCGTGAAGCGGGTTCCGTGTCTATGTGAATAGCCACAGTCGGGTAAAGAGGTAGAGGGGGCTCAACATCACTGACATGTCGACAATCGTCGAAAGGTATCCAGAAAAGTTAAGAAAGTAATCGTCAAATGTACATGCGTTTCGTAGCCCGAAAACAACAATAATGCAGGTATTATGTATTGCTAGAGGCGCTGTCTAGCACTGTTCCGACGTTCCAGGTGAGCCCCACGGGTATCCAGTTCGTGAAGTCTTTCCGCGAGTAGAGTATCTATGCATCCAGGGATTCTTCGTCGTTTGGCTGGAAGAATCCGAGTAAGACGTCCCCGGGGACGACCATCTGCGAGTACATGCGAGGTGAGAGTGTGTCCGAGGCATGTGCGAAGACGACTTTGCCACTCACCCACACCGCAAGTAATTTGACGACGTCATCGATCCGCATGGGGTTTCCGTTATCAAGGATTGTAAAGAAACAATTTCGCCGCGTATCGTAGCCGACTGCATTATTCTCTGGGTTCTTGAGTATGCCAAATAACCACTGATCGCCGTCGGTGAGGATGAACTTGATGACCCTGCATTTTTCTGGGCCGCACTCGTGGCTGTAACGGGTGTGGCGTCGTTAACAACCATAATTTATGCGAGTAATGGAGAAAGCGACCCACATCGCAGCACATTCGCTTATTATTTGTTTGAGGTGTGTGATTAGTTCCTTCTTATCAGTCTGCTCTGCCGAGTTGTCTGTATGATATAGATCAGAACAAGCTGCTTCATCGAGGACCATTTCGTACCTGAACACTTCATTCGCTTCACCTCAAGCAGGACGATCTCATATGATATACGCTTCCTTTTTTCCCCCACGTGCTCGGATATCCCTTCGTCCAGGGCGCGAACAAGATCCTCATATTTTGGTGCTGTGGACTGTGAACCTATACCTCGAGATGTTGGTGGGAACTCGCCAAGCTCGTGCTTGTCTGATGCGCTCACATGCATTCCGCAGAGTCTTTTGGCATGCCTCATCCACCAAAACCTCCCACCTCTCCGGGTTATCCTTTGTCGGGGTTGTCAGGGTCACAATAAATCCATCGGCCCTGCCCGAAAGGAAATAGCGATAGCTGTGATTCGCGACGCGAGCAACCACCTCGGCGGGCGATTCGCGAGATGTGAGACTGAAGAGATTGAGTTCCGGGAAATATTTGGTGCATATCCCTCCGTTCTTAAAAAGGAGGAGCATATCGTACGCAACCACCTTCATCACTGCTGATTGTTCCGACTGCAGCAAAGGTCAACTTTCTGCAACAAGCGGGTAGACGATACTCTCACCGACTGGTGGAAAAAGTTACGAAAGCATGTCATCAGCTGCTTGAACAGGTTAATGTCGTCGGATGTTGGGAAATTGAGTGGTCCGGGATGAAAGACGTCAGCGGAACTCAACCAGGAAAGAAAATCTCCGGCACTATAGGGATTGTGAATTGTCAAAACTTCTGTAACAACCAGCTTCTCCTTTTGGTCAACCTGTGAAAAGCTGAGTACCTGTACGAAAAAATTAGTGTCATCTCCAACAAACCGGATCAAGACCTGCCCGGAGGTAGAGATCGTTGAAAGACGCCCTTTCAACAAGCTCAAGGAACGTAAGAACTTCTGGATTCCCTCGTTGTATGTAGGTTTTGATAGCATTCACACACAGATCGCGGTCTCCCCGCGTTTCAAAGGAGCCGGTAGTCGGTATCCGTTTGGATATACTGGCCATCAATTCTTTTACCTTCTTCATTCTTGCCGGACGGGACTCCGTTGCACTGTGTAGAAACGTTTCAACCTGAACAACGAGGTTCTCATCATCTGGAAATCGGGGAATTGAACGTCAATCGAGCTAATATGGTCTGGGGTATGAAGTGTGTTGACCTGGCTTCTCGCTCTGTTGCCCAGGCGAGTCTTCTTGGCGCTTAACAGAGGTAATAGGTGCGTCTGAAGAATCAACGAGTCTAGGCGAAGAGTTATGAGACGGAGGAGAAGACGGCTGTTGTGATTGGGGTGACATCGTGAGGCGAAGGGGGGATTTCGAAACACTTCCCAAATTGTTTTCGTCTCTTAAATGTACCAGCAGTGTGGTCAGTGTTGACGGTTAATAGGGATTTCGCAGGTTCCCGGATGCGCCATTTGTCCTGCCATTTTCCAGACGATAGCCTCGAGTCCACCACCTGCCAAGACTCTTGATACGATTTCAGTCCCACACGCGTCTCTGACACGTTTGATTGAGAAGAACCGAAGATGGCAAACAGGATTCAGTTTTTGGAGCGCCCATGTCGTCGGAGATGAATACTTTATCAGGAATCAGGGATGGGGTAAAGGAAGGGAAGGAAGGGATCATATGTTATCAAAGCAAGGACCGTAGTTGGGTGCCCAATGCAAAAGGTAAGGTACAGCGCTTGATTGATCAGCGGGCTCCCAGCGAGAAGTCAATGCACACGTGCCTCAGGCCTCAGGGTTGACTGAAGCGCAAGGTTGGTAGAATACTGGATCTCAGGAACACTACAGCTGGAACAACAAATAATTGCCATCCCGGCACAAAATCAAACGCCCCGATGCCTCGTCACACGTTATCATCCGTTTGACCCCCGGAAGTCCGCCTATGTGCACCTGGGAGTCAACCTGATCCCTTTCTTCATCCACCTTGTAAGTGATGAAATCCATCGAGTAATCGGTCCTCAGCCGCACCATCAGAGAAAACTCTAGACTCTGGGTGCGTTCTGGGAAGTTTTCCACCGCCAGGCTTTTCATACTTGGGGAGATTGTAATGTCGTGGGGTATTTGAATTGTATCGACACTGCCTGAGCTTGCCGTAATAATGTAGGAGCAGTGGTGGTTGACATACACTCGCGAAACACTCGATATATCCGGGGGTGAACAGAGGGAGAGCCGGAATGAGGGCTCCACAATGAGGCTATCAGATCCGATGGGCTTCAGGTTTGAGATCTCAAAGTGCGTCTCGGTTATCATAGCAACTCGGTCGTTTGACAGAAGCAGAATCTGAGGATGATTTAGTTTTAACATCGAGAAGTTGCAAATGTACCTACCCTTGCTGGTTTCTTATATTCCCATGCACATCGTCGAATCGGAGTATCCGAATAACGGTAGACATGTATCTTGGAGACTCGAGAATCTCCAAGCCCATAAGCGCACCGCTCGAGGACACAATCCTTTTCTAGTCGTAGCTGCTGCTTCCTACAGGGCGCAAAGGCTTGCAGGGTGATTATTCGTTCCGCAGACCACTTCGTGTTGGATCCACGACCTGTCATCTCAAGCTGATAGATACATATTCGACTCGAAACTTGCGGGTAGGCTCTGAGATGTATTGCGGTCAACGGAAGTGCCACGACTCACCAGCATCATAGCCTGTATTCTTGTTGTGAAGCGCAATGCGTACAGACAACCACGGCTTTGAAGGATCGATCCATGCTGCGAAAGCTTCTAAAGGGTCTACCTCGTCGCCACGGCTATTGTACCGCGTTTCATCGAGGAGCATATTCCATGTTATCTCAGGAGCATCCAGATCCGCAACATAAACACGACCATCGATGTTGTCGAGTAACCACCTTCCACCTGGAAGAAGGCAAAGGATATGAGAAGACGGAAATTGAAAATCGATCTTCCGCGACTTGAACAAGGTCGGGTCCAGCTCACGCCACCTCTGACGAATTTGGAGGCGCCTGATGACCTTCTGTTCCAACTCCTCAGAAGTGTAAGTGTCTATGGGCCCCTCGAGCAATGGTGCTCCAGATGAGAATGAGAGCTCCAGAGCTCTTGATTGCCATAGGAGGCGTGTTTTGGTAACTGCGCGTAAACGCCGGCATGTCTAATAGCAGAACTCAGGAAAATGGTTGAGGGCGACAGGAGGCAGTCTACGCACCGACCCGACCGCTAATAATTCTGCCCAATCTAAATGGTACAATACCTCATATAGAACTTCTTGTGGCAGTGACAACAGATACTTTCGTGGAACGAGATTACTAAACCATGGTGACGTCCGTAGTAAGGAGACAAGGTAGAAAGCCGGTCGAAGGAGGGCTGAGGTCAAAGTCAACATAAACAACAGTGGCGCTAAGCATAGAATTCATGACCGTCACCGGCTATACCCGCAGCCCTGACCCATTGCGAGCATCCGATGATCAAGCTCAAGGCTTCAAGATTATGTTCATGGTCATCAATTGTTATGACTAGAAGCATACGACAGCAGCTTAATTTCCAATAGTGAATGGTTCCTCATGAGTACAAAAATAATACAAATTCAAAGTCCGAAATTAGGTACTGGCGAGACGTGCGTAGTGCTATACCAAAAGCTACTACACCGTATGCCACTGAGGTACTTAGTTATTTGCACATTCTTTGTCGTATGACTTGTAAAAATCATAGAGGACTTCCCCAGAGACAATCATCTGGAAGGACGCATGAGATAAGAAGGGAAGCGCGAAAGGGCAGACTTGCCACTCACCCATACTGCAAGCAATCGAATAACACTCTCGGTCTGTGCGAAGCCTCCATTATCGAGAAGGGTATAAAAGCAATTGCGTTGAGTATCGTAGCCAATCAGATTCCGCTCCGGGTTCTTGAGAACACCAAATAACCACGTATCACCGTCGGTGAGGATGAGCTTCACGACCTTGCATTTGTCAGGCCCGCACTCGTGGCTATTGCAGATTGATAAATAGGGCATAATTAGCGACTTTGGATCATTTAAATACTGAGGGAAGGCTACCGACATCGCGGCACACTCGCCAACAATTTGTTTAATATATTGTATCAGCTCCGTTCTATTCGAACTTTTTGCTTTGTGGCATAAATCAGACGCGAACTGAGTCATCAGAGACAAGCCATCACCCACCTGGCATTTGTAACCTCTTCACCTCAAGCACAACAATCTCGTATGACATACGACCGTGATTATCCGACTCCTGGGAGATGATCTTGTCTAGAGCAGTAACCAGGTCCTCGTATTTCGGTGCCGTGGAATTGGAACCTACGCCTCAAAACGTTAATAAAACTCATCAAACACCTCCCATGCACTTACACGTTCGCGACAGGCTAATTTGTAATTCGCGATCCTCCAACACCTCCCATCTCTCTGGGTTATTTTCTGTCAACTTCTTCAAGGTCACGATGAACCCATCCGCTCTACCCGACATAAAATAACGATAGCTGTTGTTATCCACCCGAGCGACCACCTCAGCAGGAGATTCATTGGATGTGAGACTGAATAGATTAAGCTCGGGAAAGTACTTGGTGTACAAATATGTGTTGTTGAATTGTAGGAGCATATTATATCCAGCGACTTTCATAACCGAGGCCTGTTCCGACTGATGGTAGATGTGAACAAGTCAACAACCGCAGGAAATAATTAGGCATGTGAAGTTCCCACCGATTGATGAAAGAATCGAATAAAACATCCCATCAGGTCTTTGAACACACCATATCCGTCGGGTGTTGGGAACTCGAGCGATCCGGGCTGGAAGACGTCTGGAGTAGAATTTAACCAGAAGAGTAAATCTTCGACGCTGCAGGGAGTATGAATGGTCAAGGTTTCCGGAGCCATCAGCTTCTCCTGGCATGTAATCTGCGAAAAGCTGAGCACCTATGAAAAGAAATTAGTGCCATTTTGAAGAAAGCAGGCCAGGACCTACCCGTATATAGAGGTCTGTGAAAGACTTCCGGTCAACGAGCTCGAGAAACTCGAGAACTTTCGAATTTCCTCGACTTATGTGTGTCTGTATGGCACCCAGACAAAGATCACGATCTTCTTTTGTTTTGAGAGCATCGTTCTCTGGTATTTGCTTGGATACTTTCACCATCAGCCTTTTGATCTTCTTTTTTTTTGCGGATCTGGACCTCTTAGGATCGCCGTTCAAAAAATTTCTAACCTCGGAAACGAGACTCTTCTCATCTGAAAAGTGAAGAGCGAATGTCAGGCAAACTAACACGGTTGTAATTATGGTAGATTTCCACCTGGATTCTCGTTCTGCTGAGGGGATGAACATTCCTGGTGGTTTTCGTCGGAAGGGACGGCTGCGTCCGAAGCATGGACGAATAGAGATGAAGAACTACTGCAGGATGCGGTAGTAGATAGCGGCTGTGGATGTAGTCGTGACATTCTAGGGTAAAGGACTTAGATTCTGGCATTCCATCTGGTCCCTCGTCCTTAAATGTACCAAGAACGATGTAGTCGACGTTTAGCCTAGTGGGGTGTTCGTGGGTCTCCCGATGCTGTTTCAAGCCCCTGTTCCTGTCGTTTTCCAGCCGGTAGCCTCGAGTCCTGCTCCTACAGTTGACAGGATTTCAACCCCAGCACAGCGCCCCAAGCCTCAGATCTGAGATGCGAACAATGAGGGGGATGGAGATCATATGACAGTCATTTGCAATGCGGCTATTAGGATTGGACATATAGGTGAGGTCTCCTCCTGGCGGAGACAGAGTTGGTGATAGGAGGATGTGACCATCTTGGAATTATTGATTCCCGCACGAGTGTCCGGAACAGTGGTCGTTTAATGTTTGACCAAATTTGGTCATCACGGGAGTTGCCGGTGGACTTCGTCAAAGCACTGGCGTCAAGCGCTGTTGGCGATGTTCACTCTGACCCCAGCCTTCCTCCGAGCGATTTTTTACCTTTCTTCCTTCCTCCCACCATCCTCATGGATCCGGAAGCCAGTTTCACATAAAGCCCTACTGTCACTGCCGGAAGAAGTTATGTATGAAATATTACATTGTCTGGATTGGAGAGACATATTGGCAGTGAAGTCGGTGAGTACATCCTTCCTCACGGTCCTTTTTTTTCTAAATCCTACTGCTAGACATGCCGGAGGTTACGCGCAATCACACAAACGCGTCTTTTATGGCTATACAGAGCTTTAGAGCTCTCGTTCTCATCCGGAGTACCGCTGCTTGAGGGGCCTCCAGAGGCCTACACTTCTGAGGAACTCGAACAGATGGTCATCAGGCGCCTCCAGACTCGTCAAAAATGGCGCGAACTAGATTCATCGAGGTTTCGGTGGCGAGGACTCAAATTTGACTTCTGGTCCCAGGGTAATTTTCATCTTCTTCCAGGTGGAAGATGGCTATTTGATAATATCAACGGCCGTGTCTACGTTGCGGATCTTGATTCGTCTGAAATGACATGGAGTTTGCTCTTCGACGAAAGTCAGTGCGACAATTATAGCAAGCAAATGGATCCTCTCGGACATTCTACCGTATGGATTGATTCTTCGAAACCATGGCTGTCCGTGCGATTTGCACTTCATAACGTGCTTTCACACAATGACATCGGTAAGTCTTGATATTACTGTTCCCCGAAGGTATGGTCAACGTCGACCCATAAGATTCAACTCGTATATGTATCTACCAGCTTGACCTAACGGGTCACGGTTCCGACACGTGGACCGCGGGACGAATTATTACTTTGCAAACTCCCGCGTCTTGTATGAAGCGCGAGCTACGATTGGAAAATGACCACGTCCTCGAGCGATGCCTCCATGATAATGGTCGCAATCCCGGCATTTCAAAGATCCATGTGTATCGGTACTCCGATGTTCCATCCCGTTCATGTGCATGGGAATATGGTAAACCAGCGAGGGTGGGTGTATCCACAAGTTCTCGTTTCTCATTCTAAAACGTTCTCAGATCCATCTTCTGCCGAATGACCGACTTGTCATGATTACTGAGACACACATCGAGATCTCGACCATGAAGCCAGTCGGGTCTGATGGCTTGGCCTTAGAGCCGACTTTTCGTGTCCCTCTCGACTCTTCTCCAATTTTGTCAAATATCTCGCGTGTCTACACAAACGGCAACTGCTTCTACATCATCACAGCGAACTCGGATAGTATCAATGCGATTCAAATCCCCCGTGACGTCACAATTGAGCCAAAGTTGAGAAACCTCGCGGTGGAGAAATTTCCGGCGCGCTCCAGGAATCTCGGATTTTCACTTATGATTCGGTTGAGGACTGATTATACGATGGACTTCATCACTTACAGGCTGGATGAAGAAAGGGATCAGGTAGACTCCCAGGTGCATCTCAGTGCGTTTCCAGGGGTCCGTCGTATGAGACTCGAAGCCTGCGACGAAGCATCTGGGCGCCTGATCTTGTGTAGAGATGGCGACTATGCGCTATTACAGGTGTAGTACTCCGACAGGGAGTTCGGGAGATGAGTCGAAAAAATATATCGAATTGACTGCTCGCAGACGGCTTCCAGTCTAAGATGAGGGATTTTTGGTTGATCACATTGCATCCACATCCTGTTCTACTGGCCAAAGGGCCGTTTTCGGAGTGGGCTGCCAGGAACGAGGGTGTCTGAAGAGTCGAGCAGTCTAGTAAATCCGGGAAGTACCGGAGAAGAGAGATGGACTGTTGCTGCAGTGCTGACATTTTGAGAATTCTGAGGTTCTTCCCTGCTTCACAGCCGAGTGGCGCTCTCGGCATGCACAAAACGTTTTCACTGGAGGCAAATCATGTCAGATGGGTTCATAAATGCGGCGTGCAGGCCTGCTCCTCGCCGTTGATAATATTCCGGAGGGCACAGGGATTGCGTCATTGTGGTTCGAGGATTAACAAACACAAAGCGGACGATGAAAAAGTGAATTCATCTGTCAGGACTTCAATCCCTGATTAATGAGACCACGAATGTCTGGTGAAAAAAATAAAAACATGCATTTCTCCTCAAAAAGCATGCCCGAAACGTGTTCGAACTGTCTCGCTTAAACCCAAGGGAGCGGTCTCGGGTAGATAAACAATACTTGTTAAGCCAAAGTGGCTGGACAACATTGCTTTGTCTGGGACTAGGGAATTACCACAGATGTAGTAATACATAGTCTCTATGCCTAGAAAACACAAGGCGGCCAGATGCCTCATCGCATGCCACCATTTTCAAGTACTGGGCTTCTGGGAATGGGCCAACATGCACAGATTCAACCTGGTCGATTTCGCTATCCAAGTTGTAAGTAATGCAATCCATCGAATAGTCAGATCTCAGTCGAATCATGAGTCCCAATTCCAGGCTCTTGGACCCTGTTGTGATGACTTCTATCGCAAAGCTTCGCATACTTGACTGGATTGCGATGTCGTTCGGTATCTGTATTGCGTTGATACTGCCTAAACGTGACGTGATAATGTAGGAGAAGTGGCCCGTGTTGTAGACTCGCGAGACTCGCGATAAGGCCGGTGTTTGCTGGAATGAGAGACGGTGTGAGGGTTCCAAAACCAGGCCATCGGATCCCATTGGTTTCAGATTGAAGATTTCCACGTGAGTCTGTGTGATTATAATAATCCGATCGTTCGGCAGTGGAAAAATCTGGGAATACCACTTCAGTAAACATTCAGCACAGTTTGAGGTGACTGTGTACCCTCGCCAATCCATCATAGTCCCAGAGACATCGCCGCAACCGGACGTCCGAGTATTGAAACACATGGAGTTTGGAAACTACGGAATTTCCGACCTCATACACACATTGTTCAAGGACGTACGCATTATCGAGTTGTAAATTATGTTTCATACAGGGCCCGGGAGCCTGTAGAGTTACAAGTTGTTCCGCAGTCCATGTTGTATTGGGGTCACGTCCTGTCAAGTTGAGTTGGTAGATACATACTCGACTTGAATCTGCAGAGAAATCATGAGCTCAAACTAAAGGAACAAAGTAACACCAAGATTCACCAAATTCTTCTGCCGTGATTCTATTGTGGAGCGCAAGTCGCAGAGATAGCCATGGTGTTGAAGGATCGACCCATATTGCGGAACCTCCAAGTGGATCTACCTCTGAACCGTCTTCATCATATTGCCTTGCGTCGATCAGGGCGTTCCATGTCATCTCAGGTGCATCCAGGTCAGCGACGTAGACACAGCCCTTTGCGTTATCAAGCAGCCATCTTCCACCTGGAAGGAGATGAAAATCACGGGGAGGCCAAACGTCAAACCCCAACTCCCGCCAGGGGAACCTAGTTGAATCTAGTTCACGCCATCGTTGACGAGTTTGAAGGCGCCCGATGACCTTGCGCTCCAGCTCTTCAGATGTGTAGTCTTCTATGGGTCCTTCAAGTAATGGTACTCCGGACGAGAATGAAAGATCCAGAGCCCTTGCTTGCCATAGAAGACGTGTTTTGGTGATTGCACGTAGTTTCCGACATGTCTGGTGCAGGATTCAGGAAGATGAAAAATTATTCCGAAATATATTCCGATAATCTGGACGCACCAAACTAGCTGCTTTTATATCTGTCCAATCCAGCCAGCAAAATACTTCATACAGAATCTCTTCTGGGAGGGACAACAGAGCTTTCCGTGAAAATGCATCGTGGACCCATGGGATTGGTAGGAGTAGGGAGAGGAGGGAAAATTTTTCTCGAAGGAAAACTGACCACCAAGTCAACGTTAACATTGACAGTGTTTGTGGGTCCGTCCAACAAACCCCAAGCCCTCACGTTCAAGGGTACACGTGATCGATTGAAGCACCAGGCGCTGACCTGACTGCAACAATCCACACCGGGACAATCCTTCTCTTCTTGGAGGATAGCGGAAATATCTGACCAGGACGGGTTGAATGAAAGGACAACATGGATTGATCCGTCAACGTTGCATGGCGATAACTTGCGAGCTTTCTGTGTCTGCAGAGCTAGAGTCCCGAGTCCCGACTAACCTGCGCCCTGAGCCGTGGAAGGCCAAATATCAGGCTTACTGAGGGCTAACACAGCCTGTGTGGCTCAGTAATTGATTTCGATCTCTGAGTCTTCACACGGCGTAGAGGAAAAATATGCGTGTCCCATCCGGGAGATAGAAAATTCAAAAATCACCGTTTCGAAAGATACATACAAGGCGTGGGGGGAAGGACGTATGTACACCAATTTGACTCTTACTTAAAATGTAAACCTAGACCAGCAAAATACATAACACTGCCTACAATCCTAGACTCTTCAGTCTGGTGTACGAGAGCCGGCCTCGAGACGATTGGTCGGGCCGAAAATTACTATCCACATGTAAGTGTGCTACACTGTAGTAGAATAGATGACGACGAGTATGCTCTACTGATAGATAGGGAGCGAATCAGATATGTTAGGCCGGTGGGCCGGCCTCCCCTCCCCTCGAAGCTTGCCCTGTTTTCCACGACGATCACTAGTTTGGACCATCATTTCGGAGTCCAAGACTGGGTGTTTGTGACCATGGTCCTCGAAGGGTGGCGAGTTGGTGTCCTGGGCTGCAATGGACTTGTGCTTCCATCGAGTCCGGCGTCTCCATAAGAAGACACCAGCAAGAATGATCAAAAGTGCGAGTCCTCCGAGGACACCACCCAGGATTGCACCAATAGGTCGCCCAGGGTTAGGCTGTGGTTGAGGTGTTCCTGTAGTATTGTTGCTTGAGTCCAAAGTGGGAAATGTACCGTTCTTGATGAATAAATGAGTGAGACAAAGTGGTGTGGTCCGGTTTGTACCAAGGAATGTGACGGTGAGGGTATGCTGACCAGCTTCTACATCAGGAGCTGTTGTAAAGATTTCTTGATTATAAACCGAGCTCGTCGCGTCTGGCGGGAGACCTCGAAGGGGAAATGGCTTCGGTTCGCCATTGTCAATCGCGAATGTGCCAGAGGTTCCGGCGTGAGACAGCTCCTTTGGAATAAAGGCTATCCAGGAGATGGATACACCTAATGTCTGATGAGAACACTGAGGAAAAGTCAAGAGATGGACTCACCGACAAAATCGACCTGCATAGTTGAGTTCGTCTGTGTGGTTACATTTGCAATTGCTCCCAAAGCCTTCCAGCTTGGGTCGAAGCGGATGGCAATGTCCCTGTTATCAAACAATATTGTCTTGTTGTCAAGTGGCACACTTGGCGAAGGAACATATTCAACTCGGTCGAGCCAGAATGTTTGCTTCGGGGACTGGACCTTGACGCCAATACGAAATCTGTGGGGACCATCCTGCAATCCAAATTTTTCACACAGCCTCTGATTATTTTGATCCCAAGGGTTTGGAGGTAGTCTTCCTATACTGGTGTCGTCGATGAAACATTCAATGTTAGGGTCGGGGTTTGTACTTGCGTTTGCAACGATGTTTGTGCCCCAGGCCCTAATAGCCGTACCTGCGGGATTGAAGTGGTGTTAAGGTTAAGTAGGCACTCAAACTACATAATGTAGGAGACCCACCGTTGAAATCAAGAGTGACGATCCCATCGGCAGAAGTTCCTTGCAAAGTATGCAAGTAAGGTGGACCAAATACTGGAATGTTCTCCTTGCTCCCAATATCAGGAGACCAATTTCCGGTGTACGAGATAGCTGTATCCTGGTCATCAAGAACGACCCATCTATCCGAACCCATTGGGAGGGAAGATGAAGAATAGTCAGGACGATGAGAGGAGCATCATAACAATGAAGGTGGCTCGGAGATGGGGTAGCACAGGGGCTTTGTGTTTTGATCTTTGATGGGGACCTTTGTTGGTTGTGTTGGAAAACTTTGCGGCGACTGATAGGGTAGGGAAGGTACTATTCTTGGATTTTAGTTGCTTATTTCTGAAACTGTTGGGTACCAGTTAACAAGGACCACTCCGACTTGCTGTCCTGTTTTGGAATTGAAGTCCTCCCTCAGGGCTACGGGTTAACTTCACTAAATGAAGACTCCGATAATGATCTACTGATCCCGCAGTTTCACTGTGAAAGTGGCTGTGTGGCGCTCTGTTCGGGACTAACCTACCAAGTGAGTATGACTGTAGTACCATCTCCCAGCCTTTACCATGGCCACGTATTCATTAAGGCAATACTTTACAGGTTCAACGTGGATTCCCCGGGCTTTGCGGCCTGTCAGATCAAACCCAGCAGCGCCCATCAACAAAGCTGTAATCGCGAACTAAATATCGGGGGCTGAAAGTATGAATTCTGACCAATCATGTTACAATTAACACGTTGTGACTATCAATATAAAGCTCTTGGCCAACATCTATGCTATATTTATACATGATCTACAGGAGACATCGATCCCAAAATCTCACGTGGTAGCTTAAGCCCTTGCATGGATACCAGGCTGTGTTGAACCACAGTAAGCATGCCGACCTACAATGCAATCGAAGCAGTTATTTGCGTTGAAGGGCGACCCCTTGCCGCATACGAGCTGGACGTAAATGCGACTGCGAAAGAGGTGTCTTGTTGGATTCCGTCTGAAGCTGGGCGGGTACGTACTTAGAATCACGAGGTCTCGTTGTCCCAACTAAAGTGTTCAAAATCGGACTCTTTCAGGAATTCGATATTCGTGTCAAGACCAGGGCCCGAAACGATCATCTTTCTTGTAAAATCAACATCGACGGACAGTATATCGGCAAATGGCATGTCAAACCCCAACTGCGAAAACTTATATCTGGAGTGCAGCAGACGAAAACCACCAAACGTCCATTTATTTTTTCGCAAGCACATCTAGTTGGTGCGCCTTCTCCGCTTCTATGGTGGATCCGTCAAAAACCCGACCGATATATCCTCCAGACGATGAAGAGCTCCTGACTCAGCCCCTAAACTTAGCTAGCCTAGGTGAAATCATTGTCGACCTGGAGTATGCGATACCCCTCAAAAAGGAGACCAAGCACTTTGGAAGACTCCCGGACCTGTCAGAAAGCAGGCCGATTCCTGAGAGAGCAAAGAAAGGAATTCAGCAATGTGTCGGGTCAGCGTTTTCTGCCCCGAACTTGATCAGCACACTAACATAGATACAGCCTTGGACCAGAGAGGCAAACTAGAGAAGACAGGCTGGTGAGAAGGATGGACGTGGTGTCTCGTGCGGTCAAATTTATCTTCAAATACAGAACCCTTGGTGAACTTCCATCTAATCTGGCGTAGCTAAAGTCTAAACTCCCTTCTCCAGATTTCCTCCAAGCTCAAGGGGTTGCGCCGATGAACCAAGCGCGTGTGCCCGTGCAATCGAATCCAGAGAGACGCAAACGAGAGAAAGAAAACCCAGGTGCATCTGTAGGCTCTTCTCGAGCAGTAAGATTGTATGGAAACTCCTCGGCCATGAGCGATGTAATCGAAATCACTGATGACGAAGACAATAATGTAAAGGGAGCGAGTACATCTCGGGTAGGCGTCAGGCTCCGCAGGGACGAAGAAACCACTGACCTTAGTCCTAGGCAAAGACAACAGTGAAGGCAGAGGTCAAAACAAAACAAGAACCTATATCTTTGAACGGAGAGTTTATTGATTTAACTTAGCATTATCTCCCAACCTGCCTTGATCTTGGAAATCCAACACTACAATTAACACTTTATTTCCGAACAACGGTATTTGAGGTATCGAAGTGACGTGAACGGTCTCACCAGACAGAGAATGTGAAAATCACTGAGAGCTCACGGGAAAGATTGAATGCCCAACCAGATGCTCAGATTTATGGGAGCCCAATTTCATAGATCTTGCCGCGGGCTCGTTCCTCACGAATTATACAGAACTCTCACACATTCGCAAAACTTAAAGTTGGCATACCAGTAGAACCGACTAAGTTGCACCGAGTTCGGAGGGGACACCAAACCCCACGCTACTCTACCGGACCACAGACCCAATTACTATGAACCCATCTCAGCCTGAGGATCATGCGGACTAGGACGCAGCAGGCGCAACCAGCATGAATGTACCCGCAATGGGATCTCCCAACCCGACTTCCTCAGCGAATGCACTGATGTTAAACGATTGAACGGGTGTAGCGGGGGTAACGACCGTTTGCTGGTTGAATCCAGCAGGTTGTTTAAACAACAAGAAGATGTACCTATCCCATACACCAATATCAGCTGACTTGTCGCAGAATGAAGAACTGGAAAATATGAAGACGAACCTGTGCGCATCGGACCCAGCGGGAGGTGTTGGCTGCCTGAATTCGCTGATGGCCGGGGTTGAATTACTCAAGAGACCCGTGGATGCACGGGGCGAAAAGTTGCCTCCGAGGAAGTGGCGGATCTGAGCCTCCGTAGGCATCTGAGGCGTCGGTGCATCCGGGTCAACTGCAGCAACGACGAAGGGGCCGCGAAATGAGGTTCCGACGACCCGGAATGAAGGTGGACCGGCGGTCGCTAGAAGAGGGAGTAAATGTAGATCTCATAGAGGGGAGGGGAGGTTCGCACAATCACGGGGAACGTGTATGCCCGCATGTAGTGTGATGGGATTACTGTCTGCCTCCGGGAATGTTACTTCAAGGAGGGCAGTTGGGTTGAAATTGATTGCGAGGTCGTTGGGTATCTGTATGAGACTTGAGTTCATACAAGAGGAATTGAGATGAAGGGGCGAACATTGGCATTGTCAAACGCTTGTTTCACAGTTCTAGTGCTAGTATCTTGGGCACTAACGACAAGAGCAAGAAGAGACAGAAAGCCAAGTGAAAGACGCATCGTGTTTCCTGTTGTGAGACCAAACTCAGAGTTATGCGAGGGATAAATACCTTTGCTATTGCACATAGGTCTGGGTGTGAGAATGAAGCAGCTAACCGATGAGCTTCTGACAATGCCAACTTGTGTGAGAGGTGAATGGTACATCAGTAAGCACCGACTCCACGGCTATGCTTCTTTCGTGACCACATTTTCTCTTGCAGATGTCGCTGTGAGAGAGAAAGAATGCCCGTGGGTCGTGCAGCAATACAACTTGTCACTTAGATGGGCTCCCATTTCTGAGAAAATTGATCACCGCTTTCAGTTGATCCGGTCAGATGCCCGATTCGGAACTTCACCCAACCCTGCAAATACTTACTGTACATGTGCCCCATGATCAGCAAGACGCTGCGGACAACAAGCGGTTGCCAACCAAGGGAAGGGACCTTGAAACGGACTGGCGGGTTTAGTGTTCGCCGCTGTGCAACGCAGGCCGGTACCCCACTTCGACCCATTGGCACCTCAGCCAGCTACCAATACCTCCATGTCTTCGAGTTGCCGATAGTACATTAATTTAATTACGACGAGTGATAGATTAGATGCACCGGCGAACAATTTGACCCCATTATCATCACATCACCCTGCAAAATAGATCCCTAACTTCACTTCAACACTGTCTACCAAAACAATTGTCTGTTTCGCCCCTCAAGTTCAAGTAGAGTCCCTAGTCATATCTTCACATTCGTCCCTTTGCTGCCGGCTCGAGTCAATAAAGTCTGTTATTCCGGTCCACTGACCACCAGCTCCAATTCGCGCACACGCTCAGGTCTTTACGTCAAGAGATAGTTAGAACACCATCTGAGAAGAATGTATCTGACCTCAATAAAAATCGGCCTCCTACATGCCGGAAGTTAAACAGTCATGAATTTTGGATACTACAAAATACAAT
This sequence comes from Chlorophyllum brunneum, assembly GCA_963576785.1. NCBI lineage: Eukaryota > Fungi > Basidiomycota > Agaricomycetes > Agaricales > Agaricaceae > Chlorophyllum > Chlorophyllum brunneum. The sequence continues at coordinate 2,804,779 of OY756144.1, read as the reverse complement.
ATACCACTGGTATCTAGTCCACCCGTATGGGCAAATCAGCATATAGAGGTATTCAGGAGACCTCTCATCGAGTCAGTCGTCTAGTTTCCAGTTTGTAAAGTCCTTGCCCTGTGTCAATAGCTCACTTTGATCGTGAGGTACGAACGGGATCCACTGGCAGAACCTGATCTTTTTACCAATAAAACGCTGGCTGAATTTGGAGGGATGTACTCCGGGCCCTGTCCCACTCATTTCATTAAATTCAAGGAGTGCATCGGTGCAGAGGAGCCACTGCGCGCCGCAATAACTGCGGCAGAACCAAGGAAACGCTGACTAGAGCAATGGGATTATGGAACATCCGGCGCAGGATTAAAAAATACACGTAAAGTAGTGTAATAAATGGTTCATTTATCTTGTTCCATGCATGTGACCGTATGCTAATTATACTAATCAGGACACGACCACAGCAGGGCCGGGGAGGAAATTGGTAACCGTAAGGGCAGCCAATTCCCGGTCGGTGAGGCCTGCCCTTCGGTTCACCGTCTGGTCGCGTTTTATGTTCAGATGGTGATGGTGATGGTGAGTTGGTGGAAAAGGGTGAGCGAGATGAATATTGAGAGAGCCCAATAAAATAGAATATATATGTAGTAATATGTAAACAAGAAGAGACGATTCATTCGAGAACACAGTGCCCGGGACTGTCACTCTTTCTCGCAAGAAATCAGACCTGCTTGCGCGGGTCCTCTACAATCAATCGGCCGCTCAAAAATACACTAGGTTCCAATTTCGTCTCGACCCACTACTTTGCTTCTTTTCCATCCTCATTCAAATATTCATGCTCGGTGATTTCGATTACACCGCTCGCATTCGAGCTGCTCCTACACAATCTTACTACTTTACAAAGACCTGAAATTGAATCTGGACACTCTTTCCTTCTTTCCTCCCCTCTGCTAAGAGCTGCAGCCCAGACAGCGAAGAACCTCCGAGCCCCAAACCCACCCAATACAGGAGAGATCGCCGCCGATAAAGCGGATACGGTACCTCCTGCAGTGCCTGTGAAAATATATGCGGTCGATCGGTGGGTTTGTATTCTGGATACAGGTGCAGATACAGAGACGATTGCTTCAGCCTCTAGTCCTGGTACAGGTACCTTATCAAATTCCTGAAAGAGGCTTATTTTGAATGATTTCAAGATGCAGACAGCGAGAAATTTGCGATTGGATGTACTTACCCAGCTTCAGATAAAATCCAGCAAGATACTAGTGGCATTCGTATCGTGACCGCCGATAGCCACGTGATACGTAAATCCTTAATTCTGGGCCACCTTATAGAGAGGGTCCATTTAACTACCTTCAGCCTCATCAAGCCCTCACACCCAACAACACATGCTAGCCCCGAGTCTCTTCGTCATCGCGGCCGCCGACCCTGACGCACCCTCTCCTTCCTAGGTTGCGACCTCCTCACACTAACATTGCCTAGGCCCAGTCCAGGCCTCTAGCCCTTTATTAAATAACTCATGTGCCGCTTCATCGGAATGGAAGCAACCTCTCCACCTACCAGGGGTAATCGATGATCGTCGGTAGACAGAATCCTTTCCATGCTTGCCGAATGCAACCGTTTACTGATGGATAGCTATGTTTTTTTTGGCGTTTAATCAACCGGCGGGGTTCAGTGAATAGATGTTTGTCAGCGTAACTGCACCTGTACAGCATTTTGATATCGCGACGTTCACCCAACAGGTTAAATTGGGAGCTCTCACCTCAGGGATTTTTATGATGGTTTCCAACCCGGATAAGCGACGAAAATTGAGGTGAAGTTTACTTGTGGGCGCGAGCAGATATAAGCGCCGCGATCTGCAAATCTATTTTTATTGATTTGTTATTCCACCCTAGATAGGAATAGATGGGATTGTGACATCACCCAAGGTACAAACACAAGCATCTCCACCAACGGACATAGTACTCGGTACACCGATAAAAGTTCCGTATGATCTACATGCCTTCCTCTGCCAGAGCAATTCTGGTCCTGAAAAACGCATGGCTGCGACAACGGGCCGAAATTGATGTCGCTTTCACGCATCCGCTTGTTGCATGAACGTTTAGTCGACCAATATATCCTTTTTTGCACCTCTGCGTACGGACGAGTATATATGCTTCGCCCTATGTTCTAGGACGACCCATAACCAAAGCGATGCATCTCTCACTCGGTTTCTTGTCTCTTGTTGCTCTTGCCGTGAGTGCCCAAGACCGGAGCACAAAAACCGTTAAGAAAGCATTCGAGGATGCCAAAGTTTGTGCCTCTAATACTCCTTATTCTACGTTTTTTGTCCTAAAATGTCTTCTTGCTATAGCTTCCAGAGGACCTCACGATCAACTTTAATCCCACCGCTCTTCTGGAAGTAAGCTTCCCCCAGTCCCACGGTCATCCCAACACACTCTATGCAGGCAAACACCTTCCTATTGCCGGTACAACTCTTCTCCCCCCCAATTCCTTTTCGTGTCATTAACCATCTTCAAACTAGCGACCGTTGGACCGCCTATGTTCGGTGTCTCTGATACATCATGTCGCGGTCCCTTTGTTATTACTGCGCTCGACCCGGACGCACCGACCCCTCAAAATCGGTCTTGGTCAGAAGTCCGCCACTTCGTCGGAGCCAACTTTCACCGTGATGAGCACACGGGCAAGTTGACAAACTCGACCCCAGCTCTTAGTGAATTTGTCCAGCCTGCGCCTCCTTCTGGGACCCACAGGTTCGTCTTCACTTCCAACGAGGTGGGATGATTCTAAGCTGCTTTTTATTAGGTATACATTCTTGTTGTTTAAGCAGCCTGACGGGTTCAATGACCAAAGGCTATTTGCACCCAACTCGTCGATCTTGAACTTCAACGTCAGTACTTTCGCTCAGCAAGGTGGATTGGGAGATCCTATTGCGGGAACATTCATGTTGGTTGCACCCGATTCCGAGTCATGCTCTTCGGAGGATTGAAGCGAGACCTTCTCGAGTTCTGTTGTGTCGTAGAATATCTTATTATTAGAACTATGTTGAGGTTGTTATGAGATTGGGGGATGAATTAGTGCAAGCTGTTGGAGTGTTTCCTTTGTCCTGTCTTAATTATTGCGGCGTGCAGTGGCTCCTCTGCACTGGTGCATCCTTTGAATTTATTGAAGTGAGTGGGACAGGGCCCGGAGTACAGCCCTATTGGTAGAACGACCAGGTTCTGCCAGTGGATTTAGTTCGCACCTCACGATTAAATGTGTTACTGATACAGGGAATGACGACTGGTTCGGTGAGAGGTCGCCTGAAATTTCTACATGCCGATTTTGCTGATTGTGTCCAGGCTTCAGGATAGTTTTATCCATACGGGTGGACTAGATACCAGTGGTATGTTATATTCTGTAACACCCAAAGTTCGTGTCTGTTTAGCTTCTGGAATCCTTTTACTGAGGTCATGAGGTATTTCCAAGGCTGGGTGAAGCGCCGAATCAGGTAATTGACCGGGTCAACTCAAAACGGCAATCAAAATTCTCAGAGATAACAACATGCTAAGGAACAAATTGTATTGTCGCACAACTCACGGCCATTCTTTCTTTCGCACAGCGACATCTGCGAGAGAAATCGAGGTTATGAAAGGGGGCATAACCGTAGAGTCGGTGCTTACCGATTTACTGTTCACCTATCACACAATGTTAGTTTCTTCAGAAGCCAGTCCTTTGACCGCTTCGATTTCGCGCCTGTGAACAGTACCAAAGGTATTTATCCCTCGCATGACTTTCGAGCTGGGTTTCACAAACAAGAAACACAATGCGTCTTTCACTCGGCTTTCTGTCTCTTCTTGCTCTTGCCGTTAGTGCACAGGATACTAGCATTAAGACCGTGAAGCAAGCGTTTGATAATGCTCATGTTCGTTTCTTGCATCTCGATTCTTCTTATATCGACTCACTCTCATACAGATACCCGCGGACCTCACACTTAAATTCGATCCCACTGCTCTTCTTGAAGTAACGTTCCCAGAGGCTGACGGTCATCCTATCACGCTACGTGCAGGCGTCCAACTTCCTCGCGACGGTACGGGTCCTCTCTTCTATGAGGTACAATCATGCTTATGCTCCCTTCTCCAGCGACTGCGGGTCCACCTTCATTCAGAGCGCTCGGAACATCATTTCGCGGCCCCTTCGTGGTTGCTGCAGTCGACCCGGATGCACTGACGCCTCAGATGCCAACTGAGGCTCAGACTCGTCACTTCCTCGGAGGCAACTTTTTCCTTCGACTATCCACGGGTCTCTTGAGTAATTCGACACCGGCCATTAGTGAGTTCTTCCAACCCTCGCCTCCAGCTGGGTCCGATGCGCATAGGTTCGTCTTTGTATCTTCAATCATTCTGCGATGGGTCAGTTGATATTGGTGTAATGGGATAGGTACATATTTTTGTTGTTTAAACAACCTCCTGGGTTCAATCAGCAGACGTTTATTACTCCTACTACGTCTATTTCGCGGTTTAACATCAGTGTTTTTGCTGATGAGGTCGGGATGGGAGATCCTGTTGCGGGAACATACATGCTGGTTGCGCCCGATGCATGAGTCCGCGGATGAAATGGGATTTTATGATCCGGGAGGGGTAGTATCGAGGTGGTAGATATAAATGAGGTCTGTGTGTTCGTTCCGAACTCGGTGCATACTATTAGCTTCTGTGTTGGTACGCTGGTCTTTTGACTTCCTCCGGTAGGGGAATGTTTTACTGCTTGTGAGAAACAATCTAGCTATGTAAGGTGGAGAAATGCAGGATGGGGTTAGTGAACTTGGTCAGACCTGTGAATCCGAGGGTCCGGAGAACACTGACTAAGGTCCCTAATGACTGTTAGTCTCAGTGGAATCCCTGTGCGAGCAGTCACGAGCACTATGTTCCTGAGTGACTCACTCTTCTTATGTACCTATTGCTATATTCGAATTTTATGGGGCACGCTCGGTGGTTGTTTAACTCGTCACTTTTCTCCCGCCGTCGGTCTCTGAATATAAAGAGCGACCGCACGACGCACAAAAAGCACGCGCGAGCGGAGCACCCACCGCGTGCACCCTCATCCTCACTGACCGGGAATCGGTTACCTGTCCAGCGGCCAGTTTCCTTCCCCCGCTCTTCGTGTGGTTGTGGCTTGATTATTATCATCAGCCTACGGTCATACGTATGGAATGAGATAAATGAACTAATTATTAGCTTACTTTTCGTGGATTTTTTGATTGCGTCGTGAGCGGTTATGCTTGTCGTTTTGGTCTTCAAGTGCGGATTTACAAATGCATAGGTTTGAGGTGTTTTGGTGGAATCGAGGATTGAGTATTGAATGTTGGGTCCCGAGTCTTGTTGCTCTCGTCAAGTGTTAATATGCTGGGTGGGATAGGTGTGTGGCGCATTACTGCTACGCCAGCCACGGTCCGACCTGAAGCATTCTCGGGAGTTCGGTGTTCATATTAGAGACAATTTTAATTAAATCATTCAAGCTGCAGGGTTAGTGGAGCTGACCGTCTTGTCGACGGGTGGTCGATCCTACCTAGGGTCATGTGGGGTCTAGCAAAACCATTCGTGGTTATATTAACTTGAGCCCTGGGCCGGAGGAACGCAGCAGCAAGAAGTGGGATGAGTAGGACATCGGCTGGCTTAGACGCGGCTACAAGTTTTTTTGTTACAGATGGGTTTCTTAAACGAAACGATTCGTATCCAAACTCTCATTCTTCCCCAAGAGTATCCACAAGTCCGAGGAAAGACACAGATATTTGTGCGGGAGAAACCGGGGCTGCGCAATGGAGCACAGTGGCGTCCCATTCTGAATTTAAATGAAGGGGCCTGGCAATCAATGACACGCTCCTTGGTCGTTATCGTTTAGCAAATATCTGATGCAGGGCAAGAAGCTGACAAGGCCACTCACGTGACTGCACATCAATCAAGAATTTTGAGGTCAGGATTGAAGATGACCATGGACAAGAGCTCGTCTGGAATATCGTCCTCAACATTCGACGACTACAACACAAAACTACAGACTTCAGCACTCAAATCAACCCGTAATGCTGCAGCTCTCCCAGCAGACATCAATTTCTACCGTTCAATCGATTCTGGTGTCGCACACGACATTGACGCCATTTCTTCTCGTGTCTTAAACCTCACCAATAAACTTCTTGACTACTCGTCTTCTGTAAATCCACAGACTGCTAAGGGAAAAGGGAAAGGAAAGGCGAGGTTACAGGACCAGGATGATGTTGTGGATGGTTTTCATTCGTTGGTTGTGGATGTTGTGGATCAGTTGTTTGAACGCACTGTGAGTTTCGGTGTTTGACTTCTGGAATTATTGTTAAAGGAGATTAGGATTCATGCCTGGATCAAGTGCTGGGTCGGAACAAGGCCCCTGCAATCGCTATCAACCCTCCCACTACCGCCACTGCACCACAAAAACGAGTACGCCCGCTGTTTGATTCAACAATTTCATTCTGACCTTCATTTTCTGTAGAAAGCAGTAAGGCCAAAGGGTGGGTTGGACCCTGCGATACACCACGCTTCGCATCTCGCAAAACCTCAACTCTTGTTCAAACGCAAAGTGGACAACAGCGATACTCCATGGTACCCCTCCCTCTCCCACAAATATAATGCAAAAGTGCCTTTGGGACACGTCTATACCGATGCGGATGAGGATGTTAATATGGAAAGTAACTCTATTGTGGTGTACGCAATTTTATTCTTATCCTGATCTTCTGGATTTTGACCTCCCCTCCAGAGCCAACCATCCATACCGCTACGAAATCAACCACATATCCTACCCATCTCGTGTCTACGCTCCTGCAAACCCAGTACCTCCCCTCTCGCTATCTGAAACGCCCTTCACTTGGATTTCAACTCTCGATGGTCTTCAAACTATGCTCACCAAACTCCGTGCCAGTACCGAAATTGCAGTGGACTTGGAACACCACAGCTATAGGTCCTATCTAGGCTTCCTGTGCTTGATGCAAATTAGCACACGGGAAGAGGATTTTGTTGTTGATGTGATTGCGCTGAGAGATGAGATGGAAGTGTTGAATGAGGTGTTTACGGATCCGAAAATCGTGAAAGTGTTCCATGGTGCGGAAAGTGATGTTGTGTGGTTGCAGCAAGATTTTAATTTGTATGTCGTGAATCTTTTTGATACGTTCCATGCGTCCAAGTTACTTGGTAAGGCCCTCTGTTTGTCGGCCTATACTCTGCTAATCCTTTCGATAGAATTTCCTCGACACGGTCTCGCAAATCTACTGGAAATGTATTGTGATTACATCCCTGATAAACGATATCAACTCGCGGATTGGCGAATTCGGTATTTGCTCCCATCGTCGGTCTAGTCCTTATTGTTAACGCGCTCTGCAGACCTCTGCCCGACGAGATGGTTGAATACGCCCGCTCGGACACACACTTCCTCCTCTTCATCTACGACAACCTCCGTAATGCCCTCCTAGATCGTGCAAGCTCTCGCTCCCGTTCTTCATCTCCTCCTACCACCTCATCCAACCCCGTTACAACAACTACATCAATCCTCTATACACCTCCACCCACAGCTAACGCATCCAAAAATCCTGCCCATGCATTAATCAATCACGTCTTCGCACGATCATCCGAAACGTGTCTTCGTGTATACACTAAAGAGACTTATGACCTTTCTTCTGGAAGTGGTTCAAACGGTTGGGATACGCTCGCGAAAAAATGGAATAAACCTTTCTTCACTGCTTCTTCTCCCTCTTCTCCTTCTTCAGGTGGGATTGAGACCGAAAATGGTGTACCGAGGATGCAAAAAGCGGTTTATCGAGCTGTACATTGGTGGCGTGAAAGAGTTGCTAGAGAGGAAGATGAGAGTACACGGTATGTACTTCCGAATCAATATTTATTTAGGATTGCGGAAGCACCGCCTGGGGATCTTGCGGGTTTGTTGAGGTTGTTTGGGAGTTCGGTACCGGTGGTTGTTAGGAAGAGAGCGAAGGAGTTGTTGGATGATGTTAGGGGTGCTGTGAAGGGTAGTTTTGGGAGTGATGGGGTGAAGAAGGTTGGAGAGAAGATTGTTGTTGTGGAAAGGGTTGAGGATGGGAAGGAGATGGTGGATGTCAAGGAGGAAGAAACGAAACGAGGAGAAGCTAGTGAGAAATTGTGGGGTGAGTTTTTTCTTCGTTAGTTATGGCATTTTATTTATTGTGTGCAGGAAGAGATGAAACAAATGAGATGCTCAAAGCATCTTCCTCAATGTTCGGTAGAATGGAGCCTCAACCCCTTCCATCTGCAACTTACGCTGCACCACGTAGCGCGTTGTTTGGGAACATTGCCAACACTAGTGTGGCATCTGTGAAAGACCCAGTGTCGTCGGGTTCTCTTCGTTTTCAAGAACTGGTGGCGAAGATCAACAGTACGTTGGTTATTGTGCCTACTGTACCCAAGGTCAGTCAATTAGCGTATACGGTAGGTATATCCGTGTTGAATCATGTTTTCACAATGTAGACCTCAACGGTTCCGTCGACGGCCAACGCTACTGCTGCAGAAGGAGGGGCTGACAGCATGACGGAAAACACGACCACGGTCGACGAGGGAACAGGCATGCAGATTGAAATTCCTTTCGTTCCTGCGGCCCAACGCAAGAAGACTACCATCATCGAAGAAAAAGAAAAAGATACGATTGTGGTTGTCGGTCAACCTAAAACGAAGAAACGGAAGAGAACGAAGAGTGGTGGTGTAGCAGCGAGACAAAATCAGATTCAGGTCGAGGATAAAGAAACTTCCGCGAGTGGTAGTGGTGGTGTGGGTAGTGAAAATGGTGGAGGGGAAGAGGTGTTTGATTTTGAGAATGTGCCGAATGTGTTGGATGATAATCCGAATGTGGAGGCGAGGAAACCGATGAAGAAGAAGCAGAAGAAGGGCAAAGGTGTGTGATTTGTTTTGTGATTGGGTTGCTGACTGATGTGTTTTGTGTAGGTGGTCAGTTTTTTGGTGATTTCCCGGCACCGCCAAAGGCACATAGCGAGTTTAAGGGTGGTAACCAGTCACATACATTCAAGTAGGGTGATCTATATCGTATGGAATATATATATGTATAGTCTGTTGCGCATGTCAATATTACAGAACTATTGCGATGTATGCACTCACAAATTACGGTTATCTACGCTTTCCCTTTCCTCTCTTCTTGGGGTTGGAGATACTTTCCGGTATCCACTCGTTTACAGGTTTCTTCTCCGTTGGTTCTCGTGGGCCAAATCCGACTTCGATGACACCTTGTGGAGGCCGTTTCTTTGCTTCTTCTTCTGCACGAGCGACAGCTACTGTTATCTCTTCCGCGCTGACGTATTCACCTCGGCGTAGCCGTTCTGCAATTTCTGGTGTGACGCGGAGTTGTTTGACATTTGTTACAAATCCGGGAGCTGTAAAGAGCATTGAATACATGCCGGGAGGAGAGGATAGTGTAGTGTATACATACCGCCTTTGCCGATGCCGTGTTTCCTGAGTCTGTATTTCTTGTAGAATTTATTGGCAAAGTAGGCGGAGAGAACGAGAATTGAGGGAATGCTAGTGCGGATTTTAGTGTTTTTATTCAGGTGTGTGTGGTTGGAGACCCTACGTTACCCAGAGAAGGGAGGGGTGGCTGTCGACAAAGTGAGCCTGGCTCATTACGACGTGGAGAAGGACCAAAAAGTTAACGTGGGAAAAAACATATGGGTGTGAAATTAAACATAGACGCCTATAGACGTCCATCCATGGTCCTCCATCTCTCGACATATATCTCTCGCTCGTCTTCGGGTCTTCTCTCCAGGATACATTCTGTGACTAGACAATATGCAGGACATGACTTGACGCTGCTTTTTGCTCTTTCGGCTAATATCCCTGATTCGCAGCAATTGGGACAAGCTGTGAATGACCTCACGAAATTGGAGAATACGAATACTGTTGGTTGTCTTTCGGGTAAACTTGGTGGAACGGAGATTAATGGGAAGAGTGTGGATAATGATGTTGTGTCGTTGTCTGTTGCGGTTTTGGATTCGAGGAAAGTAAGGGCATTTCGGTCTACACTTCCGGGGAGGGAGGAAACACAGGTTGGGAGGTGGCATGCGTTTAGAAGGAAGGATGAAAAGGAGGATAAGGAGTTTAGTTTGAGTGAGGGTGTTTCTTGGATGGATGTTTGGAGGGATGATAAGGGTACGTTATTGCCTGAGGAACTTCGGACGCTTGAGTAGGTGTTAATTTTATATTTCTAGTCGTACCATCTAATTCGGGTTTTGTAGCCCATCAGAGGTGCAAGGCGTCTTGTATTTTAGTGACCTTAAACCAGAGGGACTACTTTCGTCATTCTCAAGCTTACCCAAGGCCAACAAGGTCAGAAATCACGAAATGCAATCTAGAAATTTCGGACTGACGTTTTCTAGTTGGGACTCCTCGCTTCATCTACACCATTCATAACCGGGCGACCCGTGACACTGTTCCGAAATCAAGAGATAATGAGTTCCGGAGCGGTCGGCCTAGCTCTCATGGAGAAGACTTGCATTGAAGTCGACTTCTTGGACATGAGAAAACTCGGCGATGTCATGACGGTCACGCAGTGTGAAGGAAATATGGTCAATACCATCAATGATGATAATCCTACGCAATTACTTCTCTCTGCGATCAAGAAGTCGGGGTTGGATACCTATGTATCTGGTTCATTTAAAGAAGAGGAACAGTTTTCTCTTGGAGCATTATCGTCTGACGGAAAAGTACGTTTTTACTTTTTATGCCACGAGATTTTTTTTTAATTTGACTTCTTTTTTTGTAGATTGATCGCGTGTATAGAATTACAGCAGGCGATCCTTCTCGAGGGAGCATTTCCCTTGATTCTCCAAATGCACCAATAACAGGGACCCGCGTACAATTTCTTCATCGTCCCTTATTCGCAATTCCCCGTCCTTCTCTATCACGAATCCAGAAAAGATTCAGTTTCCTCACCGTTTCAGATGAACTTGATCTCCAATCCCAGGAGAAGGGTTTGGAAGAATTCGAAGTTGTACTTGAGAATACTTTTCTTGCTTCGAGTGAGAATGGTTTCGTGTTTGAACGTGCGGGACGGCCTGGTGGAAATGTCAAGTGTTCTCTGCCTGGTAGTCTTGGATCTATCTCCTAGCGTTCCCGTCCAAGGCTCTACTTACCAAATCATATAGTCCTCTATATATTTGATTATGGGCCAAACTTGACTTCTCACTGTGGGTGGATTCGATGTCGAAAATTCAAGTCGGTGTGAATCCTCTCACACAAACGAATTCGCGACCATATGCCTGACAATACTTGTACCATATGGTGCCTTTGACGTTCCTGACTGCGCTCTCAAACCGTAGGTAGCACTCGAGACCATTATAATTGCTCGCAGAAGCGATCTTTGCCCTGCATTTGAACCCGAGGTAACAAACATGAGGCCCACCAGACTCTTCACTTTGTTACCGCTCCTGTTGACGGCCTACGGTCAAGATACCAGTATCGCAGCGGTCAAACGAGCTTTTGAGAATGCCGACGTCAGTATTCTCCAACCCCACTCCACATTTCAGATTCCTCACGGTGCCTAGATACCGAATGACCTGAGGATCAACTTTAATCCCAAAGTCCTTCTCGAAGTCGCTCTACCACAATCCACAGGTCGTCCCATCCTAGTTCACACTGGTATGCAACTACCACGTGAAGGTAAAAAAAAAATTCTTTCACCACAATTCCAAGTTTTCTTATTCGTGAATTTGATAGATACTGCGGGTCCGCCTAGTTTCAGTCTTGTTGATCCATCGAATGCTGGTTCAGGACCTTTTGTTATTGCAACTGTGGATCCTGATGCTCCTTCTCCTACCAATACTTCTCATGCCCAAGTCAGACATTTTCTTGGTGGTGATTTTTTTGTGCAAAGGTCGTCTGAGTCTGGTGGTGTATCTTTGTTGACTAATACGAGTGCGGCGATATCGGAATGGAAACAACCTACGCCTACTATGGGAAATCATCGGTAAGTTAATTTTGGAATTTTTTACCAGGATTTAGAGTTTTTTTTTTGTGACTTGGAATTGTTGATGATTGATGATTAATGGTTTTTTGGGTGGTTAGGTATGTGTTTTTGGCGTTTAATCAACCGGCGGGGTTCGATAGGCAGATGTTTGTCAATGCGACTACGCCGATAGAACATTTTGATATTGCGACTTTTGCTAGGGAGGTTGGGATGGGAGATCCGATTGCTGGGACGTTTATGATGGTCGCCAATCCGGATTCTCCATGAAAAAGAATGAGAGTGAAAGGAATTTGGGAAGTTTGTGGGTGTGAGTGGGAGTGTGTTGATAGGGTTGTGATGTCATTTCAGGAACAAAACATCTCCCGCGAACTGGTAGTCTTGTAGGAGTTGTATACCCTGAGTCCCACAACCACGTCTGTAAGAGAAAATGTGGCCCTAAAAACTATTACCGCAGTAGTTGGGTTGTCTTGGCGGGAATTAATGTTGTTCTCGTTCGCTCAAACGTTCACGAACGGGCCTCGAGACTTGGCCAAGAAATATGTCATTCTTCACACCTCTGTATACGAGTGGGTGTATAAATTCAATTGAGCCTGCGTGTCTAGATAACGAGGAAAAATATGCGCCTCTCATTCGGTCTTTTATCTCTTGTTGCTCTTGTCGTTGTTGCTCAAGATACGAGCATAAAGACCGTTAGGCAGGCATTCGAGGATGCCAATGTCGGTGTACCAAGCTCTGATCCCAACATTTGTGCTAAAAATGTTTTTCGTTGTAGATTCCAAAGGACCTCACAATCAATTTTGACCCTACTGCTCTCCTCGAGTTGATCTTCCCCCAGGAGCACAGTCGCCCCATCAAAGTCCATGCAGGCGAACAACTTCCTCTTGACTGTGCGGGTTTTTCACTGCTTTGAATCCCTTTTCGCCTCATTGAATTCCTTCATCAGGGACTGCCGGACCACCCATATTTGGGGTCTCTGGTACATCACATCTTGGTCCGTTCGTCGTGACTGCAGTCGATCCAGACGCACCAACACCTCAGAACACGTCGTGGGCCCAGATTCGACACTTTGTCGGAGGCAACTTTTTCGTTAATCCCCACACGGGCGCGTTGAGTAACTCGACACCAGCTCTTAGCGAGTTTATACAACCGGCACCGCCTGGCGGAACCCATAGGTTTGTCTGATTGTCTTCATTTCTGAAAAGATTGGATGGGATGATTTTTATTGGATACTACTAGGTATATTTTCCTGTTGTTCAGGCAGTCGGCTGGGTTCAAGGATCAGACGCTCATTACGCCTACTACACCGATTCTGAACTTTAACGTTAGTACTTTCGCTCAGGAAGTTGGATTGGGAGATCCGATTGCTGGAACATTCATGCACGTTGCGCCTAACCAAACTGCGTGAATGTCTCGATCCTGATACGAGACTTGCTCGTAGACTTCTGCAAGTAGTTGGACTGGAAGATAGCTTGGTTGATAGTATTATGAGGTTGGTGAATAAATGACCGGAAGTATTCTTGGAGGTTTCACTCCCCGCCATGGGACACTTTGAGAGGAGCGTCATTTGATTTACAAAAAGTCAGCCTCTCTGGATCCTGCACGTATATCACGACTGGAAATTAAGTTATTGATGTGGAGTTAAGTCACAAGGGGTGAGTACTGGAAAACTGGTGGCACGCGAGAGACGTCAGGGGCGCTGAATCACTCGGATCAATTCCCCGGAGAAAATTAAGCGTACTTGAAGTGCCCACAACGTTGGTCGTAGTGCTACAAGACCCACCCCACCCTTCGCTCTCTCACAATGACATCTACGGGGGAAACGACACTAACATGAAAGTAACATAGTTGTGGAGCGATTGGGAATTCTCCACACACCTGTCCACCTATCACACCATGTTAGTTTCTTCGGAACCTAATCCTTTAACCGCTTCGATTTCACACCTGTGAGCAGTACCAAAGGTATTTATCCCTCGCGGGACTCCCAAGCTAGGTCACACAAACAGGAAACACAATGCGTCTTTCACTCGGCTTTCTGTCTCTTCTTGCTCTTGCCGTTAGTGCCCAGGATACTAACACTAGAACTGTGAAGCAAGCGTTTGACAATGCCGATGTAAGCTCCTTCATCTCAATTCCTCTTGTATGAACTCAACTCTCATACAGATACCCAACGACCTCGCAATCAATTTCAATCCAACTGCCCTCCTTGAAGTAACATTCCCGGAGGCAGATGGCCGTCCTATCACGCTACATGCAGGCGTCCAGGTTCCTCGCAACGGTACTGCTCCTCTATTTTACGAGATCCAATTTGATTTACTCTCTTTCGCCAGAGACCGCTGGTCCACCTTCTTTCCGAGTTGTCGGTACATCAGATCGCGGCCCCTTCGTCGTTGCTACAGTCGACCCAGATGCACCGACGCCTCAGATGCCGACGGAGGCTCAGATCCGCCACTTCCTCGGAGGCAACTTTTTCCCTCGTGGATCCACGGGTCTCTTGAGTAATTCGACACCGGCCATTAGTGAGTTCTTACAGCCTACACCTCCCGCTGGATCCGATGCGCATAGGTTCGTCTTCGTATCTTCATTCTACGACAAGTAAGTTGATATGGGATAGGTACATATTCTTGTTGTTTAAACAGCCTGCTGGATTCAACGAGCAGACGTTTGTTACTCCCGCTACACCTATTACACTGTTCAACATCAGTGTTTTTGCTGACGAGGTCGGGTTGGGAGATCCAATTGCAGGAACCTTCATGAGGGTCGCGCCTGAGTCTGCGTGATTCTCAGCGTGAAATGGATTGTATCCTATAGAAGTCGTGTTCGGCATGGTAGAAATTATTATTATCATGCATCAGTGTGTGTTCGCTCCGAACTCGGTGCATCCTACCAGGGTCTGTGTTGGTACGCCGGCTTTTTGCTTCCTCCAGTGGAGGAATGATATACTGCTTGTGAGAGGTGATCTCTTTCCGAATGACTGATAGTCTCAGTGGAATACTTGCGCGGTCTGCCATGGTTTACTGTGTGCCCAGGTGGCTCCTCTCTTCTTATGTACCTATTGCCATACTCGAATTTTATTGGCTTCGCTCGATATTCGTCGAGCTCTCCCTTTTCTTCCCACCCACTATCACCCACTGAATATAAAGAGCGACCACAAGGTGAAGGGCAGGCGCAAGTGCGAGACCCGCCCTGTGCGCCTTCGGCCTCATACACCAGGTATTGGCTGCTCTTTCAGCTGCCAATTGCCTTCCTCTGTCCTTCGTGTAGTTGTGTCTTGATAATTATACCATCGCCACACACACGGAATAAGAATTGCAATTGATTGATAGCCAACGGGCGTCTCCATGCTGATCACAACCTGGATCTTCCTTCACGTCATAGTTTACATTCTTTATCTGATCCGTCCCTGTCTGCTGGGGTGAATCTAGATTTATTGGCAAAGCGGCGAGTGTTTTTGTCTATCTTCCCTCAACAGATGCAATTATATATGCAATTGGATACGAGAACCACGAAAATGTGGAGCCTGCGCTGATATTCATAGGTCTTGGATCCCGGTGGCTTCGTCATCATAACGCAACCCGTACCGGTGCTCGAAGGACGACTGCACTTCAGATGAGGAGTCGGACACCAAGGTTTACCGGACTACAGTCAGTTGTCCAACGTTCAACATTCAATTTTAATGGGAAGTCGCAAGGTAGCCTTTGCCTGCGGGCTCCAGGCGGAAGATGGCCGATTGACAACGTCGAGGGTCATGTCTATACATTAAAGTTAGGTAGCATTGAGGTATAGGAGCATGTTCCGTTTTCGAGGGGCAGGGGATGGGGTTAACAACAAGTCCGGCCACACCTTCTGACGAGTCAGCAATCTGGATTGTTCGCGCCAAATCATGACTTTTTTTAAGAATGATCATTTATAGTACGAATTCAGAAAAACTCATGGGTGAGATCTTCTAGCACGATGTTTCGAATATTTTACCTCGGCTGTTTACTCGTGTAAGCCACAACAATACATCGGTTCGCGGAAATAAGCTACGGGCCATGGCTCCAATGTCACATCAATGAAACGACCCCTGTTCCGTTAACATACAAGGTTCTGGCCCACGTACAACAGTAAGTTTGAACTTGGCAAAGACTACGGGTTCCCTGTATCGCGGGCGCAATTCGGGAAAGGTCCATGTCTTCCGGTACACTGATCCTCGGCCACGGCTATGTGAATAAAATTATTCGACGCCAGAACAGGCCGGTGCAAGTGTAGTCACGTTAAATACGGCATATATTTTTTGACGTATTTCAGATATTTCCCTTACAAAATGAGCGGGGTAGTCGCAAACGCAGGAAGCAACGCTGATTCTCAAGTGAGTCTAGCAGCATGGACATAGGTTCATCCCCCCGTTTCCCCTTGCACCCTCCCTCTGCTTTGAGTACGTCGTAGGTCCATTGGTCATTTCCCTTATATCGCCACGAGCGAGGGCCAAATCTTGGATCTTTGAAGAATTATATTATATGATTAGCCGAAAGTACAGTTATGACGACAGGGATTATGCAAAATATAAAATAAACATAACATCCAACTAGGTGAGGTCTATAACCTGCCCCTTGAGGAATACGGAGTCTTGCTCTTTCTTGACTTCATTCTTGACTTGAGCTTTCGAAGGATCCTTCCTTGCCAGTGCTTTATCGATCCTTGCCTAGACATCGCTCAGTTCGTATCTTCGGGGACTCAGGTGAACCACTCACGCGAAGAGCTCGGAGCTTCTCAACGTCTTCTTCATCGCTGATTTCGATTTCGGCGGAGTTTGTTGTAGGCTCGTGCTTAATGGATGTTCGCGCGGTTTTCGAGGGTCCTGCTCTGGGTTCGGGGTTGGTTCTTCTTTTGCGTTTTCGGATAACGGCAGGAGGGTTGTTCTGTAGGGGCGCGGCCGGTGCAATCCCTTGAGCTTGAAGGAAGGCTGTCAAAGCACGTTAGAGTTTTCGAATGGCAACAGCCGTGACAAGAAGCACTCAGGGGTCTGTATCGAAAAATTATCTTGGCTGCGAGGCTCGTTCTCGTAAAAAGACTCTTATGGGACATATCTGGTGCCCTGGATTGAACTGGACCAAGACTTAGGGTCCGGGGTATAGGTATTAGATAGAAGACGCGTCCGAAGGTCCACTCACGCAACGCAAGCTTGAATTCCCTTTTTTCCCCGTTCAGGAATCAAACGCTGTTCAGGAATTTTGATGTTACCAGATTCAAGCGGAACGTCTTCCTGGGATTTCCCGACCACCTTCCCTTGGTAGACTTCGACCGTAACCGTACCCAAGCCAGCCATATCTAACGACTCGACTGGAAGCTCATCGTCATCTCAAGAGAGTATTCCGGGATCAGAATATGTAGCACAGGAGAGTTTCCGTGACATACCGACCAACTGGCCTTGGGAGAAAACAAAGGAGCGACATGTCGTTGGCGATGGTCGACACTTGGTAATGGCGTATCGTCTTTGCGGACTGATAAGCTGTGCATTCGTACAGACGCCATCCATTTCAACTCTGAGCATCAGTTCGCTACCCACAATTGTGTGTTGAACATGAATGGAGAATTCCTATACCGGGACCGTCGATGTCGGGGGTCAGGGAGAAGAGATGGATTCGAAATGCGTACTTTACCGACGTGAGACGGAATCCAGCAGACAATTTCGTTGCGATCATCGTACCGTTGTAGTTGATATTCCTCTAAAGGCTGGCCGGCGACGTGGATTTTGGCAGAAACGCGGTTGTAAGTTGGCATGCTTTTAACAGACGTCAGTCGAGTGTCGCGACTCAAAAGGTCACATTAAATTAATGGCCCATCACGTGGTGTGACGACCGCGTTTTGAGTACTGGCCTGAGTTCGGCTGCTATGTGCTTGCCAGGATTTGCGTGCCACATCATTGCCTGGAACTTGGAACCCTGATGACGCCTCTCGTTCAGTGCATAACTTCAGGAGCAGCACTGCTCGGAGGATTCAGGCTTCCCAGTAATAACGTGCACCAATACAGTAGATGTTCTGAGAGGTGTCCCAGAACGCTGAAGGCTCAATTAACTCGTCTTTCCGGCGATTCACCAATAAATATCATCACTGGAAGGGGCTCTGCCGTAATACCTTCAACTGAATATATCAAACATGATCAGGTGAGACTGTCACCTTCTCATGTCTAATTTTGGATGCCATATTTTCATGTGGTTCCCACTGCTCCGGCCGCAGAATCGTCCGGAGCTGACTCCAGCTATGGCTCCCCTGAATACCCATGGGCATAGCATTTGTGGTTGGCACAACAGGTCCCACAAAGCCCAGAACTAAACCCTCCATCATGGACTCGAAGACAAAAGAATCGTGTCCTGCACCGCACCTAAGGGATGGTAAACTGGAGAAAGAACCAGAGACGCAGGTTAAGCTGGATATTGAGCACGTCTTGGTGGCTGACGACCCTCGCCAGTGGTCAAATTTGCGGAAGGTTAGTGTGTTTTTTCCATTTTTCCGCACATGCCTTGAACCACCCTTTCAGACAGTGGTATTACTTCTCATCTCCTCCGCATCTATGAACGTAGGAATAATCAGTGCCATCCAGAATCGTGCGTGTGTCTATCTCCGCGCCGTGTCCGAATCGCTGACTGCGCTTTTGACCATCAACAGCGGCGGTGGAGGTAATGGAACGTGACTTGCCTGCGACCAGCAACCAGTTCAGCTTGAGCCTCTCGCTGTTTGTGCTCGTACAAGGTGTCATGCCGATCGTATGGAGCGCGATCAGTGAAATAAAGGGAAGAAAGGTATGTCGATGTCATGGCATCCTTAGTATCTCCGACCCTCACTATTTCATGGAATAGCTCGTTTATGTGTTAGCCTTGGCCTTCGTCACTGTCGCCTCTGTTGTAATCGCTCTGAGTCAGTCCATCCAACTGTGAGCCCGTACATTTTGTGATGTGATCTACTGCTGAACTACCAATGAGCCAAGTGTAATAGGGCTGAGGTGTGTTCAGGCAATGGGGTGCGTCTTGTGTTTGTGTGGAGAACAGCCCCATCGGCTCATAATTGAACGTAGGTCAAGTGCTTTCCTGGCAATTGGAGCCGCTACCCTCGCCGATATATATGAGCCGCACGAACGAGGGACAAAGGTAAGTCCATTTGACCGCGGTATTCGACTGTCTAGCTAAACCAGTTAAGATGGGCATATATTATACAGCACCTTTACTTGGCCCAGTAAGCCCTTGTAAATGATTTTAGGTTGAGTAATTTGGCTTACTACAACCACCAGTCGCTGGGTCCTATTCTTGGAGGTGGACTGACGTCTGGGTTTGGTTGGCGATCCATTTTTTGGTTTTGTGCCATCGTCAGCGGTGTTTGCCTGGTTGCATTCCTCATACTTTTTAAAGATACTTTCAGGAAGGAAAGAAGCCTAACGTATCAATCCATCCTGAAACGGCGGCTGAAGGAAAGAGCGGAGAGGCTGGAACGAAACATTGCTTCTGTGGATGTGACACCAAGAAGCAGCTTCTCGGACGCAAATGACTCAGATGAAATTAAGATCACCCTTCGTGATGCCAGTCCCTTCAAACCTATTTATCTCGTCGTTCGTCGTTGGAACAATATGGCCATGCTTTCTGTGACTGGTAGGGTCGGTTTGCTGGACTTTGGTCAAGGATATTGATGATGTCCTAGGTGTCTTGATGGCCTACCAGTTCATGATAGTTTATACCATTGCACGGACACTGACATCGAAATATCATTACGACGCTTGGAAAGTCGGGTTCGTGTCCCTCGGGTATGGAGTTGGTGGGTGTGTCGTCTTGGTGGAACCAATATGACTTCATAATTGTTTAGGGTGCTTGTTCGGTAGTATCATAGGTGGCAGGTTGTCAGACCGCATGCTACGGAAGATGAAGGCAAAGAATGGGGGCACAAGCCAGCCAGAGGTTAGTTGATGTCTTTGCTCCATTCTCAACCTAGCCCACGATCGGCCCGATCGGCATTTCATTAGATGCGTTTACGGAGCACAACTTTGGGCGTGTTCGTTCTGCCAGCATTCATCGTAGCGGGCGGATGGGTGACGCAAAGGCATGCACATATTGCTGCTGTCGTCGTGATGCTTTTCGGAGGAGGCTTTTTTTCCGTGTACGTCTTGCATCTTTCCATTTCCTTCTGGAGAGGAACGTTGACGCAGCGATGCCCCGTTCTAGGATGATATACAGCAGTATGCTCGCATACATTGTAGACGCAAATGTTGGGAGATCGTCCACCGCAGTGGCTACCAATAGTGTATTCCGCGGTATATTTGCATTCATAGGCATTGAGACAGCGGTTCCGCTACAGGTATGGGATTGTTCACCGGGTATTATTTGAAAGAGTATCGCTTACATCATACGGTGAAAAGGATCATCTAGGAGATGGTAGGCTTTTTTAATAATGGAACCCTGAGCAACGGTTGATGCAGTCTTACAGGCTGGATGTATACAATTTGGGGTGGCATCGTTTTGATCTTCGGCCTGCTTTCTCTTTGGACGTCTTACAAAGGGGCTGAATGGAGAGAAAAGGCGGAAAAACGAGAACGAGAACGAGCATGCTGATTCCACTTCGGCAGACTCATATGACATAACGGGGCTTGGGGTTACCTGGTACACGAACGCCTTGCTTGCCTTTGCGCTGCAACCACCCAATATCACCCTCATCTTTTGCTCTTTACAAACAACTTGTCCCCCATGTGCAACCGCAGGATTTTGAGTAGCTAGCTCCGATTGATTACGATGCCGGATCGATGAATACCTGAAGAAGCAAAAATGATTCCGTTGGGGGGTGCTGTGCATGGCCCGGTTATGGCTGTTTTTTCCCAACTGCTGAAACTCCCGCTACATTCGCTAAAGATAGTAACAGGCTCTGGTGTCTCCGTCGGACATGAAAGCCGTCGCGAAAAAAATGGAGCTAGACGACTCGGCGATACTCGATAAATGTCTTTTTGCGATTGGCTCCATCAGCCTCGCGGCCCAACCGTTAATATTGTATTTACGTTGCGGAAAAGAATGTGCCGCCGGCTACCAGCACGTGCCCATATTTTGGAAGATGCGTGTTCAAGTCGACAAACCTGAAGTAACGACTCTGCTTTTGTGGCTCATGCCCCGTATAAAGATGTCTTGTGCCGGGAGGCCTCCAACTGTATTCCATCCCTATCCCTCACGAAGTCGGGTATCTCTTATTTCTCACTTCTCCCAGTTTTCCTCCCCGACACTACAATGGCAGGCAAGACCTCGAACGATGTAGTGAAATTTACCGAAACAGTATCACATGAGAAATCCCATGTCAAACACCCGACTAGACAAGAAACTACGGACAGTACAGCAACCGTTGTATTGGACATAGAGCACGCTCCTGTCCAGGATGATCCTCGTTGTTGGTCATCAATACGAAAGGTAAACCCGGATCTACATGTCCCATGTACTCGAATACCCACACTGACGCCACCCTGACCGCGTTCCTAGAACTTCATTCTATTTTTAATTTCTACAGCCTCTATGGTTGCCGGTTTTGCTGGTACTATTCAGAACCGTGAGACGCATTACCTACTAAGCTCCAAAGAATACGGCTAAACCTGTGGCCAGCCGCTGTGGAGGATATGGAGAGCGAATTACCTGCGACAAGCCAACAGTTCAGCCTGAGCATTTCCTTGTTCATTCTCGCACAGGGAAACTTTCCACTTCTGTGGTGCTCAATAAGTGAGGTCAAAGGACGAAAGGTGTGCAGAATCCCAGCTTTTTCAAAATTAGTTAAAATTCATCATGTTCTAGTTCGTGTATCTTTTGTCCCTGGCCTTCTTCACTATCGCCTCCATCATCGTGGCCCTTAGTGGACGCATCGAACTGTGAGTTTTGTTCCCTCAACATTTCTGGCACCGTCTTAATTTCTCCAAGTGTGATAGCCTTTCGTACAATCCAAGCTGCAGGGTACGAGACAATTCTTGTGGTGTAATAACGGATCTTTCGAACCAATCCTGGTATAGGTCGAGTGCGGTGATATCGATTGGAGCCGCAACCCTTGCAGATATCTTTGAACCCGCGGAACGCGGAACCAAGGCATGTGTTGGCTTTCGTAACACCCGTACGTTGACGATATAATATTCATCTACTGTTATGTTATAGATGGGGATATATTATATGGCCCCCCTGCTTGGTCCCGTGAGTGTGGCGCTCCCTGTCGATAACGAGATACTGACCCCCTTTGTTGCGCATGGAAGGCGCTCGGCCCCATCGTCGGTGGGGCGTTGACCACGGGACTCGGGTGGCGGTCTATTTTCTGGTTCTTATGTATTATGGCTGGCATGAGCTGGGTGGCCTTCCTTCTGTTCTTCTGTGATACGTTCCGCAAAGAACGGAGCTTAACGTACCAGAATGTTCTCAAGCAACACCTGCAGGAAGGGAAGACTATTGGTGATGAAATCATTTCACCAAACACCACTGCACCTGCGAGTATTGCCGATCTACACCACGGAGATTTAGAGAAGGCCAAGGAGAATGCTCCTACCGTGCCGGTACCGCAAATAGAGCTGAGTTTGAAGGACGTTAGCCCATTTTCCCCTCTCGTAGCCGTATTGCGACGCATGAACAACCTGGCTATTCTAGTCGCATCTGGTAAATTGCAACTAGTCGCCGTGTTCGACTAAAGCTATTCTCACATCTGAACATCAAGGTCTTATGTATGCGCTCACGTTCATGATCAACTACACAAGTGCACGGACGCTCAGTAGCGCTTATCATTATGATGCCCTGATGATTGGTGTAGTCACCATCACATATGGCTTAGGTATGTTGCTTCTATCACGTCTCATTTTATACTTCACATCGCAGTAGGTTGTGTCGCAGGTAGCGTTCTGGGAGGCTTTTGGTCTGATTATAAATTGGCCCAACTCAAAAATGCTAACGGAGGGAAAAGTTATCCCGAGGTGCGTTTCGTTCCATCTTAATGCATCAGACGCTGAGTGTTTGATTTAGATGAGGCTCAAGAGCACCACGCTTGGATTAGTAATGTTCCCCCTGTGTGTTATTGGGTTTGGATGGGCATGTCAACAGCATGCTCATGTCGCAGTCCTTTGTGTATTGCTCTTCGCAGCCGGGTTTTTCACTATGTGAGTAATTCTCGGTCAATTCGAATATCTTCCATCCTTATAGAGTTGGTAGATGGGCCTATGCGAGCACGTTAGCCTATATAGTCGACGCGAACGTTGGCAGGTCTGCGACGGCTGTTTCTTCTAATTCGGCATTTCGTGGCACCTTTGCTTTTGTCGCCACGGAAATTGCTGTACCAATGCAGGTCTGTTTATTCCATGAGGATTGTAGGTATACTATTGGTTCTAACTGTACTGGATCTCTAGGATGGCATTGGGGATGGTGAGTTGGGCTGCTTACAGTGGCTCCCGGTAACTGACACAAATTAGGTTGGCTTTACACTTTCTGGGGGATTCTAATGGTCGTCAGTGGTTTGTTAATTTTCCTTGTTTCGTTGAAAGGTGAGGGTTGGCGAAAACGCGCCGAGGAGCGCGAGGCGCAGGCGGCTGGCACGGCGTCTCAAAGTAACACCACATCGCAAGGTTTCTAGAGTCATTCATTGTTCGGGTCTCCAGTATATCATGTATTAATTCCAGTAATTTTCGTCCGTAGACTTTCGGGATTGATCTGTGTCTATGTTAGTAGAATCTCACCTATGGCTTATGTCTGTTATTGACTGGTATGGATATGCATTTGCTTTCTGGATGTCTTGGAACTTGGTTTACACTTCCACATATTCGATCAAGGAGCAGACTATATGGGGCCTTCAGAACGCGATTTCAAGTAAGTGTATAGCTATAATTATTACCATAGGATGACTAATAAATGTGTGTACAAATATTTCCGAGTGGCTTCACCGATACTTTCGCCGTCACTAGCTATCCTCAGGTTCGCTTCCGTCGTTTTCTTCGCCATTCTGATAGTCATAAAGATCATCCCATGATCCAAGTCCGAAGCATGACGGCAACGTTTCCCAAACTTGGCGAGCACCTTCTTCCATCCGTGCAGTCAAAAGGTTGTTGCATGTAGGACAGAACTTGGTTTTCGAGTTGCACACACCCGCAAAAGTGTAAAAGGGGCGTAAAGGGATGTTCCCGGAACTTTACAGGAGTATCGAGGGATCGTTTTATATCCCTGAAAGAGATCTTACAGACGGTAGGTTCAGTGCATTCAGGGGAAATGCTCTGAAGTAACCATGCGAGTGTATGCTTTGCCTGAGCGTTGACGAGGCGACGATATCCAATCAATAGTCGTAGTTTGGTGCTATCGCCAATGACAACATTCTCTTCGCTCTCCTGATCATCAAGTTTATTCTGATAATAGTTTCGAGTTAGACCAGCGGGCCAAAATGCGGAAAAGGTCTCGCGTACAAGGACTCTGAGGCTGTCGTAGTGGAGGACGGGGAGGACATCGTCAGGAATGATGCCTTCATCTGAAGCTACTAAAAGATCCGTTGAGCTGTTGTACGTAGAACGAAGTTTCTGGTCCCTGGAGCGAAAGTCTTGCAATTTCGATGGGTAGCACTGTCGCAATTTATTTTCGGCATCTGTGAGAAATCCAGAAACTGATATTTTTTGCCAATTCGAAGCATTGCCAAAATTGTGGCGACAGACTGCTGCGGACTATTGAAGAACCTGAAGGGGATTGTTATAACGGTAATTATTATAGCATTCCCGGACACATCGAGTAGAACTACGGATTGTAGAGAGCACTAAGCATGATGGTCCAGTCGTTGATTTTATCGCCGGTAAGAGGAATGAGAGGACACCCGTCGACAAGTTCGTTGATTTGGTTCCCTTCGGGTAGTCGAGGGATTTTGAATATGTCGGAAAAGAAGTCAGAGTAGCGCGAGAGGACAGACTCGTGGACACGGTAGCGCATGATGTGTTTTCCTTCGGCAACCTGAAGAATAATGTTTCCATCTGGAAAGTAGAGTTCATCAGAAACATTCAGGGTGGCTGCCTCCGGGACAACAGCCATTCTACTTGGGAAGAGTCACGGACGCGCTACACTCGCGTGACACATAGGATCGCGTTCTGTCACGGCGTGTTAGGTCACAGGTGCACCATTAATCTTGTTCATTATCCAGCCAGGAATGTACATTAAGACCCTCACCATCCAGGGCTTTAAATCATGCAAGTCCTTCGCCCACAATACCATTTACTACATCTAAAGCTTTCCAGATCGTGACCAGACCCAGATAGAACCCTTCTCTCCTCGGCACAATGTGGTTGTAGGTCGCAACGGCTCTGGGAAGAGCAACTTCTTTGCTGGTTGGTTCATCTCTCTTGTGAATCAATTACTGGTTGACTTATTGACTCTCGTCTCCAGCTATTCGTTTTGTTTTGTCCGATGCTTATACTTCCATGTCCCGCGAGGAACGCCAGGCCTTACTCCACGAAGGCGTCTCAACCACAACTACACTTTCGGCATATGGTACGTTCTAACCGTCTCTGGATTTTGCTGATGAATTAAATGTGTGCTACAGTTGAAATCGTTTTTGATAACTCTGACAACCGGTTTCCAACCGGTCATGATGAAGTCCTTATACGCCGAACCATCGGGTTGAAGAAGGACGAATACAGTTTGGATCGAAAGAGTGCAAGCAAAGCCGACGTCATGAATCTCCTCGAGAGTGCTGGATTCAGTAAATCAAATCCTTATTATATCGTTCCCCAAGGGCGTGTAAGTAGAATCCCCTCTTCACTCTCGGGGTTCCTGACATTGAAATTCATGACAGATTACCGCTCTTACCAATGCCAAAGACCATGAGCGCCTCGCGCTGTTGAAGGAGGTTGCTGGAACCAAGGTATACGAACAAAGGCGTGCGGAATCCCTACGTATAATGGCAGAAACGGACGCGAAACGCACCAAGATCAATGAACTACTGGAATACATCGAGACTCGCTTGCAGGAACTTGAAGAGGAAAAGGAGGAGTTGAAAGAGTTTCAAGACAAGGATAAAGAGAGGCGGTGTCTCGAGTATGCGTTGTATCAGCGGGAGCTGGAAGAGGTCACGGAGACGCTTGCAGAGATCGAGGATGAGCGAAAGGCAGAACTTCATGGTGCGAATGTGCGCCGAGAGAGGTTCAATGTCAGGGAGAAAGAGGTTCAGGTCCGTGCTTCCATTCGACTTCCCGTCCTGTTTTGCGTTCTAACCGGTTCTTCAGAGCCTAGAGAAGGAAATATCGGAGGCGACCCACTCACTCGAGACGACCAACCAGTCCCGTCAAGATGCTCAGACGGAGCTCACCGACTTTATCCGTTCAAGGACTGAGCTTGAGTGTCTAGTGGAGGACTTGAAGGCTGCAGGGCAAAATGCTGGAGGGAAACGCGAAGAGCTTGAAGCTGAACTCTACAACACAAGGCGAGAGATCAACGCGAAGGAAGCTGCGCTCAATGATCTCTTACCTCAGTGGGAGGAGCAGAGGAATCTAGAAGCGTCAGAAAAGCGGAAGTTCGATGAGGCCAGCACAAGACTATCCACTTTGTTCGCGAAGCAAGGTCGTGTATCCAAGTTCAGGACCAAGGCTGAGCGCGATAATTACCTCCGGAACGAGATTGCTTCCATGTCGAATTATCAGACTAATCAAGCATCTGCCCTGGAGTTAACAAAGGCAGACATGGAAAGCGCCCGAAGGTCAGAAGTGGAACTACAGCAACAGATAGCTGGGATCCACGAGAGGATTGAGGAAGGAAGGAGACGAGGGAAGGAGCTCAGCGAAGAGATTTCGACGCTCAAGGAGAAACAGATGGAAAATATGGAGAAGAGGAAAGATCTTTGGAGAGAAGATACGAAATTGGATAGTTTGGTTAAGCGCGCAGCTGACGAGCTGAGGACGGCCGAGCGCGGCCTCGCCAGCATGATGGACAAGGTAGCATCTCTCATAATTTGTTCCTTATACATCGCTCATGGTAGTCTTAGGATACTGGACAAGGTCTACGTGCCGTTGACAACATTGCTGAACGTTATGGCCTATCGGGGGTATATGGTCCACTATATCGCTTGTTCGATGTAGTTGACCCGAAGTACAACATTGCTATTGAGCTTACAGCAGGCAACAGGTAAGGTGATTCATTCCGTACTTGACCAAAGTCTGAAATGTCACTAGTCTGTTCCACGTCGTAGTCGATACGGATGAGACAGCGTCTAAAGTACTTGACGTCATGCTCAAAGAAAAAACGGGTCGAGTGACTTTCATGCCTCTCAATCGCCTCAACCCTCGCAATCCCCCCGCACCAAACGAAGATGACGCGGAACCACTCATCGACAAAATGAACTATGATCGTAAATATGAGAAGGCCTTTCAACAAGTCTTCGGGAAGACTTGTGTTTGCAAGGATTTGACCATTGCTGCGTCCTATGTTAGGAGCCATGGTATAAACACGATTACCCTTGATGGTGACAAGGTCGATAGGAAGGGCGCATTGACTGGTGGTTATCATGATGTGCGTCGGTCGAGGATTGAGGGCATCAAGAACGTTACTACTTGGCGCACTAAACACGATGCTGACCGAAGGCGCTCCAATGAGGTTAAACAGACAATTTCGAAGCTGGAACAGGCGATTACGACTCTTGCTGGAAAGATTACAGTGCTCAATGGACAACAAGGCCATATCCGGGAGTCAAGAGATCAGTCAACTGAAGAGGGTACAATGTTGTCAAGGGAAAAGGAGCGAGTGAAGGCGCGGATTGTGAAGTTGGAGATGGATATTGATGAACTGGAGATGGAGCAGCATTCTCTGCAGACGAAGATTGCTGGGTACAACCAGGAATTGACTACCCCGTTGTCTAATGGTCTCACGGTGCAGGAGGAGCAGCTTATTGTTGCCTTGGGTAAGGAGGTCGAAAGGCGGAAGAAAGAGATGTTGGAGCTGAGCAAGCGAAAAAACCAGGTTTGTTCTCCTTTATTCACGTATGTGTGAACCTTGCTAATTATTTTGTTTCTCAAAGCTCGAGAGTCTGAAGAACGCCATTGAGATTGAATTGAAGGAAAGTCTCCGACGTCGCGAGGAGGATATTCAGGCCAAGCTTGAAGTTCTCGGCGATCCCGCTGATGATGGAACGACGACTGCTGATGATCTGGAGTCACGGACACGCGAGCTTCGGGCCCTCAACACCTCTATTGATTCATTGACGCGTCGCGTAAAAGGTAGAGACGAAGTCGGCATTTGATGTATCACTTTACTGATTGATCTTTCATAGAAATGGAAAAGGAAGCCGAGAGCACGTCGTCTGAGATACAAGAGCTACGAGCGCAACTGGAAAAGATACAAAATCAACAGTCCGAGGATAGCAGAGATATGTCCAAGCAGCAGAAAACGACGGAGCGATATCTTGCTAAGCGGCAGATGCTTGCTAGCCGCAAGGAGGAGTGTAATAGGAACATTCGTGACTTGGGTGTCCTACCGGAAGAGGCATTCGAGAAGTATATTAACGAGAGGCTGGACAAAGTGAGTCTTTCCGCTCCTTGTTCTGTCTGCAATTCTGATTTCTTCTGCTTCTAGCTCGTGCGAAAGCTGCACTCGGTCAACGAAGGCTTGAAAAAGTTTGCTCACGTTAATAAGAAAGCCTTTGAGCAGTATAGCAACTTTACCAAGCAACGCGATCAGCTGTTGAAGCGTCGCGAGGAGTTGGACAAATCAGCTGCATCGATCGAAGATCTCGTACAGGTGCTGGATCAACGAAAGGATGAGGCGATTGAAAGGACGTTTAAGCAGGTGGCTAAAAATTTCGAGGAAGTCTTCGAGAAGCTAGTTCCAGCCGGACGTGGCAGGTTGATCATTCAGCGACGGATTGATCAGGATGAAGAGGTTGACGTAGATGCCGAGGAGACTCAACAAAGTACCATCGACAACTATACTGGGGTTTCCATCAAGGTAAGTTGGTTATCTGCCTTCATGGTGGTGTCGGTGTTGATGGAGAGGCAGGTGTCTTTCAACTCGAAAGTAGACGAAGGTTTGCGGATTCAACAGCTCTCTGGAGGTCAGAAATCTTTAGTGGCACTGGCAACGGGTAAGTGTGATTTCACGTCGGCATCAATGGGAATGTGCTAAAGTAGCGCCACAGTCTTTGCCATTCAGAAATGTGATCCTGCTCCGTTCTATCTATTTGATGAGGTGAGCTTTGGGTCGGGGTATGTCGGAGTAGGATCTTACACGATGTTTTATGTTTAGATTGATGCCAACCTGGATGCTCAATACCGAACAGCAGTGGCTTCTATGATTCAATCTTTAGCCTCGACAGCTCAATTCGTCACGACGACTTTCCGACCAGAGATGCTTGTAACTGCGGACAAGTTTTACGGGGTGTTGTTCAACAATCAGAAAGTGTCATCTATACGTGTTATTAAAAGAGAAGAGGCGCAAGAGTTTGTGGATCAGGTGCGTTCTGGTTTATGTATGGTATTGATGTTGGTAGCTGATTGCACTGAGTAGGAAGCGCAGGCTCAATGATAGATGTTACTTTTTTGGCGGTGGCTTCACCTCGGGTTGTTGTTTATTGTTTGCTGCGTGTATTAGCTTAATGTATTATTGGTGTGGATGACGATGGTTGGATGGTATAAATATCTATTGGACACATGCATGGAACTAATACAACATGGAATCATTCAATTATGGGTAGGTGAAGGTTTCGTCAAGGATGATCGTCTAGAGGGACCAGAAGTTGGGGTGGATTCGGGAGTAGCAAAAACGATACTAAGAGAATCTCTTCTGGATCTATGGAGACTGGATCTCGGTTCACCAGATTCGAAATCGGGATTGGTTGTAGTATCGAGGAAACTGAATTGGAAAAATGAACCGCGTTCCCAGAATTGTTGGACTGCTCGGCGGGAGCTTGGGAAGAGGTTTAGCCAGAAATTATGTTTGGGGTGGTTGGGGATGGAGGTGAGGTTTTGAGCGTGGCGGTCTCGAGCGGCTTTACGGAGGTTGAGTGTTATGCGGGACATCATTGCTACTGTGATTCTGATGGTATGGTGTGATGATGAGGGAGAGTGTGATGAGAAGTGGAGGGGAACGTACAGTTGTTCTAGTCTAATGGGGTTTGAGTGATGGTAGTTCGGGGATGGTGGATTTTTGGAAAACGTACTGTGCTGCGATGTTTTTGGTACCCTGTGGAGCGGCTATGATCATGATTGTAAGAACGAGTGTTACTGAGAATATGACGCTGGAATTTGATGAAGTTCAGATAAAGTTGATTTGATTAGATTTGGGATTTAGATATATACGTACCTGTAGTATAAGAGACCATCTTCGAATAGGCGTTGAAGGATGTATGAAGCTTCTGCGCGACGGAGTGGGGGGATTGTTTTGTAGAGGGTTAGGGAGAAGATTATTGTATCGTAGAGGAGAGGAATCCAAGCTGATGAGGAGGCTAGGATGCTGCTGTATGGTTTTGTGTCGTCGAAAACCATACTACATGCTGTGTTTTGTGTATCAGAGTAAGAAAGATGGTGTTTTGATGGGATTACTTGCCGTGAACACCGGAATTGGGATTATGTATCACGGCTAGATTGGGTTTTTAGATATATTTGGCGAGGGATGAGATTTTTTGTACGTACGGCCGGCGTGAGCGATTAACCAAGCGTTTACACCGGTTTCGAGTAGGAGGATGGTGGAGAGGAGGAGGGTTATACAACGTTGATTGGAATAGAGAGCTCGGATGCGGAGGAGCATCATGAGGCCTACGATTTCGACTGCTAGAGAGACGGTGACGCCTTCGGTTTTGACGAATTGAGTACAGCTGGGGATGATTGGGTTGGGGCTGTGGGTGTGTGTGTGTGATAAAGTATGCACGTACAGCTGATGAAGATGGATGATGAGAAAGATGAAAAATGATGAGGAAGATGGTAGTGGTGGGGGGGGGTGCGTACTTTGGGAGTCCATATTGGTGATAGATAGGCTTTGAGTGGAGTTGTTGTTGTGGAGTTTGTTAAGAATGGGTGGTTTCGGAGGTTGTGTAGATGCGTACCGTGGAGATTGAGAATGAATCCGATAGGTGTGAAATAACGGTTCTATTGCACATACGTAGCATGTTTCCATTCGTTAATTATTTTTATAGAGTTGATAACGGAGGGAAGAAGCAAGAAGGACTTACGAAGAAGAAGAGGTAGATGACTTTATTTTTAGGTAGGTGGAGTGTGAGTTGGGTGGGAAGGGGGGGGGGACTTACAGAGACCTTTGCGGCCTTTCCAGATGTATTCGACTTCGTCGGCGAAAGTGTCGATGTGGTCCCAGATGAGTGCGGTGAAACTTGCGAAACCGATGTACTGGGTTAGTGATGGGTGAGATTTGTGTGAGATAAGATGTTTTTTGGGCGTACGTTTGTTAATAAGCTGAGAAGATGGGAAAAGTGTGTGTGTGAGAGGAAGAGTGGAGTGGAGGAAAAGAAAAGTTTACGTTTCGGATTTATCGTCGATGATTGAGGGATAGGTGAGCATTTGTTTGTTGGGGGGGTTGAGTGTACTCGAGGTGGAAGGGAGGGTTATTGATTGAGAGGGCTGTTATGGTTGATAATATATATAACGTATCCATGGCGCTCAATTCGTTGGAGTATCATGCCAAGTTGGA
Source organism: Chlorophyllum brunneum (assembly GCA_963576785.1). Taxonomy (NCBI): domain Eukaryota; kingdom Fungi; phylum Basidiomycota; class Agaricomycetes; order Agaricales; family Agaricaceae; genus Chlorophyllum; species Chlorophyllum brunneum. Next base: position 2,773,196 of record OY756144.1, on the reverse strand, counting down.
AAAAACTTTTGTGAAATTATGAATATGTACCCGAGTAGAATCTGCGAGATTAGCGGATATTTGTTATGACGGAGCGCTCAGCCAAGGTTGATCTTGGAAAGGATTTTGTGAGATACCGGTTGGAGAGATGGGTTTGGAGTGATAAAGCCGTTTGGAAAGTTCAGGGTCATGGAGGGTGTGTGTTCTGCACAAGGATCAAGCCGAGATGCCGAGGAGGGATGAGTCCGGAAAAGGAAACAAGCGAGGTTGTGCACACCACGACGAAAGGCAAGACTCATCTGTCGACCTACCCCTCCTCAAGGTGAGTATCGTTATGCTGGTATTTTGGAAAGTGGATGGGTTTGGGATGGTGTTGGTGTGGGTTTTGGGAGATGGGGATGGGTTGGAGAGATGGATGCGTGGATTGGGGTTTTGGATGTCGGCTGATTGGATTTTTGTTTACAGACCCGATGGCCACGACGAAAACAGCCAAAGGCAAGGCTGCTGCCAAGAGTGGGTTTTTTGTTTTATGGGGTGTGATGAGTGCTGACAGATTGGAGTAGCATCGGCCAAGGACAGCAAGGCCAAGACCGCTAAAAAAGCAGCTCTGCAGGGAGCGCATTCGCATAGCTCACGAAAGGAGAGGTTTTCGGTGTCATTCCATCGCCCAAAGACACTTAGGTTGGAGCGTGACCCCAAGTACCCTCGCAAATCGATTCCTCATGCGCCTCGTATGGACCAGTTCCGTACTATTGTATCGTGAGTGGACTTTTACATGTGTTATTTTGTGTGGTGATGAAATTGGGATGGTTAGACCGCTGAACACGGAATCTGCGATGAAGAAGATTGAGGAGCATAATACGCTTGTGTTTATTGTGGATGTGAAGGCGAATAAACGACAGATCAAGGATGCGGTCAAGAAGTTGTATGATGTGAATGCGGCCAAGGTGAACACGCTGATTCGGTGAGTGTGTGTGCCTAGATAGATAGGAGAGAGTGGTTTTTGAATGATGGGATGACTTAGACCTGATGGAAAGAAGAAGGCGTATGTACGGTTGACAGCTGATTACGATGCGCTGGATGTGGCGAACAAGGTACGGCGATGCTTTTTTTTGGGAGAAGATGGTGTATTGATTTGGGTGTAGATTGGGTTTATCTAGTGGAGATGACTTTGCTTGTTCTACATATGTTACTTGAAAAGATGAGCTGTCCACATGTAGTATGACCATGACACATGGATCTGTTTCTAAAAATGATGAGCGTCGGCAAGCTGTGCCCGTGAGAGATGTGCGCCCTACCCCGCCCTGTGCTTGGGCCTGTGGATGGTGTATGGGGTGTAGCGAGGGGAGTGTGTGTGGGTGTGGGGCTGTCGGGGGTGCAACAGAGTGGTCGTGAGGGCGGGAGAGTGACTGTGACAGGAGAGAGATGGTGTGTGACGTGACATTTCCTTTTCATCCTGTCCTCTTTCAAAACTCACGCTCCTTTCTCTCTGGCAGCTTGTCCAGCTCGCCGTCCTGCTTGTCAGCACTCCATGCTTCTCCCCTTCTCCCCTCTCCTCTACGCCCTCCTCCTCCTCACCTCCTCTGTCCGCGCCAACCAGTACCCACACACCCGTCGTTCTCTCTCTCTCAAGTCTCCTCTCGCACGACGTCAGGGCCTGTTTGGAGGCTTGGGCACCAAGATTGATGATGCCTTGCCGAAATTGACTGGTATCCTAGGTTGGTGGTGCTTTTTTGGCCGTTGTTACCCGTGGACTTAACCCGAGCGATAGACCCTAATGGTTCCGACAACACAGGAGACGGCCCTTCTACTGATTCACCAGGGTCATCTTCTTCATCCAATACTTCGTCGTCCTCATCTTCGGATTCTCTAGACTCGACCGTGTCCAGTACTACCCCTACTACTACCCCAAAACCTACTCCAACCCCTACTGGTCTTTTTGGTAGCGTTGGTGGTGCTTTGGATGGTCTTACATCGGATGTTCTCGGTGGTGGTGATGGTGGTCATAGTTCATCATCAGCTACTGTGACCCCTACTACGAGTATCCTTGACCCCGTCACTGTCACTCGGCCTGGCTCGACAACGACTTCTGCGTCGGATTCGACTAGTAGTCCTACGACTACTACGTCTTCTAGTTCGAGTGATGGAGGAATCTTGGGTGGGTTGGGTGGTCTTACGAGTGTACTCGGACCTGTTACCAGCGTTCTTGGGCCTGTTACGAGCGCGCTTGACCCTGTTACTAGCGCCGTTCTCGGTCCTGTTACCAGCGTTCTTGGTCCTGTTACTAGTGCGCTTGATCCAGTCACCAGCGCGGTCATTGGTCCAGTTACAAGTGCCATTGATCCAGTTACCAGCGCCGTTATTGGTCCAGTCACCAGTGCTCTTGGTCCAGTCACCAGTGCCCTCAGCAGCGTCGTTGGTCCAGTCACTAGCGCCGTTGACCCAGTCACCAGCATCCTTGGTCCAGTCACCAGTGCCCTCGGTTCAGTTACGAGCGACGTCATCAGTCCAGTCACCAGCGCTCTTGGTTCAGTTACAAGCGATGTCGTCAGTCCAATCACCAGTGTTCTTGGTTCAGTCACAAGCGACGTCGTCGGTCCCGTCAGCAGCATTATCAGCAGTGTTAACAGCGGCCTTAGCAGCATTATTTCATCCACACCAATATCCCTTCCTCCAACCACAACAATCCTCCCCCCCATTTCGGAGCCAACTCCGCCCGGTTCAACCAGCTACAGTGATTCCGGCAGCTTCTTGCCTCCGAGTACCTCTGTTGGACCCATCATCAGCTTCCCTACTCCCTCGGGCAATATTTCCACCACCACCAGCCCCCCCATGCAGAGTACACCTTCTGCCGTCACCGTTACCTCCACTTCTGTCAACACATTTTCCATCGAGCCTGGTCTTTCGTTCGTCCTCACAGAGTCCTCCTTGGCTTACACTTCCATACCTACTACTACCGCCACACTTACCGACCCAGACGAGGCAACGACAACTATTGATCCATTCGCCGCCCATGCTTCTTCTACCCTCGTCCCTGTTCCCCTTCCGACCGGTATTCCTGCTAGGATCTACCCCCGTGATCAGCTGGACGTCCACAGCAAAGACCTTGCTGGATTCACTTTGATCAGCATTCTTTTCAATAATGAGCTTAATTGGCCATTCGTCGTTGGAAACACTCTTGCATCGAGTCAGATCTTCGCTTATGTGCCTCTCTTGATCACAACTGCCCTTGTTGTTCCAGGTATGTTTTGACTATCCCTCCTCTTGTTAATCGTGTTCATTCATGGTCTCCTCCCCTATAGCTGATCAAGTAAAGACTTATGCACTACAAGTTTACATTCCGACCAGCTATCAAAGCCCCAATGATGCTCTCGAGCTAGGCACCACTTGGCTTGGTTATATCCCTTCCAACATGATTGACACGCTCGCCGTTCAAATCAAGGCCAAGTCCTCGACCTTTTATACCGGTGTACCTGATGGCGTCGCCAAAGATCTTGCTGACCGCGTTGTCCCCGGCTATTCACTTCTTTCCGTCTCCGATCCTAATGCCAATCCTGGTGCAGTTGGTCCAAGCGACAATGGAACCACTGATGGTGGTGGAGATAAAGGGAAATCTCGTCAAGACGCAATTATCGGGGTTGTTAGCGCTCTTGGGGCTATCGCGCTTTTCGTTCTCGTCTTCCTTGTTTACAGGTCGATGAAACGTCGTCGGCAACTTGCTCATCGAAGGCTTTCTGATCCTCCTGATGAAGTCGCTGGTGCTCGTCCAGATGGACGTCAATTTGATCAGGATAGTGTGGGTGGTGCGAGGAGGAGAAGCTTTTATTTTGCGGAAGATTCGTTGCGCGGATTTGAGAGTCAGGCGAACGCGAATGATCGACTTATGCAGGAACCTAGTCCGACGAGTATGAGTCAGAGAAGGAACATTGAACCTAGTGCGATTTCGGCACCGGTTTTGAGAGGTAGTACGATGAATTGGTAATTAAAAATTCTCTCTCTCTTTACCTTGTTCACGGCTCTTGTACGTTCCACGCTCTCTCTGTGACATGACCCTCTCGTCCTTCGTTTCCTGCTCCGATTTGATTGGACTATTCATCGCTAGGTTACTTGTTTCGACAACTTTTTTTTTGTGTTTGCTTTGCTTGCTCGAGCGCTCGGTCCGCACAACAATCTTATTACCCCCCTCCCGTCGTGTTATTTATTGTGCACATATACCACAATTTTCTTTTCGTCTTTTTTTTTTGCTATATGCCGCTTAGCGCTCTTTGGCTCGTTTTTTCCTTTTTTTTTTTTTTTTCGTCGTGGTCTTGTACCCTCCCCCTGGATGTGGCCGGTTGAAATGGATTTGGATAGACCAAGTTTTTGGGGGGCCGGAATGAAAATTCCGTTCCATAGGGGGTTCTTGACTTCGTATTTTTATTTTGTCTTTATTGTCTGTAGGAATTTTTTTTAGGAAGATGGGTTTTTTTATTATGCACTGCACATGCACACACATATATACATATGGTAGTAAAATGCTTCTCTTTTTGTGTTTTTGTTTTTGTATGCTGGTCAGACAATTTTGGTTGTTGTGGAAGGGAGAAATGTGTGGTTGGGTTTTTTTAATAATGAATAGAGATGTGTTGTGTGTGTGCAGTGTTTTTGTGATGAGGGATTTTTGAGTATGATGTATGAATGGGTAAATGTTGGATGTTGATGGCTCTGTTTTAGTTTAGAGTGAATGTTTATGAGTTCTTGAAGGTATTTATGTGCATATATGTATAGAAGGGCTTTCTTGTCATTTGTGTTATGGGATGCCATTTTTCAGGTGATTATGACCTGTAAGTACTGTATCAGCACTTTTTACAAAACTTGGTTGAAAGTGTTGAAATACCAAACCATGCAAATGTTATGACCTTAGTCTAGGACTCAGGTTGCAAGTCTTTGGGTAAAGACAAGGAAGTAGAGAGAAGAGAAAGGGATGATATGATTGGTAAAGTGTAAGGAATATAGCAAGTATTACTATACTTTATATACTAGTGGTGGTTACTAAGAATAAGGGAATGGAGTAAAGGAGTCATAGAGGATATGAGTAACATGAGTCATAGTGAGATATAAAACAGGGGGTAAAACAGATAAGGTGAAATAGATAGTACATGAGATGATGGGTGTATAATAAGAATGAGGCAACTAAGAATGGTTCATAATAGCAAATATCTTCATATCCATAATCTGAGTTCTAATTTTCTTTATTGTTCTTTAGATATATGTATGTAAATAATATTAGTTTAGGTAATTGTATCCTGCTCATTTACTCCCAAATCCCATCATCATTTCCTGTTTTCAATTCTCTTTAACAGAAAGGGTAAGTCTATATGTTATTATGTACACTTATCTTATATGGGCAGAAACAGGATTTGTATCTGTTAGAAATATTGGGCTTTTGGATTTTGCAAGAATTTAAGTTGGGTATGTTTATAGTGGATGATTTTTTTTAATGTTATAAACTTGACATTTGTTGTTTTGAGATATTAGTGTTATAGGCACTCAAAAATAGGTAATGATGATGGGATTTGGGAAGTAAACAAGCAAGGTATGTCAATGCAAAGTCTGGTATATATATCTAAAGATAGAAGGCTATCTCTTAACAGCCTTACAGTTGGTAAGAATATGTACGCAAGACTCAAAAGGAGCCCCACATGGATACTAGAATGGTTTATCCTGGAAGAACTGAGACCTGTAGGCCCCGATAGGTATATGGTTGAGTATAACTCTACACATGCAGGCAGACAGCAAGTTGGACTCTGTTGCAGTGGATGGCAATCACAAACTTCCATTGAGGTAAGTGGGCTGGAGGGGCTTACCGTTACACCCTTTGAGAGCCATGAATTGGCTTCCTAAGTAAGTAGGATCCTGGAATCGAGTGACCCAGGCATCCTGGCAGGACTTGACGACCCTCTGATAAAGGGAGTCAAGGGAGGTTTGTGGATGGGAACCCGTAGCAACCCAAAGTTTAGTACAGTACTGGTGTACGATACCATAAATGGCCTACTTCTCCCAAGAGTAGGTGTGCCAGATATGAAGAAAGCATTTGGGATGACCCCTAAACTGAGCATTACATATGGCAAGCAAGTGAGCCTGACCAGAGTGAACAAAGGAGTCTACTGCTCTTCTGGCAGACTTGCATCTGTTACTGCGTAGACCACCTATCTATCCTCATAGTACTCATAAAGAGTATTGTTGAGCAAATCCACCTGACAGCCCACTGGGTTTCCACCGAGTGAGGCGTCATATGTTTTAAATATTACCTGGGCCGCTATGCAGCCCAGGAGGCAAGAACCTAGAAACACTTTGAGTGCAAATAGCTCAAACATCTCTGTCAACTCTGGCAAATGAGAGTTTGCCTCCATAACAGGTCCCTTGACCCTAACTGCCTGAGCAGGGGTCATGAGAGTAATAGATCTGGGGTGTGGAACACACTCCGCAGTATAGTGACATCCCATAATGGAACATACAGGATGATTCTCAGAAAGTGTGGCAACCCTGTGGATAGCACAGGTAGCAGCTTCTTGAGATGAAGATGGATAGGGATAAGGCCAGCTAAGGCCTTGGCTCCTCTGGTAGGGCTGGTGCGGAATGCACTAGTGATGCATAACACAGCTTTATGCTGCATAGTGTTAAGTTGTTTTAGAAGGCCCTTATTATGGGCACCCTCGTAAAACCAGAGACAAAACCCGTATGTAGCAATAGGCACTATACATGAGTAGTAAAGGGTCCTCTTCTGGGTAGGAAGAAGGCCTCAAGATGAGTTACCAAGCATGCGCATGGCCTTGACTGTGCACAAAGACTTAGTAGCATAATGTTGAACATGCTCTTTAAAAGTAAGAGCTCAATTGAAGAAAAAGCCCAAGTGGGCCTCCTCCCTCTATGCTCACTTCAAAGCCTAAGCCAGGCCAGAAGGCTTATTTGGCTGCAGCAAAACAACCAGCTTCGGCTAAGCCTAGGGTGGACCCGCTTTCTTTGTTAAAAGTTGCCTTTCCCCACCTCTCCGTGGAGCAGGTCCTCAGTCTTCACATGCAAGCCAAGGCTGCAAAACAACCTTCCTCATCCAATGCTCACCCTAAGAAGCCAGCATTCACAATTCCTGGGCTGTCACATAAGTAGGTCCTAGTTTCCTATGAAGACAAGTTGAATGCCTTGGCTGGTCTCCATACTCTTACCCAGCAGGCCTGTAAGGCATTGAAGGCTGGGTGAAGCTTTCTGATTGTGGAAGGTGCCATACTCGTGTATGATGGCTATTCCATGGCCACCAACAAACTCACCTCGACTAAGGATATTGAGATCCTTAGAGCATTGGTTGAATGTCTGTTCCCTCCAGGAGCCCCCTTCTGGATTGGACTCCCCTCATTGGTATCATACCTCCATGTGGTCAATATCCTCTTCCTCAAAAACTCTGCCACCAGAGTTCAATCTACCCCAGCAGATGTTGAGGAGGTTCTTACCTCATTGGTCCATGCTACTCTTACCAGCCTTAAGGGTCCCCCAAGGCTGGTGTGCAACTCCAAGACATCCAACTCCTGTATGGTGTTCTTTGATATCTGGGACTCCATGAGGGGTACCTGTGCTCTCAGTCTTCTGAATAAGAAGATCATGTTTGGGAATAAGCAGTATGTTATACTCTCTGCAAACCCTTGCCATAACGAGTCACTGTGTATCCGCTACTACAAGTGGGGCCACGCCTCTTCTTGGTGCAAGGCTGATGGTCCTGCATGTCCTGATTGTGGTGGTCTGCACTCCCATGCCAACCATCGCACCTTTGCACAGTATTGTAAGGGGCAACCGAAGGCTATGCCTCTAGTTCCTGCTACCCCAGCTGATCAACTGTGGCCCCACCCTCCTCACTGCCATAACTGCAAGAAGGAGCATCCTGCTGACTCCAGGAAGTATGTTTTCTGGAATCACAAACACAACCAGGCCTGGCTGACAGCCTGCTATCAAGAGGTGCATGACAGACATTGTTGCTCTCCCATCCCCCCTCATAACCCCCCTTATGTCTAGAAACAACCTGGACCATCTGGAGGGCATTAGGGTATTCTCATTTAATGTCACAAAATTATATATATATGTTGATGTACTGCTCAAGAAGTTGAAATCAGACTTCGATATTCTCTTTTTCCAGGAACCTCCTTGGAGGTTCATCCACTCTGCTCCCTCAACCACTGATGTGGAAGGGGATGACATTATCGGTGCACCTAAGCACCCTGACTGGCTCATGGTGGTACATCTCCCTACCCAGGGGTCTCTGCACCAAGTAATGGCTTATGTACACACTCAGTTGCAACATCTAAGGCCATCAATGAGGAAGGACCTTGTTGATTACCCCGATATTCTTGTGCTGATGCTCTTTACCAATGCAAAGGCATATAACTTCTTGAACATCTATTTGGACAATCAGTACACTGCCATCAACTCACCTAGCTGGTAAAGTTATAGCCCCAGATGCTGAACTTTTTGCCATTTATATGGCTTTGGGAACTGCTGTGGCAGTTTCTGAGGCTGTACACATCGTGGTCTTTATGGACTCAATTGGTTCTGCCAAGCAAGCTCTTGACCCGTCCATACATTCTGGTCAGAGACATTCCCTGGCTGTTTGTTATCTCTTGTTGGAGTGGTTCAGGGGTCATCCTGACCATTCCCTCACTTTCTGGTCCATTCCATCTTCGGCAAAATGGTCTATTCATCAGGAGGTACATTTATTTGCCACCAACCTTCAAGTCACTGCTGGATGTTGTCCAGTGATGTCTATTGATTTGCTACGTAAACTCAACATAGCAACTGTTCAGAAGTCCTGAAGGGTTATCTTCTAGGACACCTCTTATTACGGTTCAAACTTCCTTGTTCTCAAGAATAGTAAGAACAAAGTACTACAGCCAATGTACCTCCATGGAGGTTTTTGGCTTCCTTCCTTTCCCTCTCAGTCCATTGCAATGAGAGTAAATTGTGCCATCCTTGGGCATGCACCAACCAGCAAGTACCACTCCTGGTTCTATCCTCTAGAGCCTATTGGCTGCAAGTGTGGGGCTCCTCTGGAGACCCACACTCATATCTTGTGCTCTTGTCCTTTGTACAAGAGATGTTGTGGCCTGCTGGTCTCTATTGACTAGCTGGTTAGTTTTCTTAAACGTAATCCCTCAACATTTGCATTTAAGTCCAACACACCACTTGCGGGAGTTGGATAATGCAGCACGGCCCCTGCTAGCTCCCCATGTCTCTAATATGTGTAGGAGTTAATTGCAAATTGACGCATACTCTCCCTAGGGAGGGGAGGCTAGGGGTTGCTTATTTTCTTTGGTCTAGGATTCGTGCGTCCATACATGTTTCCACAACCATTCACCCAGACCACCTGTCGGTAGTCTAGTTTGGCCAGGGGAGAGCCTGTCTTTGATTACCAATACCTTTGTAGCCTATATGTCACAGTAAATACAGGTGGACTGCAATTGCACACTATCTTAAACATGTTGATTTAAACAAAAAAAAAAAAAAACACTGCCATCAACTTCCTTCATGAGAGGGTTGATTCAATTTTATAAGTGGGGACTTCAACTGTCATTCTTTGGAGTGGGACCCTGAGGTTTTGCATCATCAAACAATGGCACATAAACTCATGGAGATGAATTGTGATCTTAGTCTTGATTTGGTTATGCCAACCAACCTGGGTCCAACATTTATTTCCCACAACCCAGATCTTCATCTGTCAGTGATTGATCTAGTGTTCATCTCTTCTCCCAATGCATCAAGGACTTTTCCTTATCAGAACCTATTCCTTCAGGGTACCTCGGATCACGTCCCATTGACCATTATCCTTCCTATTGCTCCCATTGACATCAGGATTGTCAAATCTGTCCTCTCAAAGGGCTCCAATGAAGAGAAGGCCTTCTTGGGGCACATCATTGACAAGATGACCAATCTTCATGATTGTTCCTCTCCAGAATCCCTGGAACAGGTGGATGCCTTGGCATCTGCTGTGGCTGAAGCCTTCTCCAAAGCATGGACCCACCACTCGAAGGAGATCTGGATTACTCACCATACTCATCCCTGGTGGGATGAGGCATGCACCATTTCCTTCTCTAGGTACCAGGGCTCACACAGCCATGGCAACTGGGGGACTTTAGGTATGCTTGCACAGTAGCCAAATGTCAGTTCTTCGATTCCAAGATTGAAGAGATTGCCTCTACTAACAAATGACCCTGGGACCTTATGGAGTGGATCAAGACTTGTAAGTTACCCCCATGCAAGGCTATCCAGTTTAACAGCCAGCCCTGTCATGGTATAGACTCCCTTTGGGATGCCCTCCACTCGATATACAATTCTGCTGCTGATCAGCAGTGTAATATGTCTGTCCTCGACCCCCTCCCTGATCTTCCAGTCAGGGAGTGGGCCTCTTTTTCGGTGCTGGAGCTTACAGAGGCTTTGTCCTCCTACTCTAACATGTCCTCTCTGGGGCTGGACCATGTTACATGGTCCCACCTCAAGTATATTGTTGTCAATGAAGATTGTTTGACAGTGTTTCTGTACCTGGCCAATGCCTGCCTCATGGTGGGTCACTGGCCCCGCAGCTTCAAGGAGTCACTCTTGGTCATCATTCCAAAACCAGGGAAGCCCTCCTACTCTACCCCCAAGGCATTCAGGCCTATTGTCCTCCTGAACACGCTTGGCAAACTGGTTGAGAAAATGCTTTCCAACCACATCCAGTTTGATGCCATTAAACATGACATCTTTTATCCCCATCAACTTGGAGGCATTTGCCAACATTCCACTGAGGACACTGGGTTGTTCCTTACTCACCTGGTTTGCACTGGGTGGGCTAAGGGTCTCAAAACAAGCATTGTTGCATTTGACATTGCTCAGTTCTTCCCCTCCTTGAACCATGAGATGCTCATGGCCATACTTGCCAAGCAGGGGTTCCCACTTAACATGAGGACCTTTTTTGCTTCATACTTGGTGGGCCATTCTACTGTGTACACATGGAACGGCTTCTTCTCTGACTCCCGGAGTGCAGATGTGGGCATTGGACAGGGCTCTGCCATGTTTCCGGTCCTCTCTGACCTCTATATCACCCCTCTTATGAAGGTTTTTGACCTACAGAGTACTTCCCCTAGGAGTACTCTGTTGTCTTATGTCGATGACGGCACCATTGTTGCCCAGGCTAAGACCTGGGACAAGAACTTGGGCACCCTCAAGAGGGTGTATATTGTTTTTTTCGATCTCTTCATAGCATTTGCACTTGTTATGGAGCATGACAAGTCTGAACTTTTCCACTTCTCCAGAAAGTCTGGAGATATAAACCCCCTCCCTTGATTTGGGCTTTGGTCCATTCACAGGGGACACTCCTCTCCACCCTAAAACCTATTGGAGGTACCTGGGCTTTTATTTTGATCGTGTCCTGAACTTCCAGAAGCACGTTCAATACTACTCTACCAAGGCCCTCTCCACCATGAAAGTGATAGGGATGCTTGGTAACTCCTCCTGTAGTCTGACCCCCAAGCAGAAGCAACTCCTCTTCAGGTTGTGTGTCATGCCTATTGCAACAAATGGCTTCTGTCTGTGGTATTTTGACAAGGCTCAATATAAGAGTCTTCTCAAATCCCTCAATACCATGCAATGCAAGGCTGCATTGTGGATCACTGGTGCATTCTGCACCTCCCCTTCTGGCAGCACCACAGCCCTCACTGGTCTCATCCCTGTCTACCTCCATCTGAAGAAGTTGGCCTCAAAAGCAAACTACTGTCTCACCACCCTCTCCAATACCCATCCTCTTCGATCCCTCCTTGATCGTCCAAATACCAAGGGTGGCCCCCCACACCCTCTCTCCATCTCCCTCTTGACTGATTGCCTTGTCAGGCAGGTCAAGGGTTCCCTTATGGAAGCTGTTTCTGTGCTCCCATCCCTTACTGAATAGTTTTTTTTTTTTTTTTTTTTTTTTTAAAATCAACAATTTATAAAGCGGTGCTTGATCGCAGTCTGCATGTACATACATACAAAGGCAGAACATACAAAATGTTCAGAGCAAGGAAAGTAAACTACTCATAAACTAACACTATGAGACTCGATACTATCTAGTGTGTACACTAGAGAGATGTTTGATACCTAAGTTGAATGGTGGGAAAAAGAATGAAAGGAATTCGGAGAGAGAGAGGGTGAAAGAGAGAAATTGATAGAGAGGAACTATCGACTTGCAAACACAAGGGAGAACAACGAACTATACTAGTGTGTGGAGGGGCATTTTGCCCAGACACTATGGGAATGATGGATATTGAATGAAGACTATATAAAATAGTAGATGAGCAAGGAGAAGAGAGGTAGAGAAGTGAAATTGAAATCCATAACTGGGAGAGCATAAGAAAAAAGGAAAAGAAGAAAGGACTTATGTGGGCATGGACCCAAACCTCTGATGGACTTGACAATGATGTAACAGGGGTATTGAACTGGCGTGGATATGAGGGCAATCAGGCTCTGGAGGGAAGCTGAATGTGGCAGGATTGCATTGCAAGAAGTTGATGAATGTCTTGATGGTGTCAATGCCAAAGTGATGATCAAAGTTGTTGCAACGATGGAGGATGTGCGACCTAGTCTGGACCATCTGATTGTTGCAGTGGTGGCAAGATAAATCCTTATTGGGGAAGAACCAAAGTTGGTATTCACCAATTGGGGCATGGCATAGGATGGTGCAACACGCTCTTGCAAAGAGCTGTGGCTGGTATCTGTATTCTTGCATCCAGGGACCAGACTTGATGTGCGACGGTAAAGCGGAGGCCCTGTTTGCCCACACCAGGAGGTGGAGGAAGGAGCTACTACTGTATTTCTTGAACCCGAACATGGCCTGCCATGTATGAATGGCACATTCGGCAGACTTCTTGTGTAGGTAGGTGACGGAGTTAGGGACACGGTGATTTTGACCCTGATTGGGCCAGGCAACCGTTTGGATCCAGTCGTGCATGGCTTTTTGGATGCCGTACTTGCACTTCGACAGAGTGTGGTAAAACGAGAGGTGGTGCTAGTCAGACTTGTTGAACCAAGCCAGGAGTGCCTTCGAGGTGAGGATGGACTGTCGCTGGCAGGAGTATGGCAAGCAGTCAAGTAGAAGCCGGGAGGCTGCAAGGGAGTCTGTGAACATGTGAATGTGTTCAATCTGGTCATAGTCATCAGTGGCAAGTACTTTGGTGATTCCAATGTACTACGCGACCAGTTCAGTGTCAGTTGACATTGTTCCTCCAAGCCTCTTCATGATAGAGCTCCCTCTGTCTAAGTATTGAATAGTGGCTGCTGCCATGAACTGGCTAGCAAGCGGGTTGGGGTTGGGGTGGACCGATCCGTCCGTGCCAATAATGATGGACTTGAAGTCCATCATCGCATTTATCATTACATCATCCCAAAGTGTCTTTAAGAGGTGGGGATTGTCCTGGTTGAATCCTATGAAAGATACATTAGCAGGGAAATGGTCAAGTAACCTACATCCGGACCAGACAGATTTGGAAACAGAGTTGAAATGTTCTATATACCGAGTCTCGGGGGTGGGGCACAAAACATCCATTACAGCTCTAAGTGTCTTCTTCTGAATCTCCATGAAATTCTTGATGTGAAGTTGGTGTGGAGAAGAATAATACTCTTTCATCAATCTTGCCAGTGCATATTCATCATCCAATGTGTGAAGTCTTGATGCTTGCCATTTGGCCAACTTTCGGAGGTGGAGTTTGATGGGCATGAGCCCTACGAGGGACTCAACGCCACTGGTAGGAGAAGTTCAGAAGGCCCCAGTTATCCAGAGGGCCACTCTCCATTGCATTTTGTTGAGAATTTTGCAAGTCCCTTTCATTCGTGACTTGTCATGAAACCATAATCGGTATCCATATTTCACCACTGGTATGACACACGAATGGTACAGTAGTCTTTTGTTGCTAGGGGACAGACCACGTACGGAGTTTCCTAGCATTTTCATTGCCTTGATTGAAGATATTGCCTTGGCAGAGTAGTAGTGGATGTGCTCCTTGAAGGTTAGTGTCCGGTCGAAATAGAAGCCAAGATATTGCCAGTGGGCTTTCGGCTTAAGGGGGGTATGACCAGTGAATGGTGGGGATTCCAAATCGATAGAGGGATTGGAGTCCTGCCTTGCACACATAAAGTGGAAGACTTTGGACTTGCTGTGTTTGATCACTAGGCCAAATTCATTCATGAGCTGCTCCATTTCATGGTACATGTGTTGGAGTATTTTGACATTCCGTTCGAGGGACAGGAATTGCACGACAAGGGTGCCATCATCCACAAAAGATAGGACATCAAAGTCCCATTTGTTGCAGTGTTCCTCCATGCAGACGTCAAAGATTTGAAGGAGGGGGGCAAGGTAAAGGGCAGAGAGAATAGGGCTAAGGGCTGAGCCTTGGACCACTCCAACTGCTGTGTCATATTCCAGGGAGTTTTTGTTGTTCTACTGGTAGGTAGTGTAGCATTCTTTGAGATAGTTGTTGAAGAACCCCGCAATCTGGGGAGGGAATCCCTGCCAATTGAGTATGTCAGTAAGGAGGTTGTGGTTAAGGGAGGAGAAGAATTGGGCGACATCAAATGCAAGCACCAATGTTTTCTTTTTCTTCGTCCATGCTCCCCGGATAATATGGGTTAGGAAAAGCCCCGCATCCTTGGTGGATCATTGTCGGATGGCTCCCAGTTGGTGAGGGTGGAGAACCTTGAATTTCACCGCCTTGAATTGGAGTTGTTTGGCTAGCATTTTCTCTATTAGCTTGCCAAATGTATTGAGTAAGACAATCGGTCTGAATGCCTTCAGAGTGGAGTAGTCAGGTTTGTTGGGTTTGGGGATGATTACTGATGTTGACTTTTTGAAGTGCGAGGGCCAGTGTCCAAGGGTTAGGCATACACAGCTGATTTTGAGGAAGAGGTCGGCGCAAGTGTCAACAGTGGCGATCTGTTTAAGGTGGGACCAGGAGATGTGGTCAGAGCTGGGGGTGGAAGAATTCGAGGTATCCTTGAGTGATTCCCTCATCTCTGGGAGAGAGAAATCAACCCAAGTCCTATTCTCCATACCAATTGGCAGTGGTAGTTCTTCCAGTACAGCCACATTGACAGGTCTGTCCTGGGCTGAGTTGTAATGTTGGTCAAGGGCCATCCATAGGTTGTCCATGGTAAGACAAGGCCGACCGTTGTGGCGAATAGCTTCCATAGCTGGGAGAGCACATGCTTTGACCCACGGCATCAGATCCCATGGACATTGATTGTCGACCGAGATTTCTTAAATCTTCCTGTTGAAATATGCTCTTTTTATTTTTCTCATGGTCTTGCAAAAGGTGTTCCATTTGCACTTGTTCTTGTGGTCTACTCAGTGCATTGCGAGTGCATTAGAACATTCTTCATTCCACCAGGTCTTGGACCTAGTGGTGACCTTGGTCTTCTTCACGTTGCGATTCCAGGACCTGTCAAACAAAACTCCCAATTCGGCAACAGCTCTCTCCAGCTTGTCTGTGTCATTCATTGGCCAGTTCTTGGTGTTAATCCCTTCCGTGATATCCATCAGGAATTTGGTTTCCTCCTCCAACTCTTTGGGAATTGTCATTCTTTCGATGACAACTTCCATCTGTGGAATAGGAACCCTGATTAGAAGGGGGGCATGATCCAAGTTGTATCGATCGCCTTTCTGGATAGCATGGGTAGGGATGTACAGTAATATTCCCGAAACAAACAACAGGTCGATGACCATGTCTGGTAGGTTGGGGTCTGAGGCATAGCATGTTGGTTTGGCCGCAGATGGGATTGACCTCTCTAAGTTGAGGGCTTTGGTGATTATGAGGAGACAGTCTGCACTTGGCAGATGTTGGTCCATTGAAGGGTCCCATTGCTCAGATCGAATATTGATATCCCTACCCAGTAAGAGAAAGGGTGGAAGGTCGAAGAGGCGCTCCTCGAGGAAGTGGAGCACAGTGTTACGGCTGTCATTGTATACGTTAAGCAACAGTAGTTCTTCTCCTCCTGCACAAAGAGAGATGTGCAGGAGGTCTCAATGTTCTATAATATCTCTTCTGACAGAGGGTCGGAGATGCTTGAGTCTCTTGTGAGCAAAGGCAAGGACTTGGGGAGTGGTACAGTGTTCCATGTTCACCATCCATTGAGGGTGATGCCACCATCCAACTTGGAGGACTTCTTCGGCAATAATCGGATATGAGAGGAGCGTCTAGTCCGGGTGGACTGGGCCTCCCATAAGGGGGAAACTGTTGTTGGAGACGGGAGAAGGGATATTGCAGAGGTATCTCCATAGGGGTTCTTGTATGAGGAGGAGGTTGACATCACCTCTATGCACGAGGACTGTCTCCATCACTCCATATGATCTTCCAACATTGTGAGAGCAGACCTTCAACTTACTCAGAAGTGAGCAAGGAGGCCTGTCTTGATTGTCAGGTGCGTTATTCATTGAGGGGGGTTAGTCTGGCTTTGACTAGCTGGGGATGATGAGGAGGGGGGCAATGGGACTCCTTTGTTGGCTCTTAGTTCAAGCGCTTTGTTTGTGTGCCAGTTGTAGTCGAATCGCTTCTTCCAAAACTGACATTTACGGTCAGTGGCAAGGTGGTCCTTGCTGCAGTTGGAGCATGTAGCCTTATGGGGGCATGGTTCTCCAGTGGGGGTGGCCGCAATGGGTGGGTCTGCTTTGTTGTTACCCTTGCAGCAGTAGGTAAAGGTGCGATGGTTGGCAGTGGAGTAGGGACCTTTGCAGTGAGTGCAGGTGAACAGTCTTGCATGGCATTGGATAAGAGGATAACCCCATCTACAGCACTTGGTGCAGAATGGAACTCCCCAGTTGGCATTGGCCCTCCTGATGCAGAAGAGTCCCCTGTAAATGTTGAGGAATTTGTCCTCAATCTTCGTGATATTGGACCCTGCCTTGGAGTCCCAGATTTCGAACCACACCATGCAGATGTCAGAGTGTTTGGAGTTGCATTACACTCTTGGTTGCGTTGCAAATTGTATGGCATCCAAGTGGATAGAATTCTGGATGCTGGTAATGACATCTGCTTTGGTAAGAACCTGTCCTCAAGGTGTGATATAACTGATGTCTGTGACTTTCACGAATGATTTGGACTTGGGAAGGGATATATCACCTGAGGTGATCCCTCCGAATTTCTCCTTGAGCCATGCTTTGACAATGTTAAGCTCTTTAGGGGTTAGCACCTCCAAGGTGTGGACCATGAGGCCCAGCTTACCCTGTGAGGCAGCGATGACCCTGGTCTTAGACTTCTTGGCTATGAGGCAAGCATTGAGAGAGTTGATGATGGCCCCAAAGTTGGAAACATTGGGTCTGGTGAGGAGGGGAATGATAATCTACTTGTATGAGGGACCATTTAACGTGGAGCAAACTATGCCAGCTTTCTTAACTGGTTTCTTGTTTGCAGGGGAGGGGGTGGGAAAAGCAGCATTGTACATTGCTACCACTTTCTCATGCGTCAATTCTGGGAATTTGCTCACAAACTCCAGGAGTTTGAGAGGGTCATGCCCAGTAGAGAAGGGAGTGGGGCAACTGTTATTTTTACCCACAGCCGCCACATAGGAAGGTTTTGTGCCTTCCTTTACAGGAGTAGGCAGACTTGTGGTGGCCTTAGCAGGGGTGGTGGCTTGCACAGGTTTGGCTTTCTGATCCACAGTAACTGGTTTCTTGGCAACAGTGGGTTTATTAGTGGCGGGAGCAGGCTTTCGGCCCTTACCTTTCTTCTTTTTGGTGATGGTTTTGAACTCCACCTCAGTGATCATTTGAACGTCATCATCGGAGATACCCGAATGAGTGACTTCATTGCCATCAGTGATACCCGGAGTGACAATGTGTTCAATGACCTCCATGCAAACATTGTCAGGTTTTCGTGTGGGGCCTTTGGAGGCTGTGCATTGCAGGGGAGAAAGGTCCAGTTGAGGTGTCTCCTCAGCACGGACAGTAATCTTACCAAAATTTACCCCCATCCAACTATGAAGGTTGTTCTTCTGTTCATCGATGGCGACTTTGAGCTTACTGAACAGTTTGACCCCTGCTTTGCAGTGGCCCAACCTGGTCATTGTCTCCTGGACTGCTTTGTGGCCCAGGTATCCTTCTATGACTCTCCTCATTCCTGTAATGAGAGGGCCATGCATATAAGGCATCTGAACAGTACCTTGGAATGTGCTAATACTAACCCCTGGATTCTCACTGTGGCTACGGATGCAAGTCTACTACTGCAAGGGGAATTCCAGACAGTTTCTGCTACCCAAGTCTACTAGTCAGGCCAGCATGTTTTCCAGATGAGACATGTGGCCAGTTAAGTAATAGCTTCTGATGCGGAGTTGTATGCTATTCGGATCACAATTGGGAAGGCTACCAGCCTTCCTAACTGTGACTCCATTGTATTGTTCACTGACTCCCTGGGTTCAGCCAGGAGAGCAGTGGACCCCTCTGTTCATTCCAGTCAGGCTTACTTTTTTTTTTTTTTTGAATCGTGGCCTAGGGCTGATTTATTATGTGGTGCTTGAACACAGCCCACAGCCAGAATACAAAGGAGTAATCTAGTGGGTATCTATGGAGAAGTAGTGGACACACCCCACCAAGCAGACATACCATTGCCCGAAACCAACAGTAGACAGAATCGCATCCTACTCCCAAGCCCAGAGGGTGAAGGGAGTGGATGCCAGAGGAGGCAAGTGGGTAGGGAGGTCCCCCAACCAGCAACCCAGTCCAGAGACCAGGCCCAGTCAGTAAGTGTTAGTTCACCATAAATGCCCAGCAACAGAAACCCCTAGTTACCAGTCCTGCTACTAGTCCCCGGAGTTCTTCTTACTAGGTAGGAGTCATCCCCCTAGTCACAGTTACCCTTGCCAGAGTAATAGGCCACACCATTTGTGTGGCTATTGGTATCTTCACCACACCTAGTCACTGAAGGGGACAACTCCGTTCATAAAACTCCAAAGGTCTTTACCAGACTTTCACTGGAGTTCTCTGGCACCAGACAATAACCCACCTACCCTGAGCCAGTTATCCAATTCCCTAAGGAACAGATGGGAAGGCAAACACCTGAGGGTTTGCCTTCAAGAACTTGATGAGGGCACCTGGCGTAGCTGGGTACCCTCTAGAGGAATCAAACTGACTGCAGTTGGTAAGAATATGCATATAAGACTCAAAAGGAGCCCCACATGGACACCAAAAAGGTTTGTCCTAGAAGAACTGAGACCTATAGGCCCCAATAGGCACATGGTTGAGTATAACTCTACACATGTGGGCAGACAGTGAGTTGGACTCAGCTGTGGCAGAAGGCAGCCATGAACCTCCATTGAGGTAGGTAGGCTGGAGAGGCTTACTATTACACCCTTTGAGAGCCATGAACTGGCTTCCCAAGTAAGTAAGATCCTGGAATCGAGTGATCCAGGAATCCTGGCAGGACTTGACAACCTTCTGACAAAGAGAGTCAAGAGAGGTTTGCAGATGGGAACCCACAGAGACCTGAAGTTTGGTACAGTACTGGTGTATGGTACCATGAATGGCCCACTTCTCAGATGAGTAAGTGTACCAGATGTGAAGGGAGCATTCGGAGTGACTCCCAAACCACTCTATGAGAGCATTACATATGGCAAGCAAGTGAGCCTGACCAGAGTGAATGGAGGGGTCTACTGCTCTTCTGGCTGAACCAAGGGAATCAGTGAACAAGACAATGGAGTCATAGTCAGGGAGACTAGTAGCCTTCCCAATTGCAATCCGAATAGCATACAGCTCCACATCAGGAGCTGTCACTCAACCAGCTGCATGTCTTGTCTAGAAGACATGCTAGCCTGACCAGTAGATCTGGGCAGCAGAGACTGCCTGGAATTCCCCTTGTAGCGGTAGACTTGTGTTTGTGGCCATGGTAAGAACCCAAGGATTGGCATTAGCATGTTCCAAAGTACTGTTCAGATGCCTTATGTGCACAGCTCTCTCATCATGAGAACAAGGAGAGTTATGGAAGAATACTTGGGCTGCAAAGTGGTCCAGGAGATGGTGACCAGGTTGGGCCACTATGGAGCAGGGATCAAACTGCTTAGTAAGGGATGGAAGCATGGAAACAGCTTCCATGAGGGAGCCCCTGACCTGCCTAATGAGGTGGTTGGTCAGAAGGGAGACAGAGAGAGGGTGTAGGGGGGCATCCTTGGAGTTTGGATGATTGAGAAGAGATCAAAGAGGATGGGTATCAGAGAGGGTGGCAAGATGGTAGTTTGCTCTTGAGGCCAACTTCTTCAGATGGAAGTGGATGGGGATGAGACCAGCAAGGGCTTCAGTGCTGCCAGAAGGGGAGGTGCAGAATGTACCAGTGATCCACAACACAGCCTTGTATTGTATAGTATTGAGGGATTTGAGAAGGCCTTTACATTGGGCCTTGTCAAAATACCACAGACAGAAGCCATATGTTGCAATAGGCATGACACATGACCTGAAAAGGAGCCACTTCTGCTTGGGGGTCAGACTGTGGGAGGAGTTACCAAGCATCCCATTACTTTCATGGTAGAAAGGGCTTTGGTAGAGTAGTGTTGAACATGCTCCTGAAAATTCAGAGCACAATCAAAGTAAAAGCCCAGATACCTCCAATAGGTCTTAGGGTGGAGAGGAGTGTCCCCTGTGAATGGACTGAAGCCCAAGTCAAGGGGGGGGTTTACATCTCCAGACTTCCTGGAAAAGTGGAAAAGTTCAGACTTGTCATGCTCCATGACAAGTGCAAATACTATGAAGAGATCGAAGAAAACAATATACACCCTCTTGAGGGTGCCCAAGTTCTTGTCCCAGGTCTTAGCCTGGGTGATGATGGTACCGTCATTGACATAAGATAGCAGAGTGCTCCCAGGGGAAGTAATCCGCAAATCAAAGACCTTCATAAGAGGGGTGATATAGAGGCCAGAGAGGACTGGGGACATGGCAGAGCCCTGTCTGATGCCCACATCTGCATCCCAGGGATCAGAGGAGAAGCTATTCCATGTATAAACAGTAGAACGGCCCACCAAGTATGAAGCAAAAAAGGTCCTCATGTTAAGTGGGAACCCCTGCTTGGCAAGTATGGCCATGAGCATCTCATGGTTTAAGGAGGGGAAGAACTGAGCAATGTCAAATGCAACAATGCTTGTTTTGAGACCCTTAGCCCACCCAGTACAAACCAGGTAGGTAAGGAACAATCCAGCATCCTCAGTGGAATGTTGGTGAATGCCTCCGGGTTGATGGGGGTGAAAGATGTCATGTTTAATGGCATCAAACTGAATTCGGTTGGAAAGTATTTTCTCAACCAATTTACCAAGGGTCAGGCTGACTTGCTTGCCATGTGTAACACTCTTATGAAGTGGTTTGGGGGTCATCCCGAGTACTTCCTTCATATCTGGCACACTTACTCCTCAGAGAAGTGGGCCATTCATGGTACCAGACACCAGTACTGTACCAAACTCCAGGTCTCTGTGGGTTTCTGTCCACAGACCTCTCTTGACTCCCTTCATCTTTTTTTTTTTTTTTTTTTTTAAAAAAATCATCATGTTTAAGGTGGTGTACAATTGCAGTCCACCTGTATCTACTATGACATGTACTTACAATAGAGGGTAATCAAAGATGGGCTCTCCCCTGGCCAAAATAGACTGCCGACAGGTAGTCTGGGTGGACAGTTGTGGAAATGCATATGGACATGCAAATCCTAGACCAGAATGATGAGCGACCCCTAGCCTCCCCTCCCTAAGGAGAGTATGCATCAATTTGCAATTAACTTCTACACATACCAGAGACATGGGAAGCTAGCAGGGGCCATGTCACATTATCCAACTTCCGCAAGTGGTGTGTTGGACTTAAATGCAAACACTAAGGGGTTATGCTTAAGAAAAGATACCAGCTGGTCAATGGAGACTAGCAGGCCACAACGTCTCTTGTACAAAGGCCAAGAGCACAAGATATGAGTGCGGGTCTCCAAAGGAGCCCCACACTCACAGCCAATTGGCTCTAGAGGATGGAACTGGGAGCAATACTTGCTAGTTGGTGTATGCCCAAGGATGCATGATTTGCTCTTGTTGCAATGGAGTGAGAGGGAAAGGAAGGAAGCCAAGAACCTCCATGGAGGTACGTTGGCTGTAAGACTTTGTTCTTACTATCCTTGAGGGCAAGGAAGTTTGAACTGTGATAAGAAGAGTCCTGGAAGGTAACCCTCCAGGCCTTCTGAATGGTCACTACATTAAGTTTATGCAGCAAGTCAATGGACATCGCTAGACTATGTCCAGCAGTAACTTGAAGGTCAGCGGCAAATAAATGCACATCCTAATGAATGGACCATTTCACCAACAATGGAATGGACCAGAAAGTGAGGGAACGGTCAGGACAATCCCTGAACCACTCTAACAAGAGACAAAAAACAGCCAGGGAGTGCCCCTGGCCAGAATGTACAGATGGGTCAAGAGCTTATTTGGTAGAACCAATTGAGTCCCCTCCCCCTGCCTCCCCGGAGAATATGGAATAGGATGACCAGGAGGAGCCTACTGCTGCCCCCCTCTCTATCCTGGGCATTAACATTAGTACCAGATGCAATCTAACAGTTGCTCAGGATTGTTGCCAACTTCATGAAAATGGTGCATCTCATTCCCCAGGAGGATGCTCCATCCTTCCATCCCATTGCCTCTTGACTATCTGAGATAGTCCAGACGGTTGCATCCTCCCCCATGTGGTGTGAAACCTACACAGGGGCAAGTGACTCTCTCCCTGAGGGACTCAATTGCTTTGGGGTTTCCTGCTCCCCCAGTGGTGACTTTCAGACTCCCGGCTACCCCTCCAAGGGTACCAGGGCCTTCTACCCTTGGCCCCCCCCAGTGGGGGCCCCCTGTGCAGGAGGAGGATGACCTTATGGACCCAGAGAAAACTCTGGTCAAATGCCTGTGCATGGACTCTAAGGGGAAAGAACCTGTTTGACCTGTAAAGGCCCCTACCAAGCCTCAGGTCCCCTACAAGAGGCCCTCTGGACCTCCTCCCTCCACGCTTGCTTTGAAGCCCAAGCCAGGACAGAAGGCTTACTTGGCTGCAGTGAAACAACTGGCCTCGGCCAAACCTGGGATAGACCCGCTCTCTTCATTGAAAGCAGCCTTCCCCCACCTCTCTGCAGAGCAGCTACTCAGGCTTCATGTGCAAGCCAAGACTGCAAAGCAACCTCCCTCATCCAATGCTTGCCCTAAGAAGCCAGCATTCACAATTCCTGGACTGTCGCACAAGCAGGTCCTAGTCTCCTATGAAGACAAGTTGAATGCTTCGGCTGGTCTCTATACCCTTACCCAGTAGGCCTGTAAGGCATTAAAGGCTGGGAGAAGCTCTCTGATCATGGAAGGTGCCACGCTCACATATGATGGCTACTCTATGGCCACTAACAAGCTTGCCACAACTAAGAATATTGAGATCCTTAGAGTGCTGGTCAAATGTCTGTCCCCTCCAAGAGCTCCCTTCTGGATTGGACTCCCCTCATTGGTGTCGTACCTCTGTGTGGTCAATGTCCCCTATCTCAAGAACTCTACCACCAGAGTTCAATGTACCCCAGCTGACGTCAAGGAGGTTCTTACCTCGTCAGTGCATGCTCCTCTTATCAGTCTCAAGGGCCCCCCGAGACTGGTGTGCAACTCCAGGATGTCCGACTCATATATGGTGTTCTTTGACATCTGGGACTCCATGAGGGGTACCCGCACTCTCAGTCTTCTGAACAAGAAGATTATGTTTGGGAACAAGCAGTGTATAATACTCTTTGCTAACCCTTGCCATAATGAGTCATTGTGTACCCGCTGCTACAAGTGGGGCCACGCCTCCTCCTGGTGCAAGGCTGATGGCCCTGCATGTCCCGACTGTGGTAGGGTACACTCCTGTGCCAACCACTGCACTTTTGCACTGTGTTGTAAGGGGCAACTGAAGGCTATGCCTCCAGTTCCTGCTACCCCTTCTGGTCAACCGTACCCCCATCCTCCTCATTGTCGTAACTGCAAGAAGGAGCATCCCACTGATTCCAGGAAGTGTGCTTTCTGGAACCACAAACATGACCGGGCCTGGCTAACAGCCCGTTATTGAGAGGTGCATGACAGACGTCATCGCTCTCCCATCCTCCCTCATAACCCCCCTTATGTCTAGGAACAACCTGGACCATCTGGAGGGCATTAGGGTATTTTCGTTTAACGTCGCTAAATCTTATGTATATGTTGACACTCTGCTCGAGAAGTTGAAAGATGATTTTGACATTCTCTTTTTCCAAGAACCTCCATGGAGGTTCATCTGCACCACTCCCTTGACCACTGACGTGGAAGGGGATGACATTACTGGCGCACCTAAGCACCCTGACTGGCTCATGGTGGTGCATCCCCCTACCCAGGGATCCCTGCCCCGAGTGATGGCATATGTACACACTCAGCTGCAACGTCTAAGGCCATCAATGAGGAGGGACCTTGTGGATCACCCTGATATCTTGGCGCTGACGCTCTTCACTGATGTGAAGGCCCTTAATTTCCTGAACGTCTACTCAGATGATCAGCATACCGCCATCAACTTCCTTCATGGGAAGGTTGATGCTCTTCCCCCATTCGACTTTATGAGTGGGGACTTTAACTGTCATTCTTCGGAGTGGGACCCTGAGGTTCTGTATCATCGAACGACAGCTCATAGACTCATGGAAATGAGTTGCGATCTTGGCCTCGATTTGGTTATGCCAACCAACCCGGGTCCGACATTTATCTCCCACAACCCAGATCTTTGCCCATTGGTAATTGATCTGGTGTTTGTATCTTCACCTGATACATCGAGGACTTTTCCTTTTCTGATGGCCCTGCATGTCCCAACTGTGGTAGGGTGCACTCCTGTGCCAACCACTGCACTTTTGCACTGTGTTGTAAGGGGCAACCGAAGGCTATGCCTCTGGTTCCTGCTACCCCTTCTGGTCAACCGTGCCCCCATTCTCCTCATTGTTGTAACTGCAAGAAGGAGCATCCCGCTGATTCCAGGAAGTGCACTTTCTGGAATCACAAGCACGACCGGGCCTGGCTGACAGCCCACTATTGAGAGGTGTGTGACAGATATTGTCGCTCTCCCATCCCCTCTCATAACCTCCCTTATGTCTAGGAACAACCTGGACCATCTGGAGGGCATTAGGGTATTTAGTTTTAATGTTGCAAAATCCTATATCTATGTTGATACGCTTCTCGAGAAATTGAAAGATTCTTTTGATGTTCTCTTTTTCCAGGAACCTCCTTGGAGGTTCATCTGCTCTACTCCCTTGACCACTGATGTGGAAGGGGACAATGTTACTGGCACACCTAAGCACCCTGACTGGCTCATGGTAGTGTGTTCCCCTACCCAGGGATCCCAGCCCCAAGTAATGGCTTATATTCACACTTGGCTGCAACGTCTAAGACCATTAATGAGGAGGGACCTCATTGATCACCCTGATATCCTTGTGCTGACACTCTTCACTGATGCAAAGGCTTACAACTTCTTGAACGTCTACTTGGACAATCAAAACATGGCCATCAACTTCCTTCATGGAAAGGTTGATGTTCTTCCCCTATTCAACTTTATGAGTGGGGACTTTAACTGTCAGTCTTCGGAGTGGGACCCTGAGGTTCTGCATCATTGAACAACAGCTCATAAGCTCATGGAGATGAGCTGCGATCTTGGTCTTGATTTGGTTATGCCAACTAATCTGGGTCTGACATTTATTTTCCACAACCCAGATCTTCACCCATTGGTAATTGATCTGGTGTTCATTTCTTCTCCCAATGTATCAAGGACCTTTCCTTATTGGGATGTATCTCTCCAGGGTACTTTGGATCATGTCCCATTGGCCGTTACCCTTCCCATTGCTCCTATGGACATCGGGGTTGTCAAGTCTGTCCTCCCAAAGGGCTCCGATGAAGAGGAGGCCTTCTTGGGGCATGTCATCGATGAGGTGACGGATCTTCATGACTGTCCCTTTCCAGAATCTCCGGAACAAGTGGATGCCCTAGCTTTTACTATGGCTGAAGCCTTCTCCGATGCATGGACCCACCACTCGAAGGAGATCCGGATTACTTGCCGTACTCATCCCTGGTGGGATGAGGGCTGCTCTACCTCCTTCTCCAGGTATCAGGGCTCTCATAGTCATGGTGACTGGGGGGACTTTAAGCGTGCTTGTACAGTAGCCAAATGACAATTCTTTGACTCTAAGATTGAAGAGATTGCTTCTACTAACAAGCAGCCCTGGGACCTTATGGAGTAGGTCAAGACTCACAAGTTACCCCCCTGCAAGGCTATCCAGTTTAATGGATGGCCCTATTATGGTATGGACTCCCTTTGGGATGCTCTCTACTCGACATACAACTCTGCTGCTGATTGGCAGTGTGACATGTCTGCTCTCAACCCCCTCCCTAATCTTCCAGTCAGGGAGTGGGCCCCTTTTTTGGTGTTAGAGCTCACGGAGGCCTTGTCCTCCTGCTCTAATACATCCTCTCTGGGGCCGGACCATGTTACGTGGTCCTACCTCAAGTACATTGTCATTGATGAAGATTGTTTGACAGTGTTCCTGCACCTGGCCAACACCTGCCTCATGGTGGGTCATTGGCCCCACAGCTTCAAGGAGTCACTCTCGGTTATCATTCCGAAGCCAGGGAAGCCCTCCTACTCTGCTCCTAAGGCATTCAGGCCCATCATCCTCCTGAACATGCTTGGAAAACTGGTTGAGAAAATGCTTTCCAACCATATCCAGTTTGATACCATTAAGCATGACATCTTTCACCTCCATCAACTCGGAGGCATTTGCCAATGTTCCACTGAGGATGCCAGGTTGTTCCTTACCCACCTGGTTTGTACTGGGTGGGCTAAGGGTCTCAAGACAAGTGTTGTCGCTTTTAACATTGCTCAGTTCTTCCCCTCCTTGAACCATGAGATACTCATGGCCATTCTCGCCAAGCAGAGGTTCCCACCTAACATGAGAACCTTTTTTGCTTTGTATTTGGTGGGCCAGTCTACTGTTTACACATGGAACAGCTTCTCCTCTGATTCCCGGGGTGCAGATGTGGGCATTGGGCAGGGCTCTGCCATGTCCCCTGTCCTCTCTGGCCTCTATATTGCCCCTCTCATGAGGGTATTTGATTTGTGGATTACTTCCCCTGGGAGTACTCTGTTATCATATGTTGACGACAGTACTGTTGTCACCCAGGCTAAAACCTGGAATGAGAACCTGGACACCCTTAAGGGGGCATACATTGTTCTCTTCAATCTCTTTGTAGCATTTGCACTTGTTATGGAGCATAACAAGTCTGAACTTTTCCACTTTTCCAGGAAGTCTGGAGATGTAAACCCCCCCCTTGACTTGGGCTTTGGTCCATTCACAGGGGACACTCCTCTCCACCCTAAGACCTATTGGAGGTACCTGGGCTTTTACTTCAATCGTGCCCTGAACTTTCAGGAACATGTTCGACATTATTCTACCAAAGCTCTCTCCACTGTGAAGGTGATGGGGATGCTTGGTAACTCCTCCCAGAATCTGACCCCCAGGCAGAAGTGGCTCCTTTTCAGGTCATGTGTCATGCCTATTGCAACATATGGCTTCTGTCTATGGTTCTTTGACAAGGCTCAATGTAAGGACCTTCTTAAGTTCCTTAATACTATGCAATGCAAGGCTGCATTGTGGATCACTGGTGCATTCCGTACCTCCCCCTCTGGTGGCACCAAAGCCCTCACTGGTCTCATTCCTGTTCACCTCTATCTGAAGAAGTTGGCCTCAAGAGTAAACTACCAGTCGGCCTAATAATCGAGTGGTTTGGGTGTAGGCTTAATTCCTACCAGACTGCTTGGCTAGGAAGTTCTGGGTTTGAAACCTATAGGGGGAATTTATTCTCAACCATGGGAAGTACTAGTGCACGAGGCATGGTTGCTTAGCAATATTCCCAGGTGACACTGGATTAGGTTGTGTGGTTTTGTTTGGCATTATTTGGTGCCATCACAGGCTAGCGTGGGAGTTGTCACACCCAGCCACATAGCAAGTCACATAGGGATGTCACACTGTCATGGTGTGACCCAGCTGTGTGCATCGCCCAAGTCCAATATTGGCCAAAGGCAGTGGTGCCCTAATACCGGGGCCTAACTTGGGAGGATTACCTAAGCCACTGCTGGAGATAGGGCATTATAAGAAGGGGAATGTCATGATAACAGTCCAACTCAGGCCATGCTGAAAAAAGCCACTGATATAGGATACCCTTTCTGGTCTGCTTCGGCATAGTTCCAGTAGTTAGTAGACATAACCCAATCTCCAGATTGAGGATGCTGACTAAGTTGGCTTGAAATAACCTCAGGACCAATCTGGTAGCAGTATCTGCAAGATGTAGATCTCAGACAGTTAAGCACAGAGATCTGGCCTGTAAGGCATACCGAACCGGCTGCTGAGGAATGGGAAGCAACTCCGGGGTAGCACCTGGGTGAAGTTGTGGGCCATAGCAGGTGATGTACCAGGGCGTGCTGAAAAAAGCTGCCAGTTATCAGAGAATGCTCACCTGGCTTGAGAGGACTAAATCCTACATTGGTTGGCCTGGTACAGGAAAAATAGCCAGGTTCCAGCTCAAGTTGATTCCACATTACCATTGGCTAAGGCTGGTAGTAAGAGACCCCTCAAGGGGCTCCATAGACGGGTCACTCTCATGACCCCCGCTCAAGCAGTTAAGGTCAAGGGACCAGTCACGGAGGCAAACTCTCGTTTGCCAGACTTGACAGAGGCATTCAAGCTGTTTGTACTTGAAGCATCCCCAGGTTCTTGTCTCCTGGACTGCTATGCGACCCAGGTGACTTATAAGACATATGACACCTCACTTGGTGGAAACCCTGTGGGTCGTCAGGTGGATTTGCTCAATGATACTCTTTATGAGTATCATGAGAACAGACAGGTGGTCTACACAGCGACGGATGCAAGTCTGCCACTGTTTGGAGACTACCAGGTGGTTTTGGCTGCCCGCATTTATAGGGGAGCGTGTTTGCTTCATGTGTTGCATCACCCAGCTGGCAAGGTTACAGCCCCAGATGCTGAACTTTTCGCCATTCATATGGCCTTAGGGACTGCTGCGGTGGTTTCTGAGGCTGTACATATTGCAGTCTTTACAGACTCGATTGGTTCTGCCAAGCGAGCTCTTGACCTGTCCATACACTCTGGCCAGGGACATTCCCTGGCTGTGTGTCATCTTCTGCTGGAGTGGTTCAGGAATCGTCCTGACCATTCCCTCACCTTCTGGTCTGTTCCGTCTTTGGCAAAATGGTCCATTCATCAGGATATGCATTTATTTGCCACTGATCTTCAGGTTGCCACTGGACATAGTCCAGTGGCTGTCCATCAACTCGCTGTATAAACTTAACATAGCAACTGTTCAGATGGCCTGGAAGGTTACCTTCCAGGACTCCTCCTATTGTGGTTCGAACTTCCTTGTTCTCAAGGATAGTAAGAACAAGGTTCTACAGCCAATGTACCTCCATGGAGGTTCTTGGCTTCCTTCCTTTCCCTCTCAGTCCATTGCAACAAGAGCAAACCATGCCATTCTCAGGCATGCACCAACTGGTGAGTACTGCTCCTGGTTTCATCCTCTAGAGCCAATTGGCTGCAAGTGTGGGGCTCTTCTGGAGACCCACACTCATATCTTGTACTCTTGTCCATTGTACAAGAGACGTTATGGCCTGCCAGTCTCTCTTGACCAGCTGGTTAATTTTCTTAAATGCAATCCTTCTACATTCATGTTTAGGGCCAACAGACTGCTTGCAGGAGTTGGATAATGTGATGCAGCCCCTACTAGCTTTCCACGTCTCCAATGTGTGTAGA
Organism: Chlorophyllum brunneum; assembly: GCA_963576785.1. Taxonomy (NCBI): domain Eukaryota; kingdom Fungi; phylum Basidiomycota; class Agaricomycetes; order Agaricales; family Agaricaceae; genus Chlorophyllum; species Chlorophyllum brunneum. Next base: position 2,743,383 of record OY756144.1, on the reverse strand, counting down.
AGTTAATTGCAAATTGATGCATACTCTCCTTAGGGAGGGGAGGCTAGGGGTCGCTCATATCTTTGGTCTAGGATTTGTGTGTCCATGTGTGTTTCTGCGACCATTCACCCAGGCCACCTGTTGGCGGTCTAGTTCAGCCAGAGGAGAGCCAATCTTTGAATACCATCTCTATTGTAGCCTACATGTCATAGTAGATACAGGTGGACTGCGATCATGTACTACCTTAAACATGTTGATTTGAAAAAAAAAAAAGAGCGAACTACCGTCTCGCCACCCTCTCTGATACTTACTCCCTCCAATCCTTCCTCGATCATCTAAATGCCAAGAGTGCCCCCCCACACCCCCTCTCTATCTCCCTCTTGTCTGACTGTCTCGTCAGACAGGTCAGGGGTTCCCTTATGGAAGCTGTCTCTGCTCTTCCATCCCTCACTGAACAGTTTGACCCCTGCTCTGCAGTGGCTCAGCCTGGTCACTGTCTCCTGGACTGCTTTGCGGCCTAGGTATCCTTCTACAACTCTCCTTGTTCTCGTGACAAGAGAGCTGTGCATATGAGGCATCTGAACAGCACTTTGGAACGTGCTAATGCCGATCCTTGGGTTCTCACTATGGCTACAGATGCAAGTCTGCCACTGCGGGGGGAATTCCAGGCAGTTTCTGCTGCCCAGATCTACTGGTCAGACCGGCGTGTCTTTCAGACAAGACATGCAGCGGGCCAAGTGACAGCTCCTGATGCGGAGCTGTACACTATCCAGATTGCAGTTGGGAAGGCTACCAGTTTCTCTGACTGCGATTCCATTGTCCTGTTCACTGACTCTCTTGGTTCTACCAGGCAAGCAGTGGACCCCTCCATTCACTCTGGTCAGGCTCACTCACTTGCAGTCTGTAACGCTCTTATGGAGTGGTTCGAGGGTCACCCCAAATGCTCCCTTCACATCTAGCACACTTACTTGTCTGAGAAGTAGTCCATTCATGGTACCATACACTAGTACTGTACCGAACTTCAGGTTACTGCAGGTTCCCATCCACAAACCTCCCTTGACTCCCTTCATCAGAAGGTTGTCAAATCATGCCAGGATGCCTGGATCACTCGATTCCAGGATCCTACTTACTCGGGAAGCCAATTCATGGCTCTCAAAGGGCGCAATGGTAAGCCCCTCCAGCCCACATACCTCAATGGAGGTTCATGGCTGCCTTCTGCTGCAGTGGAGTCCAACTCGCTGTCTGCCCACATGTGTAGAGTTATACTCAACCATGCACCTATTGGGGCCTACAGGTCCCGGTTCTTCCAGGATGAACCATTCTGGTGTCCATGTGGGGCTCCCTTCAAGTCTCATGTGCATATTCTTACCAACTGTAGTTGGTTTGACTCCTCTAGGGGGTACCCTGCCATGCCAGGTGCTCTTATCAAGTTCTTGAAGGCAAACCCTCAGGCATTCACTTTCCCATCCATTCCTCAGGGAATTGGATAACTGGCTCAGAGTAGGTGGGTTATTATCTGGCACCAGAGAACTCCAGTAAAAGTCCAGTGAAGACCTTTGGAGTTTTATGAATAGAGTTGTCCCCTTTGGTGACTAGGTGTGGTGAAGACACCAATAGCCACACAAATGGTGTGGCCTATTACTCTGGCAAGAGTGACTGTGGCCGGGGGGATGACTCCTAGTAAGAAGAACTCCAGGGGCTAGTAGCTGGACCAGTAACTGGGGGTTTCTGGTGTGGGGCATTTATGGTGAAGTAACACTTACTGACTGGGCCTGGTCTCTGGACTGGGTTGCTGGTTGGGGGACCTCCCTACCTGCTTGCCTCCTCTGGTATCCACTCCCCTCACCCTCCAGGCTCAGGAGTAGGCTGCGATTCCTCCTACCATTGGTCTTGGGCAATAGTACTTATGCTTGGTAGGGCATAGCTACTCTTTCTCCATAGATACCCACTAGATTACTCTTTTGTTTTCCAGCCGTGGGCTGTGTTTGAGCACTGTGTAATAAATCAGCCTTAGGCCATGATTTAAAAAAAAAAAAAAAAAAAGGTATTCAGGAGCACAATGGGCCTGAATGCCTTAGGCATTGAGTAGGATGGCTTGCCCAGCTTCAGTATGATAACTGACAAGCTTTCCTTGAAATGGGATGGCCAATGATGCTATATATGGGTTTTGACTCTGGTTTTATGAAGGTGCCCATAATAAGGCCCTTCTGAAACAACTTAACACTATGCAGTGTAAAGCTGTGTTGTGGATCACTGGTGCATTCTGCACCAGCCCTACTAGAGGAGCTGAGGCTTTAGTTGGCCTCATCCCCATCTCAAGAAACTGGCTACCCATGCCATCCACAGAGTAGCCACACTTTCTGAGAACCACCCTGTTCATTCTGTCATGGGCCATCAGTATATAGGGGGTTGTGTTCCACATCCCAGATTGATCACTCTCATGACCCACGCTCAGGTGGTCAAGGTCAAGGGGCCAGTCATGGAGGCAAACTTTTATTTGCCAGACTTGATGGAGGTGTTCGAGCCATTTGCACTCAAAGCATCACCAGATTCTCATCTCCTGGACCGCTATGCAGCCCAGGTGACCTACAAAACATTTGACACCTCGCTCGGTGGAAACCCTGCAGGTTATCAAGTAGACTTGCTCAACAATGCTCTTTGTGAGTATCGTGAGGACAGACAGGTTGTCTATGCAGCGACAAATACAAGTCTGCCACTGATTGGAGACTACCAGGCAGTTTTGGCTGCCCATGTTTATAGGGGGACGTGGTTGCTTCAGGCATTGTGTCACCCAACTGGCAAAGTTACAGCCCCAGATGCTGAACTTTTTGCCATTTGTATGGCCCTAGGAACTGCTGCGGCAGTTTCTGAGGCTGTACATATTGTGGTTTTTACAGACTTGATTGGTTTGGCCAAACAAGCTCTGGACCCGTCTGTATACTCTGGTCAGGGACATTCCCTAGCCGTTTGTCATCTTTTGTTGGAGTTTTTTTTTTTTTTTTTTTTTTTGAATCATAGCCTAAGGCTGATTTATTATACTTTTTTTTTTTAAAAATCATCATGTTTAAGGTGGTGTGCAATCGCAGTCCACCTGTATCTACTATGACATGTACATATGATAGAGGGTACATGAAGATGGGCTCTCCCCTGGCCAAACTAGACTGCCAACAGGCAGTCTGGGTGAATGGTCGTGAAAACATGCACAGATGTATGAATCCCAGACCAGATATGCAAAGCGACCCCTAGCCTTTCCTCCCTAGGGAGAGTATGCATCAATTTGCAATTAACTTCTACACACGTCGGAGATGTGGGAAGCTAGCAGGGGCCACGTTGCATTATCCAACCCCCGCAAGTAGCATGTTGGACTTAAATGCAAATGCTGAAGGATTGTGCTTAAACGCAAATGCTGAAGGATTGTGCTTAAGAAAAGATACTAGCTAGTCAATAGAGACCGGCAAGCCACAACGTCTCTTGTACAATGGACAAGAGCACAAGATATGAGTGCGAGTCTCCAAAGGAGCCCCACACCCACAGCTAGTAGGCTCTAAGGGATGAAACTGGGAGCAATACTCACCGGTTGGTGCATGCCCGAGAATGGCACGGTTCACTCTCATCGCAATGGACTGAGAGGGAAAAGAAGGAAGCCACGAACCCCCATGGAGGTACATTGGCTGTAGAGCTTTGTTCTTACTGTTCTTGAGAGCAAGGAAGTTAGAACCACGATAAGAGGAGTCCTGGAATGTAACCCTCCAGGCCCTATTGAACAGTTGCCACGTTTATCTTATGTAGCAAGTCAATAGACGTCCCTGGATGGCATCCAGCAGTGACTTGTAAGTTGGTGGCAAATACATGCACCTCCTGATAAATGGACCATTTTGCCAAAGACGGAACAGACCAGAAAGTGAGGGAATGGTCAGGTTGATCCCTGAACCAATCCAACAGAAGGCAACACACAGCCAGGGAGTGTCCCTGGCCAGAGTGTACAGACAGGTCAAGAGCTTGCTTGGCAGAACCAATTGAGTCCGTGAAAACCACAATATGTACAGTCTCAGAAACTGCTGCAGCAGTTCCCAAAGCCATACGAATGGTGAAAAGCTCAGCATCTGGAGCTGTAACCTTGCCAGCTGGGTGACACATTGCATAAAGCAAATGTGTCCCCCTATAAACGTGGGCAGCCGAAACTGCCTAGAAGTCCCCAAGCAGCGGCAGACTTGCATCCATCGCTGCGTAGACAACCTATCTATCCTCACGATACCCATGAAGGGTATCGTTGAGCAAATCCACCTGATGACCCACAGGGTTTACTGATTTATTATGTGGTACTCGAACATAGCCCGCGGCCAGAAAACAAAAGAGTAATCTAGTGGGTATCTACAGAGAAAGAGTAGCTATGTCCTACCAAGCATAAGTACCATTGCCCAAGACCAACAGTAGGAGGAATCGCAGCCTACTCCTGAGCCCAAAGGGTGAGGGGAGTGGACGCCAGAGGAGGCAAGCAGGCAGGGAGGTCCCCCAACCAGCGACCCAGTCCGGAGACCAGGCCTGGTCAGTAAGTGTTGACTCACCGTAAATGCCCAGCGCCAGAGCCCCTAATTACTGGTCCCGCTACTAGTCCCCGGAGTTTGTCTTACTAGGAGCCATCCCCCCTGGCCATGGTTGTTATGACCTTAGTCTCTGACTCAGGTTGCAAGCCTTTGGATAAAGGAAAGGAAGTAGAGAAAGGAAGAAGGGATGATACAATTGGTAAAGTGTAAGGAATACATCAAGTATTACTACACTTTATATACTAGTAGTGGAGGCTAATAATAAGGGGGACGAGTAGACGAGTCAGATAAGAGGCATAGCCTTTAGGGATGAAACAGGAGATGGGATGAGGGGTGAAACAGGTGTGAGGGTACACGAGGTAATGGGCACGAGATAGGAATGAACGGTCTATCTATAGTTCGTAACAATGGTCACCCTTGCCAGAGTAATAGGCCACACCATTTGTGTGGCTATTGGTGTTTTCACTACACCTAGTCACCGAAGGGGATAACTCTATTCATAAAGCTCCAAGGGTCTTCACCAGACTTTTACTGGAGTTCTCTGGCACCAGACAATAACCCACCTACTCTGAGCCAGTTATCCAATTCCCTGAGGAATGGATAGGAAAGCAAACGAGTGAGAGTTTGCTTTCAAGAACTTGATGAGGGCACCCAGTGTAGCTGGGTACCCCCTAGATGAGTCAAGCCTACTGCAGTTGGTAAGAATATGCACATGAGACTCAAAGGGAGCCCCACATGGACACCAGAATGGTTCATCCTGGAAGAACCAGGACCTGTAGGCCCCAATAGGCACATGGTTGAGTATAACTCTACACATGCGGGTGGATAGTTTTTTTTTTTTTTTTTTAATTCGACATGTTTAAGGTGGTGCACGGTCGCAGTCCACCTGTATCTACTGTGACATGTAGGCTACACAAAGAGGGTATTCAAAGATTGGCTCTCCCCTGGCCAAACTAGACCGCCGACAGACAGTCTGGGTGAACAGTTGCAGAAACATGCACGGATGCACGAATCCTAGACCAAAAAAGTGAGCGACCCCTAGCCTCCCCTCCCTAAGAAGAGTATGCATCAATTCGCAATTAACTTCTACACACACCAGAGACGTGGGAAGCTAGCAGGGGCCACGCTGCATTATCCAACTCCCGCAAGCGGTGTATTGGACCCAAACGCAAATGCTGAGGGATTGCACTTAAGAACCCGTACACAGAGTCCCTTGCAGGAAAACTCCTAGCAGCCCAGAGACGGGGGTCTTGAGACGATATGTGCCCGTAGAATGCCCAGCATGTTCCCAGGCTCCCATATTGGTGTCGCATCCAGCCATGTTGCGGGAACTTTGCCCCTCCCTCCTAAGAGGTAAAGCCTTTAGCTTGGGCAGACACCCCACTACTGAGAGAGCACGGTATCCCTGAGGACCAGCCCACCATTCGCTTGAGGCATCCTTCCTATATGGTGCATGGATGAGATCTCACTGCATGACTGCGCACATCACCACCCCAAATCCAGACTACTTATGTGGTATCAACTTAAATGGGTACACTCCGTTGTTGACGGAGACCCATCGATGGAGGATCTAGACCTCTCAAGCCGGGCCACTCCTTCTCGGTAACCAGGCGGCTTTTTTCAGCACACTCCCAGTAAATGGCCCGCTACGGTCCACTAGTTGGGCAGGCAGAGGCCATGAAGGTGTACCTCCAAGGTGCGACCCCTGGACTAGCTTCCCATTCCCCTGCAGCTACTTTCGCTATGCCCTACCCCCAGAGGAGGTGACTTATCTTTGGGCGTAGATCCGTGTGCTAATATTGGCGGGGATTTCCGTCTCGTAGGGAGCGCTACCAGGGTGGTGTTCACATTGGATCACATAAGCAACCCATGGAATGGGTTACTAAGCAGTCCGCGGAATGAGCACCAATCAACCCGAGTTTTCCCGTGTTGACCTACACCCACCCAGTGTCCTGGAGTTTGGCGTATCCCTACTAACAACCAGGCACTATCCCCAGAGGGGTTCCCGAAGGCATGGCGACACTGGTGGGGGGTGGCCTGTCCTTTTGGTCAGCTTGTTTTCACCTCCATACCCCCTGTTACCGTCCCTTATCCTTTCAGTCCCTTTCGGGTGCGACAGGGCGGCTTTTTTCAGCACGCTCCCCACCGATGTGCAAGCACGATTAGGGGTAGGCCTGGACGTCTGTTATCAGCCAGGATAACCTAGCCTCAAGATGCTAGCCAGACTTGAGCTGCAGCAGGGGTTAAAACCGCCATGTGAACCCTGTACAGAACTGCAACTCTATTGGATTGATAGAAGGGCTGCTGTCGGCCTAATGGTCGAGTGGTTTGGGTGTAGGCTTAATTCCTACCAGGCTACTTGACTAGAAGGTCCTGGGTTCGAAGCCTGTGGGGGGGATTTATTCTCAACCATGGGAAGTACCAGTGTGCAAGGTGTGGTTGCTTAGCAATATTCCCGGGTGACACCAGATTAGGTTGTGTGGTCCTGTTTGGCATTATTTGGTGCTGTCACAGGCTAGCGTGGGAGTTGTCACACCCAGCCACATAGCAAGTCATATAGTGACGTCACACTGTCACGGTGTGACCCAGCTGTGTGCATCGCCCAAGTCCAATATTGGCCAAAGACAGTGGTGCCCTAATGCCAGGGCCTAACTTGGGAGGATTACCTAAGCTACTGCTGGAGATAGGGCATTATAAGAAAGGGAATGTCGTGATAACAGTCCAACTCAGGGCGTGCTGAAAAAAGCCGCCAAGATAGGATACCCCTCCTGGTCTGCTTCGGCATAGTTCTGGTAGTTAGTAGACATAACCCAATCTCCAGATTGAGGATGCTGACTAAGTTGGCTTAAAATAACCTCAGGACCAATCTGCAAGGTGTAGATCTCAGACAGTTAAGCACGGGGATCCAGGCCGTAAGACATACCGAACCGGCTGCTGAGGAATAGGAAGCAACTCCAGGGTAGCACCTGGGTGAAGTTGTGGGCCATAGCAGGTGATGTACTGGGGCATGCTGAAAAAAGCCACTGGTTATCAGAGAATGCTCACCTGGCTCGAGAGGACTAAATCCTACATTGGTTGGCCTGGTACAGGAAAAATAGCCAGGTTCCAGCTCAAGTTGATTCCATGTCGCCATTGGCTAAGGCTGGTGGTAAGAGACCCCTCAAGGGGCTCCGTAGACGGGACTGTGCCATCCTCAGGCATGCTCCAACCAGCGAGTATTGCTCCCGGTTTCATCCCCTTGAGCCTGTTGGCTGCGAGTGTGGGGCTCCTTTGGAGACCCGCACTCATATCTTGTGCTCTTGTCCTTTGTACAAGAGACGCCATGGCCTGCCGGTCTCTATTGACCAGCTGGTAGCTTTTCTTAAGCACAATCCCTCAGCGTTTGCGTTTAGGTCCAATACACCACTTGTGGGAGTTGGATAACACGGCGCAGCCCCTGCTAGCTTCCCATGTCTCTGGCATGTGTAGAAGTTAATTGCAAATTGACACATACTCTTCTTAGGGAGGGGAGGCTAGGGGTCACTCACCTTTTTTGGTCTAGGATTTGCACGTCTGTGCGTGTTTCCGTGACCATTCACCCAGACCGCCTGTCGGCAGTCTAATTTGGCCAGGGGAGAGCCAATCTTCGAATACCCTCTTTGTGTAGCCTACATGTCACAGCAGATACAGGTGGACTGCGATCGCACACCACCTTAAACATGACGATTTAAAAAAAAAAAAAAAAGATAGAAGGGCCGCCACCACTGGTGACCCAGCAAGTGCAAGCAAGCAAGGTGGCCAGTACTCCAGCCTTTAAGGCCCTTTACCAAGGGGCCGCCCTGTCGATCTGTGCGTATAGGCATCAGTCAGATGAATGGTGGGGATATACCCACCTTTACCAAGGGCGCACTGCCCATCAACCAAGTAATGTTGCCACATGGACCGCCCCCCTACAGCCAGCGAAGGCTCAGAAAAGACCCAGGCCCATGAGAGAGAGCCCAGGAGACGAATAGTGTGATGGGGAAAGGAAGTGGAAGAAGTGGTGGTAGTGGTAACAAGTCAAGGAGCGATGTTGTGGACGGACAGTGAGTTGGATTCTGCTGTGGCAGAAGGCAGCCACAAACCTCCATTGAGGTACGTGGGCTGGAGGGACTTACCATTGTGCCCATTGAGAGCTATAAATTGGCTTCCCAAGTAAGTAGGATCCTGGAATCGAGTGATCCAAGTATCCTGGCAGGATTTGACCACCTTCTGATGAAGGGAGTCAAGGGAGGTTTGTGTATGGGAACCTGCAGTGACCTGAAGTTTGGTACAGTACTAGTGTACGGTACCATGAATGGACCACTTCTCAGATGAGTAAGTGTACCAGATGTGAAGGGAGCATTTGGGGTGACCCTCGAACCACTCCATAAGGGTGTTACACACAGTAAGCAAATGAGCTTGACCAGAGTGAATGGAGGGGTCCACTGCTCTCCTGGCAGAGCCAAGAGAGTCCGTGAACAGGACAATGGAGTTGCAGTCAGAGAGGCTGGTAGCCTTCCCAACTGCGATCTGGATAGTGTACAGCTCTGCATCAGGAGCTGTCACTCGGCCCACTGCATGCCTCATCTGAAAGATACACTGGCCTGACCGGTAGATCTGGACAGCAGAAACTGCCTGGAATTCCCCCCACAGTGGCAGACTTATATCCGTAGCCACAGTGAGAACCTGAGGGTCAGTATTAGCACATTCCAAAGTGCTGTTCAGATGCCTCATATGCATAGCTCTCTTGTCACGAGAACAAGGAGAGTTGTAGAAGGATACCTAGGCCGCAAAGCAGTCCAGGAGACAGTGACCAGGCTGAGCCACTGCAGAGCAGGGGTCAAACTGTTCAGTGAGGGATGGAAGAGCAGAGACAGCTTCCATAAGGGAACCCCTGACCTGTCTGACGAGACAGTCAGACAAGAGGGAGATAGAGAGGGGGTGTGGGGGGGCACTCTTGGCGTTTAGATGATCGAGGAGGGATTGGAGGGAGTAAGTATCAGAGAGGGTGGCGAGACGGTAGTTCGCTCTTTTTTTTTTTTCAAATCAACATGTTTAAGGTGGTACATGATCGCAGTCCACCTGTATCTACTATGACATGTAGGCTACAATAGAGATGGTATTCAAAGATTGGCTCTCCTCTGGCTGAACTAGACCGCCAACAGGTGGCCTGGGTGAATGGTCGCAGAAACACACATGGACACACAAATCCTAGACCAAAGATATGAGCGACCCCTAGCCTCCCCTCCCTAAGGAGAGTATGCATCAATTTGCAATTAACTTCTACACACATTGGAGACGTGGAAAGCTAGTAGGGGCTGCATCACATTATCCAACTCCTGCAAGCAGTCTGTTGGCCCTAAACATGAATGTAGAAGGATTGCATTTAAGAAAATTAACCAGCTGGTCAAGAGAGACTGGCAGGCCATAACGTCTCTTGTACAATGGACAAGAGCACAAGATATGAGTGTGGGTCTCCAGAAGAGCCCCACACTTGCAGCCAATTGGCTCTAGAGGATGAAACCAGGAGCAGTACTCACCAGTTGGTGCATGCCTGAGAATGGCATGGTTTGCTCTTGTTGCAATGGACTGAGAGGGAAAGGAAGGAAGCCAAGAACCTCCATGGAGGTACATTGGCTGTAGAACCTTGTTCTTACTATCCTTGAGAACAAGGAAGTTCGAACCACAATAGGAGGAGTCCTGGAAGGTAACCTTCCAGGCCATCTGAACAGTTGCTATGTTAAGTTTATACAGCGAGTTGATGGACAGCCACTGGACTATGTCCAGTGGCAACCTGAAGATCAGTGGCAAATAAATGCATATCCTGATGAATGGACCATTTTGCCAAAGACGGAACAGACCAGAAGGTGAGGGAATGGTCAGGACGATTCCTGAACCACTCCAGCAGAAGATGACACACAGCCAGGGAATGTCCCTGGCCAGAGTGTATGGACAGGTCAAGAGCTCGCTTGGCAGAACCAATTGAGTCTGTAAAGACTGCAATATGTACAGCCTCAGAAACCACCGCAGCAGTCCCTAAGGCCATATGAATGGCGAAAAGTTCAGCATCTGGGGCTGTAACCTTGCCAGCTGGGTGATGCAACACATGAAGCAAACACGCTCCCCTATAAATGCGGGCAGCCAAAACCACCTGGTAGTCTCCAAACAGTGGCAGACTTGCATCCGTCGCTGTGTAGACCACCTGTCTGTTCTCATGATACTCATAAAGAGTATCATTGAGCAAATCCACCTGACGACCCACAGGGTTTCCACCAAGTGAGGTGTCATATGTCTTATAAGTCACCTGGGTCGCATAGCAGTCCAGGAGACAAGAACCTGGGGATGCTTCGAGCACAAACGGCTTGAATGCCTCTGTTAAGTCTGGCAAACGAGAGTTTGCCTCCGTGACTGGTCCCTTGACCTTAACTGCCTGAGCGGGGGTCATGAGAGTGACCCGTCTATGGAGCCCCTTGAGGGGTCTCTTACTACCAGCCTTAGCCAATGGTAATGTGGAATCAACTTGAGCTGGAACCTGGCTATTTTTCCTGTACCAGGCCAACCAATGTAGGATTTAGTCCTCTCAAGCCAGGTGAGCATTCTCTGATAACTGGCAGCTTTTTTCAGCACGCCCTGGTACATCACCTGCTATGGCCCACAACTTCACCCAGGTGCTACCCCGGAGTTGCTTCCCGTTCCTCAGCAGCCGGTTCGGTATGCCTTATGGCCCGGATCCCCATGCTTAACTGTCTGAGATCTACACCTTGCAGATACCACTACCAGATTGGTCCTGAGGTTATTTTAAGCCAACTTAGTCAGCATCCTCAATCTGGAGATTGGGTTATGTCTACTAACTACCGGAACTATGCCAAAGCGGACCGGGAGGGGTATCCTATCTTGGTGGCTTTTTTCAGCACGCTCCGAGTCGGACTATTATCACAACATTCCCCTTCTTATAATGCCCTATCTTCAGCAGTGGCTTAGGTAATCCTCCCAAGTTAGGCCCCGGTATTAGGGCACTACTGCCTTTGGCCAATATTGGACTTGGGCAATGCACACAGCTGGGTCACACTGTGACAGTGTGACATCACTATATGACTTGCTATGTGGCTGGGTGTGACAACTCCCATGCTAGCCTGTGATGGTACCAAGTAATGCCAAACAGAACCACACAACCTAATCCAGTGTCACCTGGGAATATTGCTAAGCAACCATGCCTCGTGCACTAGTACTTCCCATGGTTGAGAATAAATTCCCCCCATAGGTTTCGAACCCAGGACTTCCTAGCCAAGCAGCCTGGTAGGAATTAAGCCTACACCCAAACCACTTGACCATTAGGACAGTCCTGTCATTGACATATGATAACAGAGTACTCCTAGGGGAAGTAACCTAATAATTGAAGACCTTCATAAGAGGGGCAATATAGAGGCCAGAGAGAATGGGGGACATGGCAGAGCCCTACCCAATGCCCACATCTGCACCCCAGAAATCAGAGGAGAAGCTGTTCCATGTGTAAATAGTAGACCGGCCCACCAAATACAAAGCAAAAAAGGTCCTCACATTCAGTGGGAACCCCTGCTTGGCAAGTATGGCCATGAGCATCTCATGGTTCAAGGAGGGAAAGAACTGAGCAATGTTGAAAGCAACAATGCTCGTCTTGAGACCCTTAGCCCACCCAGTATGAACCAGGTGGGTAAGGAACAACCTGGCATCCTCAGTGGAACATTGGCAAATGCCTCCGAGTTGATGGGGGTGAAAGATGTCATGCTTAATGGCATCACACTGGATATGGTTGGAAAGCATTTTCTCAACCAGTTTTCCAAGCATGTTCAGGAGGACAATAGGCCTGAACACCTTAGGAGCAGAGTAGGAGAGCTTTCCCGGCTTCAGAATGATAACCAAGAGCAACTCCTTGAAGCTGCAGGGCCAATGACCCACCATGAGGCAGGCATTGGCCAGGTACAGGAACACTGTCAAACAATCTTCATCGATGACAATGTACTTGAGGTGGGACCACATAACATGGTCCGGCCCCAGAGAGGACATATTAGAGCAAGAGGACAAGGCCTCTGTGAGCTCCAATGCCAAAAAAGGGGCCCACTCCCTGACTGGAAGATCAGGGAGGGGGTCGAGAACAGACGTATCACACTGCTGATCAGCAGTAGAGTTGTACGTCAAGTGGAGGGCATCCCAAAGGGAGTCCATACCATGATAGGGCCATCCATTAAACTGGATAGCCTTGCAGGGGGGTAACTTGCGAGCCTTGACCCACTCCATAAGGTCCTAGGGCTGCTTGTTAGTAGAAGCGATCTCTTCAATCTTAGAGTCGAAGAATCATTGTTTGGCAGTGGTATGAGCACACCTAAAGTCCCCCCAGTCACCATAACTATGAGAGCCCTGATACCTGGAGAAGGAGGTAGAGCACACCTCATCCCACTAGGGACAAGTGTGGCAAGTAATCTGGATCTCCTTCGAGTGGTGGGTCCATGCGTCGGAGAAGGCTTTAGCCACGGTGGATGCCAAGGCATCCACTTGTTCCGGAGATTCCGGAGAGAGATGATCACTACACGCTTCTTTATCCGGCACTTCCACCAGTAAACAAGTGTAAACAAAGTCGCTCATCATCCCAACTGCTGTACTCGCTTGTTCTGGTGTCCTAGCCCCCTAGGAACATGCCTGCGGCAACTCTGCATGTCATCGCAACCCCCATTCAGCGGGGGGACCGGGCGCCATGTCCCCGAGTCCCCCGACACCCTCGACACCATCTGCGGGTCCTCAACAGGACCCATCCATTGTCAGTGCAAATCTAGTTGTACTAGAGGACTGCCTGACATCTTTCGAACTCCCACCAGTAGGAGGGGTTCACGTAACCCTTCATGTGCAACCTCGCCATCACCTGGGCCCACTGTGGAGGATTTTGGCAAGTTAGAAGGGTTCGACGAAGATCCCATGACTCTCCCTCAGGGCCCTACCCCCAGCGCACCTAGCCCTGTGCCCTCCTCCTCCAGCTCCTCGTCCCTGTACTCCTGTCATCTTCTGAACACTGTCAAAAGTGTTGCAGGGGACCTCAAAGCGGCCTTGGATTCACTGGATCTCATCTCCACCTTCCTTAACAAGATGGTAGAGAATATCGACTGGACTACCCTTCTGGGTAATTCAGTATACCCCCTTGTGTGATCGATTATTTGATTGTGTAAGGCTATCGACGACGGTGGGTGGTCCACTATCAAACTTGGCTTTGGGATGCCTACTGTTGGTACCATCCTGGCAGTGTCTATGGGTCTGGCCCCCGCCTCTCCCACTCCCCCTCCTCCTGCTCCTCGTACTCCTCCAGTACCAAGGGCTCGAGCTGTCCCCCAGCCTCCCCCAGCTGGACCTCCCCCCCAGGACCCAGACATTCCAATGCCTGGTCCAGAGGGTGCTCTGAGTGGTCCTCGCCCCATTGGGGTTGGACCTTCTCCTCTTGCGGGCAAGGGAACCTACCAGCGTAAGCCGGTGGCTCCTCCTGCTCTGTCTACTCCATCTGCCAAGTCAGGGAACAAGAGAACGTTCTCTGCGGTGGCTAAGGAGCCTGTCCCCCAACCAAAAGGGAAGGGAAAGGCAACTACGGCATCCGGAACTGTTGTGCAGCTTGCACAGATGTTTCCCTCGCTTCCTCCGGACAGGATTCTCGCCATGGGCAAGCAAGCCTCTCCTCCCAAGTCTAAGGCCTCTAAGAAGAGGCCTAGGATGACCACTGCTGGCCCCTCACGGTGCCAGGTTATTGTTGACTTCGAGGCTACCCCTGAAGTCTCCTCTTTCCACTTCGAGACCATGGTTAACCATGGTTTCGTGGACTCATGCCTTCATATTCAAGTAGAGTCTACCTCTGCCAAGTATGGGGGTTTTGCTCTGCACACCAATGCCGTCCCCACTCCTGCCGACCTGGAGGTTGCCAAGACATGGATTTCGAAGGCTGTCCCTCAGGGAACTGTGTTTACAGTTGGCCTTCCCCAGTCAAAGTCCTATCTCAAGGTCATCGACGTCCCTTTCTTTAGGATTGGTGAAACTCGCTAGTCCTCTTTCGAGATCAAACAGATCATGAAGTGCACGGCATTTTCTGATCTGTTCACGTTAACGGGACCCCCCTGTATTATGAGGAACTCCAAGGTGTCTGATACTGCCATGGTGTACTTCAATATTCACGACTCTCAGAAGGGTCAATGGGTGAATCTCCTCCTCAGGAAGTTGCTCCATATCGGTGGATATGCCTGTCCTATCAGGCCATCCGCAGCCTCTCCGGGGGTGTCTTTGTGCAAGCATTGCTTCTACTGGGGCCACCCTATGCAATTCTGCAAGGCGCAGGCCTTGAAATGCCCGACCTGTGGTGGTCCTCACTGTGAGGAGCATCACCAAACTCTCTGCAGTCACTGCAAGGGTAATTCCAACGTGCAGCCTCCTATCCTTCCTACACCGGTGGATGAGCCTTGTCCTCATACACTGCGTTGTCTCAACTGCTGGGGTCCCCACCATACGACCTCAAAGAAGTGTAAATTCTTTGATGCTTGGTTTGAACCTGAGAAAATCAAGAAATTTTATCGCGAGGTGAGTAACAACCGTCTTCAACGGCGATCTCCCCTCACCAGCCTTTGTACTCTACAGCTTGCCAATGAATAGGCAACCTTTAGAATTACGAACAATCTGTGTATTTCAACAGAATTGTAAGAAAAATTATGATTTAGTGGATACTTTACTGGAGGATCTCAAAGATCACTTTGACATCCTCTTCTTTCAAGAACCTCCCTGGCAGTTCATCAGATCTGCTCCCTCCACAACTTCTGTCAAGGGGGATGATGTTATTGGTGCCCCCAAGCACCCCGAGTGGCTGTGCATAGTCTGGGCCACAGAGCCTGGCTCTGACCCATGGGTTATGACATTTGTCCATAACCAGTTGGCTTCTCTGAGACCGTCCTATCGGATGGATCTCATCAATCACCATGACATCATGGTTCTCTCCCTCTTTTTGGAGGGCGAGACCCTGAATCTCATGAATGTCTACTCTGATTCAGAGCACACTGCAATTCAGTTTCTTTTTTTTTTTTTTTTTTGAATCATGGCCTAAGGCCAATTTATTACGCAGCGCTCGAACACAGCCTGCGGCCGGAATACAAATGAGTACTCTAGCGGGTATCTACGGAGAAATGGTAACTACGCCCTACCAAGCAAAAGTACCGTTGCCCAAAACCAATGGTAGGAGGAATTGCGTCCTACTCCCGAGCCCAGAGGGCGAGGGGAGTGGACGCCAGAGGAGGCGAGTGGGCAGGGAGGTCCCCCAACCAGCAACCCAGTCCAAAGACCAGGCCCGGTCAGTAGGTGTTAATTCACTGTAAATGCCCAGCAGTGGAGACGTACCCAGTTACTAGCCCAGCTAGGCCCCAACTCCCTTTTACTAAGACCCAGTCCCCCAGCCATGGTCACCCTTGCCAGAGTAATTGACCGCACCATTTGTGTGGCTATTGGCATCTTCACCACACCTAGTCGCTGTAGGGTCCAGGTCCGTTCATTGGTCATCGAAACGGCCGCCAAGTCTTTGCCAGGGGCCTCCGGTGCTGGACAATAACCCACCTACCCTGAGCCAGTTATCCAATTCCCTGGGGAACGGATGGGAAAGCGAATGCCTGGGGGTTCGCTTTCAAGAACTTGACAAGGGCACCCAGCGTAGCAGGGTACTCCCGAGAGGTGTCAAACTGACCGCAGTTGGTAAGAATATGCATACGAGACTTGAAAGGAGCCCCGCATGGACACCAGAATGGTTTATCTTGGAAGAACCGAGACCTATAGGCCCCAATAGGCGCATGGTTGAGTATAACCCTACACATGCAGGCGGACAGCGAGTTGGACTCTGCTGTGGCAGAGGGCAGCCACAAACCTCCATGGAGGTAAGTGGGCTGGAGGGGCTTACCGTTATGCCCTTCGAGAGCCATGAACTGGCTACCCGAGTAAGTAGGATCCTGGAATCGAGTGATCCAGGCATCCTGGCAGGATTTGACAACCCTCTTTTTTTTTTTTTTTTTTTTAAGTCGTCATGTTTAAGGTGGTGCTTGATCGCAGTCCACCTGTATCTACTGTGACATGTAGGCTACAATGTAAAGGTATACGAAGATAGGCTCTCCCCTGGCCGAACTAGACTGCCGACAGGCGGTCTGGGTGAACGGTCGTGGAAACACGCATGGATGCGTGAATCCTAGACCAGATATGTAGAGCGACCCCTTGCCTCCCCTCCCTAAGGAGAGTATGTGTCAATTTGCAATTAACTTCTACACATGTCGGGGACGTGGAAAGCTAGCAGGGGTCACGCCGCATTATCCAACTCCCGCAAGCGGTATGTTGGCCTTAAATGCGAATGCAGATGGGTTGCGTTTAAGAAAACCTACCAGCTGGTCAATAGAGACCAGCAGGCCACGACGTCTCTTGTACAAAGGACAAGAGCACAAGATATGAGTGCGAGTCTCCAGAGGAGCCCCACACTCGCAGCCAATAGGCTCTAGCCCGTACACGGAGTCCCTTGCAGGCAAACTCCTAGCAGCCCAGAGACGGGGGTCTTGAGACGATATGTGCCCATAGAATGCCCAGCATGTTCCCAGGCTCCCATATTGGTGTCGCATCCGGCCATGTTGCAGGGACTTTGCCCCTCCCTCCTAAGAGGTAAAGCCTTTAGCTTGGGCAGACACCCCGCTACTGAGAGAGCACGGTATCCCTGAGGACCGGCCCGCCGTTCGCTTGAGGCATCCTTCCTATACGGTGTACGGACAGGATCTCACCGCATGACTGTGCACATCGCCACCCCAAATCCAGACTACTTACGTGGTATCAACTTAAACGGGTACACTCTGTTGTTGGCGGAGACCCATCGACGGAGGATCTAGACCTCTCGAGCCGGGCTGCTCCTTCTCAGTAACTGGGCGGCTTTTTCCAGCGCGCTCCCAGTAAACAGCCCGCTACGGTCCACTAGTTGGGCAGGCAGAGGCCACGAAGGCATACCTCCAAGGCGCGACCCCTGGACTAGCTTCCCGTTCCCCCGCAGCCGCTTTCGCTATGCCCTATCCCCAGAGGAGGCGACTTGTCTTTGGGTGCGGATCCGCATGCTAATACTGGCGGGGATCTCCGTCTTGCAGGGGGCGCTACCAGGGTGGTGTTCACATTGGATCACATAAGCAACCCGCGGAACGGGTTACTAAGCAATCCGCGGAACGAGCGCCAATCAACCCGAGTTTCCCTGTGTCAATCCACACCTGCCCAGTGTCCTGGAGTTTGGTGTATCCCTACTAACGACCAGGCGCTACCCCCAGAGGGGTTCCCGAAGGCATGGCAACACTGGTGGGGGGTGGCCTGTCCTTTCGGTCGGCTTGTTTTCACCTCCATACCCCCTATTACCATCCCTTATCCTTTCGGTCCCTTTCGGGTGCGACAGGGCGGCTTTTTTCAGCACGCTCCCCACCGACGTGCAAGCATGATTAGGGGTAGGCCCGGACGTCCGTCGTCAGCCAGGATAACCCAGCCTCAAGATGCTAGCCGGACTTGAGCTGCAGCAGGGGTTAAAACCGCCATGCAAACCCTATACAGGACTGCAACTCCATTGGATTAATAGAAGGGCCGCCACCACTGGCGACCCAGCGAGCGCAAGCGAGCGAGGTGGCCAGTATCCCAGCCTTTAAGACCCTTTACCAAGGGGCCGCCTCATCGATCTGTGCGTATAGGCATCAGTCAGATGAACAGTGGGGATATACCCACCTTTAATTGCCTTTACCAAGGGCGTGCCGCCCATCGACCAAGTAACGTTGACACACGGACCGCCCCCCTACAGCCAGCGAAGGCTCAGAAAAGACCCAGGCCCATGAGAGAGAGCCCAGGAGATGAAAGGTGCGATGGGGAAAGGAAGTGGAAAAAGTGATGGTGGTGGTAACAAGTCAAGGAGTGATGGATTTGACAACCCTCCGACGAAGGGAGTCAAGGGAGGTTTGCGGACAGGAACCCGCAGCGACCTGAAGCTCAGTGCAGTACTGGTGTACGGTACCATGAATGCCCCACTTCTCCGACGAGTAGGTGTGCCAGATGTGAATGGAGCGTTTGGGGTGACCCTCGAACCATTCCATAAGAGTGCTACACATGGCAAGCGAATGAGCCTGACCCGAGTGAACGGAGGGGTCCACCGCTCTCTTGGCAGAACCAAGGGAGTCGGTGAACAAGACAATGGAATCGCAGTCAGAAAGGCTGGTGGCCTTTCCAATCGCAATCCGGATAGCATACAGCTCCGCATCCAGAGCTGTCACCCGACCCACCGCATGTCTCGTCTGGAAGACACGCAGGCCTGACCGGTAGATATGGGCAGCAGAAACTGCCTGGAATTCCCCCCACAGCAGTAGACTGGCGTCCGTGGCCACAGTGAGAACCCAGGGATCAGCATTGGCACATTCCAAGGTGCCATTCAGATGCCTTATATGTACAGCCCTCCCGTCACGAGAACAAGGAGAGTTGTGGAAGAATACCTGGGCCGCAAAGCGGTCTAGGAGATGGTGACCAGGCTGAGCCACTGCAGTGCAGGGGTCAAACTGCTCAGTAAGAGATGGGAGATGGGAGCATGGAGACGGCTTCCATAAGGGAACCTTTGACCTGTCTGGCAAGACGGTCAGACAGGAGGGAGATGGAGAGAGGGTGCGGGGGGGCGCCCTTGGTGTTCGGACAATCCAGGAGGGACCAAAGAGGGTGAGTATTGGAGAGGGTGGAGAGACGGTAGTTTGCTCTTGAGGCCAACTTCTTCAGATGGAGGTGGACGGGGATGAGACCAGCGAGAGCTTCGGCGCCGCCAGAAGGAGAGGTGCGAAACACACTGGTGATCCACAACACAGCCTTGCATTGCATAGTGTTCAGGGATTTGAGGAGGCCCTTACACCGAGCCTTATCAAAGTACCACAGACGGAAGCCATACGTCGTGATAGGCATGACACATGACCTGAAGAGGAGCTGCTTCTGCTTGGGGGTCAGACTGCGGGAGGAGTTACCCAGCATCCCCATTGCTTTCACAGTGGAGAGGGCCTTGGTAGAATAATGTCGAACATGTTCCTGAAAATTCAGGGCACGATCGAAGTAGAAGCCCAGGTACCTCCAATAGGTCTTAGGGCAGAGGGAGGTGTCCCCTGTGAATGGACCGAAGCCCAAGTCAAGGGGGGAATTGACGTCTCCGGGCTTTCTGGAGAAGTGGAAGAGCTCAGACTTGTCATGCTCCATGACAAGTGCAAACGCTATGAAAAGATTAAAGAGAACAATGTACACCCCCTTGAGGGTATCCAAGTTCTCATCCCAGGTCTTAGCCTGGGCAACGACGGTACCGTCATCGACGTATGACAGCAGAGTACTCCCAGGGGAAGTGATCCACAAGTCGAAAACCTTCATGAGAGGCACGATATAGACGCCAGAGAGGACGGGGGACATGGCAGAGCCCTGTCCGATGCCCACGTCTGTGCCCCGGGGATCAGAGGAGAAGCCGTTCCATGTGTAAACAGTGGAACGGCCCACCAGGTATGAAGCAAAAAAGGTTTGCACGTTAAGTGGGAACCCCTGCTTGGCAAGAATAGCCATAAGCATCTCATGGTTAAGAGAGGGGAAGAACTGAGTGATGTCGAAAGCAACCACACTCGTCTTGAGACCTTTAGCCCACCCAGCACAAACTAGGTGGGTAAGGAACAACCTGGCATCCTTGGTGGAACATTGGCAAATGCCTCTGAGTTGATGGGGATGAAAGATGTCATGCTTAATGGCATCAAACTGGATGCGGTTGGAAATCATTTTCTCAACCAGTTTACCAAGCATGTTCAGGAGGACAATCGGCCTGAACGCCTTGGGGGTAGAGTAGGAGGGCTTCCCCGGCTTCAGAATGATAACCGAAAGCGACTCCTTGAAACTGCAAGGCCAGTGCCCAACCGTGAGGCAGGCATTGGCCAAACACAGGAACACCATCAAACAATCTTCATCGATGACAATGTACTTAAGGTGGGACCACGTAACATGATCTGGACCCGGAGAGGACATATTAGAACAGGAGGACAGGGCCTCCTTGAGTTCCAGCGCCGAGAAAGAGGCCCACTCCCGGACTGGAAGGTCCGGGAGGGGGTCAAGGACAGACGTATCACACTGCCGATCAGCAGCAGAGTTGTACGTTGAGTGGAGGGCATCCCAGAGGGAGTCCATGCCATGACAAGGCTGTCCATTATACTGGATAGCCTTGCAGGGAGGTAACTTGCGAGCCTTGACCCATTCCATGAGGTCCCATGGCCGCTTGTTAGTGGAAGCGATCTCCTCAACCTTAGAATCGAAGAATTGTTGTTTGGCGGCTGTGCAAGCATGCCTGAAGTCCCCCCAGTCACCATGACTACGAGTGTCTTGGTACCTGGAGAAGGAGGTAGAGCACGCCTTGTCCCACCAGGGATGAGTGTGGCAAGTAATTCGGATCTTCTTCAAGTGGTGGGTCCACGCGTCGGAGAAGGCTTCAGCCACGGCCAGAGCCAAGGCATCCACTTGATCCGGAGATTCCGGAGAGGGACAATCAGTCAGACCAGTCACCTCATCAATGACATGTTCCAGAAAGGCCTCCTCTTCGTCGGAGCCCTTTGGCAGGACAGATTTGACAACCCCAACGTCGACAGGGGTGATGGGAAGGGTGACGGTCATTGGAACATGATCCGAAGTACCCTGCAGAGATACATCCCGATAAGGAAAGGTCCTTGATGCATTGGGAGATGAGACAAACACCAGATCAATCACTGATGGGTGGAGATCTGGGTTGTGGGAAATAAACGTCGGACCCAGGTTGGTTGGCATAACCAAATCGAGGCCGAGATTGCAACTCATTTCCATGAGTCTATGAGCTGTCATTCGATGATGCAGAACCTCAGGGTCCCACTCCGAAGAATGACAGTTAAAGTCCCCACTCATAAAGTCGAATGGGGGAAGAGCATCAACCTTCCCATGAAGGAAGTTGATGGCGGTATGCTGATCATCTGAGTAGACGTTCAGGAAATTAAGGGCCTTTGCATCAGTGAAGAGCGTCAGCGCCAAGATATCAGGGTGATCCACGAGGTCCCTCCTCATTGATGGCCTTAGACGTTGCAGCTGAGTGTGTACATACGCCATCACTCGGGGCAGGGATCCCTGGGTAGGGGGACGCACCACCATGAGCCAGTCAGGGTGCTTAGGTGCACCAGTAACGTCATCCCCTTCCACGTCAGTGGTCGAGGGAGTTTTTTTTTTTTTTTTTTGAATCATGGCCTAAGGCCGATTTATTACGCGGCGCTCGAACACAGCCCGCGGCCGGAGTACAAAAAAGTAAACAAGCGGGTATCTACGGAGAAAGTGGTAACTACGCCCTACCAAGCAAAAATACCGTTGCCCAAAGCCAACGGTAGGAGGAATTGCATCCTACTCCCGAGCCCAGAGGGCGAGGGGAGTGGACGCCAGAGGAGGCGAGTGGGCAGGGAGGTCCCCCAACCAGCAACCCAGTCCAAAGACCAGGCCCGGTCAGTAGGTGTTAATTCACTGTAAATGCCCAGCGGTGGAGACACACCCAGTTACTGGCCCAGCTAAGCCCCAACCCCCCCTTACTAAGACCCAGTCCCCCAGCCACGGTCACCCTTGCCAGAGTAATTGACCACACCATTTGTGTGGCTATCGGCATCTTCACCACACCTAGTTGCTGTAGGGCCCAGGTCCATTCATCGGTCATCGGAACTGTTGCCAGGTCTTCGCCAGGGGTCACCAGTGCCGGACAATAACCCACCTACCCTGAGTCAGTTATCCAATTCCCTGGGGAACGGATGGGAAGGCGAACGCCTGAGGGTTCGCTTTCAAGAACTTGACAAGGGCACCCGGCGTAGCAGGGTACCCCCGAGAGGAATCAAACCGACTGCAGTTGGTAAGAATATGCACACGGGACTCGAAAGGAGCCCTGCATGGACACCAAAATGGTTCGTCCTGGAAGAATCGAGACCTATAGGCCCCGATAGGCGCATGGTTGAGTATAACCCTACACATGCGGGCGGACAGCGAGTTGGACTCTGCTGCAGCGGAGGGCAGCCACGAACCTCCATGGAGGTAGGTGGGCTGGAGGGGCTTACCGTTACGCCCTTCGAGAGCCATGAACTGGCTACCCGAGTAAGTAGGATCCTGGAATCGAGTGATCCAGGCATCCTGGCAGGATTTGACAACCCTCTGACGAAGAGAGTCAAGGGAGGTCTGCGGACGGGAACCCGTGGCGACCTGAAGTTCGGTGCAGTATTGGTGTACGGTACCGTGAATGGCCCACTTCTCCGAAGAGAAGGTGTGCCAGATGTGAATGGAGCGTTCAGGGTGGCCCTCGAACCACTCCATAAGAGCACTACACACGGCAAGCGAATGAGCTTGACCTGAGTGAACGGAAGGGTCCACTGCTCTCCTAGCCAAGCCCAGGGAGTCAGTGAACAAAACAATGGAGTCGCAATCAGGGAGGCTGATGGCCTTCCCAATTGCGATCCGGACAGCGTACAGCTCAGCGTCAGGAGCCGTCACTCGACCTGCCGCGTGTCTCGTCTGAAAGACACGCCGGCCCGACCAGTAGATATGGGCAGCAGAAACTGCCTGGAATTCCCCCCGCAGCGGTAGACTAGCGTCTGTGGCCACAGTGAGAACCCGAGGGTTGGCATTGGCATGGTCCAGGGTGCTATTCAGATGCCTCATATGCACAGCTCTCTCGTCGCGTGAGCAAGGAGAGTCGTGGAAGGAGACCTGGGCCGCAAAGCGGTCCAGGAGACGATGACCAGGCTGAGCCACTGCAGAGCAGGGGTCAAACTGTTCGGTAAGGGATGGGAGCACGAAAGCAGCTTCCATAAGGGAACCCTTGACCCGACTGACAAGGCGGTCAGACAAGAGGGAAATGGAGAGAGGGTGCGGGGGGGCACCCTTGGTGTTCAGACGATCGAGGAGGGATCGAAGAGGATGGGTATCGGAGAGAGTGGAGAGGCGGTAGTTCGCTCTTGAGGCCAGCTTCTTCAGATGGAGGTGGATGGGGATGAGGCCAGCGAGGGTCTCGGTGCCGCCAGATGGGGAGGTGCGGAATGCACCGGTGATCCACAATGCAGCCTTGCATTGCATAGTGTTTAGGGATTTGACGAGGCCCTTACACCGAGCCTTATCAAAATACCACAGACGGAAGCCATATGTCGCGATAGGCACGACACATGACCTGTACAGGAGCCGCTTCTGCTCGGGGTTCAGACCGCGGGAGGAATTACCCAGCATCCCCATCGCTTTCACGGTGGAGAGAGCTTTGGTAGAATAATATCGAACATGTTCCTGAAAATTCAGGGCACGATCGAAGTAAAAGCCCAGATACCTCCAATAGGTCTTAGGGCGTAGAGGAGTGTCCCCCGTGAATGGACCAAAGCCCAAGTCAAGGGGGGGATTGACGTCTCCAGGCTTCCTAGAGAAGTGGAAGAGCTCGGACTTGTCATGCTCCATGACAAGCGCGAACGCTACAAAGAGATTGAAGAGAACGGTGTACGCCCCCTTGAGGGTGTCCAGGTTCTCGTCCCAGGTCTTAGCCTGGGCAACGACGGTACTGTCATCAACATACGACAGCAGAGTACTCCCAGGGGAGGTAATCCGCAAGTCGAGAACCTTCATAAGAGGCGCGATATAGAGGCCAGAAAGGACGGGGGACATGGCAGAGCCCTGTCCGACGCCCACATCTGCACCTCGGGGTTCAGAGGAGAAGCCGTTCCATGTGTAAACAGTGGAACGGCCCACCAAATACGAAGCAAAGAAGGTTCGCACGTTAAGCGGGAACCCCTGCTTGGCAAGAATCACCATGAGCATCTCATGGTTAAGAGAGGGGAAGAACTGAGCGATGTCAAAAGCAACCATGCTCATCTTGAGACCTTTAGCCCACCCAGCGTGAACAAGGTGGGTAAGGAACAACCCGGCGTCCTCAGTGGAACGTTGGCGAATGCCTCCAAGTTGATGGGGATGAAAGATGTCATGTTTAATGGCATCAAACTGGATGCGGTTGGAAATCATTTTCTCAACCAGTTTACCAAGCATGTTCAGGAGGACAATTGGCCTGAATGCCTTGGGGGTAGAGTAGGAGGGCTTCCCCGGCTTCGGGATGATAACCGAAAGCGACTCCTTAAAGCTGCGTGGCCAATGCCCTACCAAAAGGCAGGCATTGGCCAAATGCAGGAACACCGTCAAACAATCCTCATCGATGACGATGTACTTCAGATGGGACCTGGAGAGGACGTATTAGAACAAGAGGACAAAGCCTCCTTAAGTTCCAATGCCGAGAAGGGGGCCCACTCCCGGACTGGAAGGTCGGGGAGGGGGTCGAGGACGGACGCATCACACCGCCGATCAGCAGCGGAGTTGTACGTTGAGTGGAGGGCATCCCAGAGAGAGTCCATAGTGTGACAAGGCCGTCCATTAAACTGGATAGCCTCGCAGGGAGGTAACTTGCGTGCCTTGACCCATTCCATAAGGTCCCATGGCCACTTGTTAGTGGAAGCGATTTCCTCAATCTTAGAGTCGAAGAATCGGTGCTTGGCAGCTGTGCGAGCCCGCCTAAATTCCCCCCAGTCACCCCGACTACGAGAGCCCTGGTACCTGGAGAAGGAGGTAGCACATGCCTTGTCCCACCAGGGACGAGTGCGGCGCGTAATCCGGATCTCCTTCGAGTGGTGTGTCCATGCGTCGGAGAAGGCGTCAGCCACGGCCGAAGCCAAGGCATCCACTTGATCCGGGGATTCTGGAGAGGGATGATCAGAAAGATCAGTCACCTCACCAATAACGTGTTCCAAAAAGGCCTCCTCTTCATCAGAGCCCCTTGGTAGGACAGATTTGACAACCCTGACGTCAATGGGGGTGATAGGAAGGGCGACGGTCAGTAGAACATGATCCAAAGTGCCCTGCAGAGATATGTCCCGATAAGGAAAGGTCCTTGATGCATCGGGAGATGAGACAAACACCAGATCGATCACCGATGGGCGGAGATCTGGGTTGTGGGAAACAAATGTCGGCCCCGGGTTGGTCGGCATAACCAAATCGAGGCCAAGATCACAGCTCATTTCCATGAGCCTATGAGCTGTCGTTCGATGATGCAGAACCTCAGGGTCCCACACCGAAGAATGACAGTTAAAGTCCCCACTCATAAAGTCAAATGGGGGGAGGACATCGACCTTCCCATGAAGGAAGTTGATGGCGGTATGCTGATCATCTGAATAGACGTTCAGGAAATTAAGGGCCTTCGCATCAGTGAAGAGCGTCAGCGCCAAGATATCAGGGTGATCCACGAGGTCCCTCCTCATTGATGGCCTTAGACATTGCAGCCGAGTGTGTACATACGCCATCACTCGGGGCAGGGACCCCTGGGTAGGGGGACGCACCACCATGAGCCAGTCAGGGTGCTTAGGTGCGCCAGTAACGTCATCCCCTTCCACATCAGTGGTCGAGGGAGCGGTGCGGATGAACCTCCACGGGGGTTCTTGGAAAAAGAGAATGTCAAAATCATCTTTTAACTTCTCGAGCAGTACATCAACGTAAATATATGACTTTGTGACGTTAAATGAGAAGACCCTAACGCCCTCCAGACGGTCCAGGTTGTTCCTAGACATAAGGGGGGTTATGAGGGGGGATGGGAGAGCGATGACGTCTGTCACGCACCTCTCGATAACGGGCTGTCAGCCAGGCCTGGTCGTGTTTGTGGTTCCAGAAAGCGCACTTCCTGGAATCAGCAGGATGCTCCTTCTTGCAGTTACGACAATGAGGAGGATGGGGGCACGGTTGACCAGCAGGGGTAGCAGGAACCGGAGGCGTAGCCTTCGGTTGCCCCTTACAACACAGAGCAAAGGTACGGTGATTAGCACGAGAGTGTGCACCGCCGCAGTCGGGACATGCAGGGCCATCGGCCTTGCACCAGGAGGAGGCGTGGCCCCACTTGTAACAGTGGGTACACAGCAACTCGTTACGACGAGGGTTAGCAGAGAGTATAACGCACTGCTTGTTCCCAAACATGATCTTCTTATTCAGAAGACCGAGAGCTCGGGTGCCCCTCATGGAGTCCCATATGTTGAAAAACGCCGTACATGAGTCCGACGTCTTAGAGTTGCGCACCAGTCTGGGGGGGCCCTTAAGACTGATCAGAGGAGCATGCACCGACGAGGTAAGGACCTCCTCAACGTCTGCTGGGGTACACTGAACTCCAGCGGCGGAGTTTTTGAGATACGGGACGTCGACCACACAGAGGTACGACACCGAAGATGGGAGTCCAATCCAGAAGGGAGCTCCTGAAGGGGACAGATGTTCAACCAATGCCCTAAGGATCTCAATATCCTTGATTGTGGCGAGTTTGTTGGTGGCCATGGAATAGCCATCGTACGCAAGCATGGCACCTTCCACGATCAGACCCATGTACGGAGCCCCTTGAGAGAATAAAGCTCCTAGAGGCCCAGAAATGGGGGTCTTGAGACGTCGTGTGCCCGTAGAATGCCCAGCATGTTCCCAGGCTCCCATATTGGTGTCGCATCCAGCCATGTTGCAGGGACTTTGCCCCTCCCTCCTAAGAGGTAAAGCCTTTAGCTTGGGCAAACACCCCGCTACTAAGAGAGCGTGGTATCCCTGAGGACCAGCCCACCGTTCACTTGAGGCATCCTTCCTATATGGTGCATGGACGGAATCGCAATTCAGTTCCTTTCGGACTGGGCTGCTACTTTGCCCAAGCATATCTACATGGGTGGCGATTTTAATTGCCATTCTGAGTTGTGGGACCCTAATTATGGCTCCCACTCAGGCACCTCGCAGTCTCTGATCTCCATCGGGACAGATATCGGTCTAGACCTCACCCTTCCAGTCGAGCCTGGGCCTACTCATATTCCACACAATGAGGATCTCTGACCTTCGGTCATTGATCTGGCATTTGTTCCATCAGACCTGTCTATCTCCCATAGGCCTAGGTTGGATTACTCCCTTAGGGGTCCGTCAGACCATGTTCCACTGGTTCTGGTGCTTCCAGTCACACCCACAATTGTGGAGACTCACAGGAAAACCCTGCCACATGATAGTGGCAAAGAGGTAGTGCTCTTCCTCACTGATGTTATTTGGGACCTCCGTGAAGTAGCTAGACTTCCGGAACCTACTACTACCAATGAGGTTGAAGCTGTGGTTCATGCTGTTGCAGAGGCCTTCTCCACTGCATGGGCTTCCCATGCAGTGGACATCATGATCACTCACTGCTCTAAACCCTGGTAGAACCAGGAATGCTGCAAAACCTTTGGGAGGTATCATGAGACTCATTCTCATAATGACTACTCTAATTTTAGATGCACTAAGAAGCACGCTAAGTGCAACTTCTTTGATGCTCACATTGAGGAAATTGCTTCTACTAACAAGCGACCATGGGACCTTATGGAATGGGTCCAGAAGCAGAAGCTTCCACCCTGCGAGGCTATCCAGTACAATGGAGAGCCATGTCACGCACTCCCGGATCTCTGGGACGCACTCCACAATACCTACAACTCAGCTTCTGGCCGAGCTGTGGATATTTCTGTTCTTGATCCGCTGCCCAGCCTCACGGCTCGGGAGTGGGTCCGCTTTTCAGCCTTAGAGCTGATGGACGCCCTTAGCGCATGCTCGGGTGTGTCCGCCCCAGGGCTGGACCATGTAATGTGGACCCACCTCAAAGAGATCACTGAGGACCCCGATGTCCTTTGGCTGTTCATCGGGATAGCTAATGCCTGCATGCATGTGGGTCATTGGCCATCCCATTTCAAGGAAAGCCTGTTGGTTATCATACCAAAGCCGGGCAAGCCATCTTACTCGACGCCCAAGGTGTTCAGGCCCATTGTGCTCCTGAACACCTTTGGCAAACTCATCGAGAAGATGATATTGAATTGCCTCCAGTTTGACTCCATCAAACATGGAGTTTTTCATCCAAATTAGCTCGGTGGTATCCATCAGAGGTCCACTGATGATGCTGGGATGCTCCTAACCCACATTGTTTGTGCAGAGTGGGCCAAGGGCCTCAAGACGAGCATTGTTGCTTTTGACATTGCTTAGTTCTTTCCTTCGCTCAACCACAATATGTTGTTGGCAATTCTATGGAAGCAAGGATTCGACCCCTGTGTGGGTAGATTCTTTGCCTCTTATTTAGTCGGCCGCTCTACGCAGTATGCATGGGGAGACCATAAGTCTGATCTCAGGCAGGTGGACATTGGGGTAGGGCAGGGCTCTTTGCTCTCTCCTGTCCTCTCTGGTCTTTATCTTGCCCCCTTCATGAAACTTTATGACAGGGAGGCAATCACTCTTGGGAGTACCCTACTCTCATACGTCGACAATGGCCTGGCCATCACCCAGGCAAAAACCTGGGAACCTAATCTGGTATGCCTTAAGCAGGCATACCAGATTATATATCGCCTGACTACCTCATTTGGACTTGCTGTCGAGTATGACAAGTCTGAAGTTTTTCATTTCTCCCATAAGCAGGGAGATGACAACCCACCACTGGATTTGGGGTATGCTCCCCATACTGGCGATACTCCTTTATGCCCTAAGACCTACTGCAGGTACTTGGGTTTCTTCTTCAATCAAGCTCTTACGTTCAAAGAGCACGTTCAACATTATGCTACTAAGTCTCTGTCCATGGTTAAGGCCATGGGCATACTTGGTAACTTGTCGCAAGGCCTTCTTCCTAATCAGAAGAGGACTCTGTACCGCTCATGTGTGGTGCCTATTGCCACGTATGGGTTTCATTTGTGGTTTTACGAGGGTGTCTGCAACAAGGCCCTTCTGAAACAACTTAACACTATGCAGTGGAAAGCTGCATTGTGGATCACTGGTGCATTCCACACCAGCCCCACCGGAGGGGCTGAGGCCTTGGCTGGCCTTATCCCTATCTATCTCCATCTCAAGAAGTTGGCTACCCATACCATCCACAGGGTTGCCACTCTATCTGAGAATCATCCTGTTTGCTCTGTTATGGGGCATCAGTACATAGGGGGATGTGTTCCACACCCCAGATCGATCACTCTCATGACTCCTGCTCAGGCAGTCAAGGTCAAGGGGCCGGTCACAGAGGCAAACTCTTGTTTGCCAGAATTAACGGAGACGTTTGAGCCCTTTGCACTCAAAGCATTGCCAGGTTCTCGTCTCCTGGACTGCTACATGGCCCAGGTGACCTACAAAACGTATGATGCCTCGCTCGGTGGAAATCCCGTGGGTTGTCAGGTGGATTTGCTCAACAATACCCTTCATGGGTATCATGAGGACAGACAGGTGGTCTACGCGGTGACGGACGCAAGTCTGCCACTGATTGGAGACCACCAGGCGGTTTCGGCTGCCCACATTTACAGGGGGACACAGTTGCTTCGTGCAACGTGTCACCCAGCTGGCAAGGTTACAGCCCCAGATGCTGAACTTTTCGCCATTTGTATGGCTTTGGGGACTGCTGCGGCAGTTTCTGAGGCTGTACATATTGCAGTCTTTATGGACTCGATTGGTTCTGCCAAGCGAGCTCTTGACCTGTCTGTACACTCTGGCCAGGGACATTCCCTGGCTGTGTGTCATCTTCTGCTGGAGTGGTTCAGGGATCATCCTGACCATTCCCTCACTTTCTGGCCCGTTCTGTCATTGGCGAAATGGTCCATTCATCAGGAGGTGCATGTATTTGCCACCGACCTACAGGTTGCCACTGGACGTCATCCAGCAACATCGATTGATTTGCTGTGTAAGCTCAACATAGCAACTGTCCAGAAGGCCTGGAAGGTTACCTTCCAGGACTCCTCTTATTGCAGTTCTAACTTCCTTGCTCTCAAGGACAGCAAGAACAAGCTTTTACAGCCAACGTACCTCTATGGAGGTTCTTGGCTCCCTTCCTTTCCCTCTCAGTCCATTGCAACGAGAGCAAATTGTGCCATTCTCGGGCACGCTCCGACCGGTGAGTACTGCTCCCAGTTTCATCCCTTGGAGCCTGCTGGCTGCAAGTGTGGGGCTCCTTTGGAGACTCACACTCATATCTTGTGCTCTTGTCCATTGTACAAGAGATGTTGTGGCCTGCCGGTCTCTATTGACTAGCTGGTATCTTTCCTTAAGTGCAATCCTCTAGTGTTTGTGTTTAAGTCAAACACACCGCTTGCGGGAGTTGGATAATGCAGCGCGACCCCTGCTAGCTCCCCACGTCTCTGATGTGTGTAGGAGTTAATTGGGAATTGACGCATACTCTCCCTAGGGAGGGGAGGCTAGGGGTCGCTTTGCATATTTGGTCTAGGATTCACACATCCGTGCATGTTTCCGCAACCATTCACCCAGACCACCTGTCGGTGGTCTAGTTCGGCCAGGGGAGAGCCCATCTTCATGTACCCTCTATCATATGTACATGTCACAGTAGATACAGGTGGACTGCAATCACACACCACCCTAAACATGATGATTAAAAAAAAAAAAAAAAAAAAAGTCCATTACGATGAGAGCAAATCATGCCATTCTCGGGCATGCACCTACTGGCGAGTACCGCTTCCAGTTCCATCCTCTAGAGCCTATTGGCTACAAGTGTGGGGCTTCTCTGGAGACCTGCACTCATATCTTGTGCTCTTGTCCTTTGTACAAGAGACGTCATGGCCTGCCGGTCTCTATTGACCAGTTGGTAGCTTTTCTTAAGTGCAATCCGTCAGCATTTGTCCAACACACCGCTTGCAGGAGTTGGATAATGTGACATAGCCTCTGCTAGCTTCCCACATCTTTGGCATGTGTAGAAGTTAATTGCAAATTGATGCATACTCTCCTTAGGGAGGGGAGGCTAGGGGTCGCTCATCATTCTGGTCTAGGATTCATGCGTCCATGCATGTTTCCATGACTGTTCACCCAGACTGCCTGTCAGTGGTCTAGTTCAGCCAGGGGAGAGCCCATCTTCTTTTACCTACCTATGTAGCCTACATGTCATAGTAGATACAGGTGGACTGTGATCATGCACTACCTTAAACATGTTGATTTAAAAAAAAAAAGGGATGGCCAATAACCCACATACATGTAGGCATTAGCTATCCCGATGAATAGCCAAAGGACATCAGGGTCCTCAGTGATCTCTTTGAGGTGGGTCCATATTATGTAGTCCAGCCCCAGGGCGGACACATCCAAGCAAGCACTCAGGGCATCCATCAGCTCTAAGGCTGAGAAATGGACCCATTCCCTAGCCAGAAGGCTTGGCAGCAGATCAAGAACAGAAATATCCACAGCTCAGCCAGAAGCTGAGTTGTAGGTATTGTGGAGTGCATTCCAGAGATCTGGGAGTGCATGATATGGTTCTCCATTGTACTGGATAGTCTTGCAGGGTGGAAGCTTCCATTTCTGGACCCATTCCATAAGGCCCCACAGTTGCTTGTTAGAAGAAGCAATCTCCTCAATGCAAGCATCAAAGAAGTTGCATTTAGTGTGCTTCTTAGCATGCCTAAACAACCAGTTATGGATACATGTCATAACCCATGGGTCAGAGCCAGGCTTCGGGGCCCAAACCATGCACAGCCACTCGGGGTGCTTGGGGGTGCCAATAATGTCATCCCCCTCAACAGAAGTTGTGGAGGGAGTGGATCTGATGAACTGCCAGGAAGGTTCTTGAATAAAGAGAACATCAAACTGATCTTTGAGATCCTCAAGTAGTGTGTCCAATAAATCATAATTTTTATTTAGATTCTGTTGGTACATTTGGATACTTCGTAGTTCTAAGGGCTGCCTATTCATTGGCAAGCTGTAGAGTACAAGGGCTGGTGAGGGGAGATTGCTGTCGAAGATGGTTGTTACTTACCTTGCAATAGAACTTCTTGATTTTCTTGGGTTCAAACCAAGCATCAAAAAATTTACACTTCTTCAAGGTCACATGGTGCAGACCTTGGCAGTTGAGACAATGCGGCATATGAGGACAGGGCTCGTCTGCCAGTGTAGGCCCATACACGGAGTCCCTTGCAGGCAAACTCCTAGCAGCCCAGAGATGGGGGTCTTGAGACGATATGTGCCCGTAGAATGCCCAGCATGTTCCCAGGCTCCCATATTGGTGTCGCATCCAGCCAAGGCCTCAGCCCCTCCGGTGGGGCTGGTGTGGAATGCACCAGTGATCCACAATGCAGCTTTCCACTGCATAGTGTTAAGTTGTTTCAGAAGGGCCTTGTTGTAGACACCCTCGTAAAACCACAAACGAAACCCATACATGGCAATAGGCACCACACATGAGCGATAAAGAGTCCTCTTCTGATTAGGAAGAAGGCCTTGTGACAAGTTACCAAGTATGCCCATGGCCTTAACCATGGACAGAGACTTAGTAGCATAATGTTGAACGTGCTCTTTGAACGTAAGAGCTTGATTGAAGAAGAAACCCAAGTACCTCCAGTAGGTCTTAGGGCATAAAGGAGTATCGCCAGTATGGGGAGCATACCCCAAATCCAGTGGTGGGTTGTCAGCCATGTTATCCAACTCCCGCAAGCGGTATGTTGGCCTTAAATGCGAACGCAGAAGGATTGCATTTAAGAAAATTAACCAGCTGGTCAAGAGAGACTGGCAGGCCATGATGCCTCTTGTATAATGGACAAGAGCACAAGATATGAGTGCGGGTCTCCAGAGGAGCCCCACACTCGCAGCCAACAGGCTCTAGAGGATGGAACTGGGAGCAATACTCGCCGGTTGGAGTATGCCCGAGGATGGCACGGTTTGCTCTCGTCGCAATAGACTGAGAGGGAAAAGAAGGAAGCCAAGAACCCCCATGGAGGTACGTTGGCTGTAAAACTTTGTTCCTACTATCCTTGAGAGCAAGGAAGTTAGAACCGTGATAAGAGGAGTCCTGGAAAGAGACCTTCCAGGCCTTCTGAATGGTTGCTGCGTTGAGTTTACGCAGCGAATCAATAGTCGTCGCTGGACGACGTCCAGCGGCAACCTGTAGATTGGTGGCAAATACATGCACATCCTGATGAATGGACCACTCCGCCGATGATGGAACAGACCAGAAAGTGAGGGAGCGGTCGGGACGATCCCTGAACCACTCCAACAAGAGGCGACACACAGCCAGGGAGTGTCCCTGGCCAGAGTGCACGGACAGGTCAAGAGCTCGCTTGGCAGAACCAATCGAGTCCGTAAAGACCGCAATGTGTACAGCCTCAGAGACTGCCACAGCAGTCCCCAAGGCCATATGAATGGCAAAAAGTTCAGCATCTGGGGCTGTAACCTTGCCAGCTGGGTGACGCATTGCCTGAAGCAAACATGTCCCCCTATAAACGTGGGCAGCTGAAACTGCCTGGAAGTCCCCAACCAGCAGCAGACTCACGTCTGTTGCTGTGTAGACAACCTGTCTATCCTCACGATACCCATGAAGGGTATTGTTGAGCAAATCTACCTGACGACCCACAGGGTTTCCACCAAGCGAGGTGTCATATGTTTTATAAGTCACCTAGGCTGCGAAGCAGTCCAGGAGACGAGAACCTGGCGACGCTTCAAGCACAAACAGCTCGAACGTCTCCGTTAAGTCCGGCAAACGAGAGTTTGCCTCTGTGACTGGCCCCTTGACCTTGCCCGCCTGCGCGGGGGTCATGAGAGCAATTGATCTGGGGTGTGGAACACAACCCCCTATATACTGATGCCCCATAACGGAGCAAACAGGGTGGTTCTCAGAAAGTGTGGCAACCCTGTGGATGGCATGGGTAGCCAGCTTCCTGAGATGAAGATGGATGGGGACGAGGCCAGCAAGGGCCTCAGTGCCTCTGGTAGGGCTGGTGCAGAATGCACTAGTGTTCCACAATGCAGCTTTACCATCGCTCCTTCACTTGTTACTTCCCTTTCCTCATCGCACCATTCATTTCTCGGGCTCTCTCTCATGGGCTCGTGTCTTTTCTGAGCCTTCGCTGGCTGTAGGGGGGTGGTCCGGGTGGCAACGTTACTTGGTCGATGGGCAGCGCGCCCTTGGTGAAGGCGATTAAAGGTGGGTATATCCCCACTGTTCATCTGACTGATGCCTATACGCACAGATCGACGAGGCGGCCCCTTGGTAAAGGGTCTTAAAGGCTGGGATCCTGGCCACCTTGCTCGCTTGCGCTCGCTGGGTTGCCAGTGGTGGCGGCCCTTCTATTAATCCAATGGAGTTGCAGTCCCATATAGGGTTTGCATGGCGGTTTTAACCCCTGCTGCAGCTCAAGTCCGGCTAGCATCTCGAGGCTGGGTTATCCTGGCTGACGACGGACGTCCGGGCCTACCCCTAATCGTGCTTGCACGTCGGTGGGGAGCGTGCTGGAAAAAGCTGCCCCGTCGCACCCGAAAGGGACCGAAAGAATAAGGGACGGTAATAGGGGGTATGGAGGTGAAAACAAGCCGACCAAAAGGACAGGCCACCCCCCACCAGTGTCGCCATGCCTTCGGGAACCCCTCTGGGGGTAGCGCCTGGTCATTAGTAGGGATACGCCAAACTCCAGGACACCGGGTGGGTGCGGATTGACACGGGGAAACTCGGGTTGATTGGCGCTCGTTCCGCGGATTGCTTAGTAACCCGTTCCGTGGGTTGCTTATGTGATCCAATGTGAACACCACCCTGGTAGTGCCCCTTGCGAGACAGAGATCCCCGCTAGTATTAGCACACAGATCCGCGCCCAAAGACAAGTCGCCTCCTCTGGGGGTAGGGCATAGCGAAAGTGGCTGCGGGGGAACGGGAAGCTAGTCCAGGGGTCATGCCTTGGAGGTACACCTTTGTGGCCTCTGCCTGCCCAACTAGTGGACCGTAGCGGGCTGTTTACTGGGAGCGCGCTGGAAAAAGCCGCCCGGTTACCGAGAAGGAGTGGCCCGGCTCGAGAGGTCTAGATCCTCCGTCGATGGGTCTTTTTTTTTTTTTTTTTTTTTTAAGTCGTCATGTTTAAGGTGGTGCTCGATCACAGTCCACCTGTATCTACTGTGACATGTAGGCTACAATGTAAAGGTATACGAAGATAGGCTCTCCCCTGGCCGAACTAGACTGCCGACAGGCAGTCTGGGTGAACGGTCGTGGAAACACGCATGGATGCGTGAATCCTAGACCAGATATGTAGAGCGACCCCTTGCCTCCCCTCCCTAAGGAGAGTATGCGTCAATTCGCAATTAACTTCTACACACGTCGGGGACGTGGGAAGCTAGCAGGGGTCATGCCGCGTTATCCAACTCCTGCAAGCGGTATGTTGGCCTTAAATGCGAACGCAGATGGGTTGCGTTTAAGAAAACCTACCAGCTGGTCAATAGAGACCGGCAGGCCACGACGTCTCTTGTACAAAGGACAAGAGCACAAGATATGAGTGCGAGTCTCCAGAGGAGCCCCACACTCGCAGCCAATAGGCTCTAGAGGATGGAACCGGGAGCAATACTCGCCGGTTGGAGCATGCCCGAGGATGGCACAGTTCGCTCTCGTCGCAATAGACTGAGAGGGAAAAGAAGGAAGCCAAGAACCCCCATGGAGGTACGTTGGCTGTAAAACTTTGTTCTTACTATCCTTGAGAGCAAGGAAGTTAGAACCGCGATAAGAGGAGTCCTGGAAAGTGACTTTCCAGGCCTTCTGAATGGTTGCTACGTTGATTTTACGCAGCGAGTCAATAGATGTTGCTGGACGACGTCCAGCGGCAACCTGTAGATCGGTGGCAAATACATGCACATCCTTATGAATGGACCACTCCGCCAATGATGGAACAGACCAGAAAGTGAGGGAGTGGTCGGGACGATCCCTAAACCACTCCAACAGGAGACGACACTGCCAGGGAGTATCCCTGGCCAGAGTGTACGGACAGGTCGAGAGCTCACTTGGCAGAACCAATCGAGTCCGTAAAGACCGCAATGTGCACAGCCTCAGAAACTGCTACAGCAGTTCCCAAAGCCATACGAATGGCAAAAAGCTCAGCATCTGGGGCTGTAACCTTGCCAGCTGGGTGACGCATTGCGCGAAGCAAACATGTCCCCCTATAAACGTGGGCAGCAGAAACTGCCTGGAAGTCCCCAACCAGTGGCAGACTTGCGTCCATCGCCATGTAGACAACCTGTCTATCCTCATGATACCCACGAAGGATATCGTTGAGCAAATCCACTTGACGCCCTGCAGGGTTCCCCCCAAGCGATGCGTCATATGTTTTATAAGTCACCTGGGCCACAAAGCGGTCCATGAGACGAAAACCTGGCGATGCCTCGAGCACAAACGGCTCAAACGTCTCCGTTAGGTCTGGCAAGCGAGAGTTTGCCTCCGTGACTGGCCCCTTGACGGCTGCGAGTGTGGGGCTCCTCTGGAGACCCGCACTCATATCTTGTGCTCTTGTCCACTGTACAAGAGACGTCGTGGCTTGCCGGTCTCTATCGACCAGCTTGTTAGTTTCCTTAAATGCAATCCTTCTGCGTTTGCGTTTAAGTCCAACACACCGCTTGCAGGAGTTGGATAACGCGGCGCGGCCCCTGCTAGCTTCCCACGTCTCTGACGTGTGTAGAAGTTAATTGTGAATTGACGCATACTCTCCTTAGGGAGGGGAGGCAAGGGGTCGCTCTACATATCTGGTCTGGGATTCACGTGTCCGTGCGTGTTTCCGCGACCGTTCACCCAGACCGCCTGTCGGCGGTCTAGTTCGGCCAGGGGAGAGCCTATCTTCGTACATCCCTACATTAGCCTACATGTCACAGTAGATACAGGTGGACTGCGATCGCGCACCACCTTAAACATGTTGATTTAAAAAAAAAAAAAAAAAAGACTGGCCCCTTGACCCTGCCCGCCTGAGTGGGGGTCATGAGAGCAATCGATCTGGGGTGTGGAACACAGCCCCCTATATACTGATGCCCCATAACGGAGCAAACAGGGTGGTTCTCAGAAAGTGTGGCAACCCTGTGGATGGCATGGGTAGCCAGCTTCCTGAGATGAAGATGGATGGGGATGAGGCCAGCCAAGGCTTCAGCTCCTCCGGTAGGGCTGGTGCGAAATGCACCAGTGATCCACAATGCAGCTTTGTGCTGCATAGTGTTAAGTTGTTTCAGAAGGGCCTTGTTACGGGCACCTTCATAAAACCAGAGTCAAAACCCATACGTAGCGATGGGCACTATGCATGAGCGGTACAGAGTCCTCTTCTGGGAAGGAAGAAGGCCTCGCGAAGAGTTACCAAGCATGCCCATGGCCTTGACCGTGGACAGGGACTTAGTAGTGTAATGCCGAACGTGCTCCTTGAACGTAAGAGCGCGATTGAAAAAGAAACCTAAGTACCTCCAATGGGTCTTAGGGCAAAGCGGGGTATCGCCGGTATGGGGAGCATACCCCAAATCCAGCGGTGGGTTGTCATCTCCCCGTTTACAGGAGAAATGAAAAACTTCAGACTTGTCGTGCTCAACGGCAAGCCCAAACGAAGTAGTCAGGCAATGAATAATCTGGTACACCTGCTTGAGACACACCAAATTAGGTTCCCAAGTTTTAGCTTGGGTGATGGCAAGGCCATCGTCGACGTATGAGAGCAAAGTGCTCTCAAGAGCGATTGCCTCCCTATTATAATGTTTTATGAAGGGGGCAAGATAGAGGCTGGAGAGGACAGGAGAGAGCGAAGAGCCCTGACCAACCCCAACGTCCGCCTGCCTGAGATCAGACTTGTGGTCCCCCCATGCATATTGCGTAGAGCGGCCAACCAAATAAGAGGCAAAGAATCTACCCACACAGGGGTCGAATCCTTGCTTCCGTAAGATCACCAACAACATAGAGTGGTTGAGCGAAGGAAAGAACTGAGCGATGTCGAAAGTGACAACACTAGTCTTGAGGCCCCTGGCCCACCCCGCGCGAACGATGTGGGTTAGGAGCATCCCAGCATCATCAGTGGACCTCTGACGGATACCACCAAGCTGATTTGGATGAAAAACTCCATGCTTGACAGAGTCAAACTGGAGGCGATTCGAGATCATTTTCTCGATGAGTTTACCAAAGGTGTTCAGGAGCACAATGGGCCTGAACGCCTTGGGCGTTGAATAGGATGGCTTGCCCGGCTTTGGTATGATAACCGACAAGCTTTCCTTGAAATGGGACAGCCAATGACCCACACTCATGCAGGCATTGGCTATCCCAATGAATAGCCTAAGGACATCGGGGTCCTCGGTGATCTCCTTGAGGTGGGTCCATGTTACATGGTCCGGCCCCAGGGCGGACACACCCGAGCATGCGCTAAGGGCGTCCATCAGCTCTAAGGCTGAAAAGCGGACCCACTCCCAAGCCGTGAGGCTGGGCAGCGGATCAAGAACAGAAATATCCACAGCTCGGCCAGAAGCCGAGTTGTAGGTATTGTGGAGTGCGTCCCAGAGATCCGGGAGTGCGTGACATGGCTCTCCATTGTACTGGATAGCCTCGCAGGGTGGAAGCTTCCGCTTTTGGACCCATTCCATAAGGTCCCACGGTCGCTTGTTAGTAGAAGTAATCTCCTCGATGTGAGCATCAAAGAAGTTGCGCTTGGCACACTTCTTAGCACGTCTAAAGTCAGAGTAGTCATCATGGGAACAAGTCTCACAATATCTCCCGAAAGTTTCGCGGCATTCCTGGTTCCACCAGGGTTTAGAGCGGCGAGTGATCATGATGTCTACTGCGTGGGCTTCCCACGCGGTGGAGAAGGCCTCTGCCACGGCAAGAACCACAGCTTCAACCTCATCAGTAGTGGTAGGTTCCGGAAGTCTAGCTACTTCACGGAGGTCCCGGATAATATCAGTGAGGAAGAGCGCTACCTCTTCGCCACCATCATGCGGCAGGGTTTTCCTGTGAGTCTCCACTATCGTGGGAATGACTGGAAGTGTCAGAGCCAGTGGAACGTGGTCTGACGGACCCCTAAGGGAGTAATCCAACCTGGGTCTATGACAAATAGACAGGTCTGCTGGAACAAATGCCAGATCAATGACCGATGGTCGAAGATCCTCATTGTGTGGAATGTGAGTAGGCCCAGGCTCGACTGGAAGGGCAAGGTCTAGACCGATGTCTGTCCCGATGGAGATCAGAGACTGCGAGGTACCTGAGTGGGAGCCATAATTCGGGTCCCACAGCTCAGAATGGCAATTGAAGTCGCCGCCCATATAGATGTGCCTGGGCAATGTAGCAGCCCGGTCCGCCAGGAACCGAATTGCCGTGTGCTCCGAATCAGAGTAAACGTTCATGAGATTCAGGGTCTCATTCCCTAAAAATAGGGAGAGAACAATGATGTCACGGTGATTGATGAGATCCGTCCGATAGGACGGTCTCAGAGAAGACAACCGGTTATGGACAAATGTCATAACCCATGGGTCAGAGCCAGGCTCCGGGGCCCAAACCATGCACAGCCAATCGGGGTGCTTGGGGGCGCCAATAACGTCGTCCCCCTCAACAGAAGTCGTGGAGGGGGCGGATCTGATGAACCGCCAGGGAGGTTCTTGAATAAAGAGAATATCAAAGATATCTTTGAGGTCCTCAAGTAGAGTGTCCAATAAATCATAATTCTTGTTAAGATTCTGTTGGTACAAACAAATACTACGTAGTTCTATTCATTGGCAAGCTGTAGAGTATGAGTGTTGATGAGGGGAGATTGCCGCCGAAGACAGTTGTTACTCACCTCGCAATAGAACTTCTTGATTTTCTCGGGTTCAAACCGAGTGTCAAAAAATTTGCACTTCTTTGAGGTCGTATGGTGGGGACCCCGGCAGTTGAGACAACGTGGCGTATGAGGAC
Organism: Chlorophyllum brunneum; assembly: GCA_963576785.1. NCBI lineage: Eukaryota > Fungi > Basidiomycota > Agaricomycetes > Agaricales > Agaricaceae > Chlorophyllum > Chlorophyllum brunneum. The sequence continues at coordinate 2,703,135 of OY756144.1, read as the reverse complement.
AGGGCTCATCCACCGGTGTGGGAGGGATGGGGGGCTGCACGTTGGAATTACCCTTGCAGCGCCCACAGAGAGTTCGGTGATGTTCCTCGCGATGAGGACCACCACAGGTTGGACATTTCAAGGCCTGCGCCTTGCAGAATTGCATGGGGTGGCCCCAGTGGAAGCAACGCTTGCACAGAGACACCCCCGGGGAGGCTGCGGACGGCCTAATAGGACAGGCGTATCCACCGATATGGAGCGATTTCCTGAGGAGGAGGTTCGCCCGTTGACCCTTCTGAGAGTCGTGAATGTTGAAGTACACCGTGGTAGTATCAGACGCCTCAGAGTTCCTCGAAATACGGGGAGGTCCCGTTAACGTGAAGAGATCAGAAAACACTGTGCGTTTCATGATCTGTTCGATCTCAAATGAGGACCAGCGAGTCTCGCCGATCCTGAAGAAGGGGACGTCAATGACCTTGAGGTAGGACTTCGACTGAGGGAGGCCAACTGTAAATACAGTTCCCTGAGGGACGGCCTTCAAGATCCACGTCCTAGCGACCTCAAGGTCGGCAGGGGTGGGGACAGCGTTGGTACGCAGAGCAAACCCCCATACTCAGCAGAGGTAGACTCTACTCGGATATGAAGGCGTGAATCCACAAAGCCACGGTTAACCATGGTCTCGAGGTGGAAAGAGGAGACATCGGGGGTAACCTCGAAGTCAACGATCAACTGGCGCCGTGAGGGGCCAGCGGTGGTCATCCTGGGCCTCTTCTTAGAAGCCTTGGACTTAGGGGGAGAGGCTTGCTCGCCCATGGCGAGAATCCTGTCCGGAGGAAGCGAAGGGAACATTTGTGCAAGCTGCACAACAGTACCCGACGCCGTAGTAGCCTTTCCCTTCCCTTTCGGTTGGGGAGCAGGCTCCTTAGCCACCGCGGAGAACGTTCTCTTGTTCCCCGATTTGGCAGCTGAAGCAACGGGAGCAGGGGGAGCCACCGGCTTGCGCTGGTAGGTCCCTTTGCCCGCGAGAGGGGACGGTCCGACCCCAACAGGGCGAGAACCGCTCGGAGCACCCTCCGGACCAGGCATCGGAACGTCTGGATCCTGGGGGGGAGGTCCAGCCTGGGGAGGCCGGGGAGTAACTCGAGCCCTTGGTACTGGAGGAGTACGAGGAGCAGGAGGCGGGGGAGCGGGAGCAGCGGGGGCCAGGCCCATAGATGTGCTCAGGACGGTACCAATAGTAGGCATCCCAAAGCCAAGCTCGACAGTGGACCATCCACTGTCGTTGATAGCCTTGCACAGCCGAATAATCGACCGCGCAAGGGGGTACACAGACTTACCCGGGAGGGTAGTCCAGTCGATATTCTCCACCGTCTTGTTAAGGAAGGTGGAGATGAGGTCCAGCGAGTCCGAGGCCGCTTCGAGGTCCCCTGCAACACTTTCGGCAGTGTTCAGAAGATGACAGGAGTACGGGGACGAGGAGCTGGAGGAGGAGGGCACAGGGCTAGGTGCGCTGGGGGTAGGGCCCCGAGGGGGAGTCATGGGATCTTCGTCGAACCCTCCTAACTCGCCAAAATCCTCCACAGCAGGCCCAGGCGATGGCGAGGTTGCGCGTGAAGGGTTGCGTGAACCCCTCCTACCGGTGGGAGTTCGGAGAATATCCGGCGGTCCTCTAGAACGGCTAGATTCGCGCTGATGACGGATGGGCCCTGTTGAGGACCCGCAGATGGTGTCGAGGGTGTCGGGGGACTCAGGGACTTGGCGCCCGGTCCCCCCGCCGAATGGGTGGTGTGATGACATGCAGAGTGGCCGCGGGTGTATTCCTAGTAGACTAGGACACCGAAACAAGCGAGTACAATGGATAAGATGATGAGGACGATTTGTTTACGCTTGTTTACTGGTGGAAGTACCAAATCAAGAAGCGACTCCTCCATCGATGGGTCTCCGCCAACAACGGAGTGTACCCATTTAAGTTGATACCACGTAAGTAGTCTGGATTTGGGGTGGCAATGTGTGCAGTCATGCGGTGAGATCCTGTCCGTGCACCGTATAGGAAGGATGCCTCAAGCGAATGGCGGGCCAGTCCTCAGGGATACCGTGCTCTCTCAGTAGCGGGGTGTCTGCCCAAGGTAAAGGTTTTACCTCTTAGGAGGGAGAGGCAAAGTCCCCGCAACATGGCCAGATGTGACACCAATATGGGAGCCTGGGAACATGCTGGGCGTTCTACGGGCACATATCGTCTCAAGACCCCCGTCTCTGGGCTGCTAGGAGTTTGCCTGCAAGGGACTCCGTGTACGGGCCTACACTGGCAGACGAGCCCTGTCCTCATACGCCATGTTGTCTCAACTGCCGGGGTCCCCACCATACGACCTCGAAGAAGTGTAAATTTTTTGATGCTCAGTTTGAACCCGAGAAAATCAAGAAGTTTTATTACGAGGTGAGTAACAACCATCTTCGGCGGTGATCTCCCCTCATCAACCCTCGTACTCTACAGCTTGCCAATGAATAGGCGACCTTTAGAATTACGAAGTATCCGATTGTACCAACAGAATCTGAATAAAAATTATGATTTATTGGACACGCTACTTGAGGACCTCAAAGATCTTTTTGATGTTCTCTTTATTCAAGAACCTCCCTGGCGGTTCATCAGATCCGCCCCCTCCACGACCTTTGTCAAGGGGGATGACATTATTGGCGCCCCCAAGCACCCCGAGTGGCTGTGCATGGTTCGGGCCCCAGAGCCTGGCTCTGACCCACGGGTTATGACATTTGTCCATAACCGGTTGTCTTCTCTGAGACCGTCCTATCGGACGGATCTCATCAATCACCGTGACATCATGGTTCTCTCCCTCTTTTTAGGGGGTGAGACCCTGAATCTCATGAACGTTTACTCTGATTCGGAGCACACGGCAATTCGGTTCCTGGCAGACTGGGCTGCCACATTGCCCAAGCATATCTATATGGGCGGCGATTTCAATTGCCATTCTGAGTTGTGGGACCCTAATTGTGGCTCCCACTCAGGTACCTCGCAGTCTCTGATCTCCATCGGGACAGACATCGGTCTAGACCTCGCCCTTCTGGTCGAGCCTGGGCCTACTCACATTCCACACAATGAGGATCTTCGACCATCGGTCATTGATCTTGCATTTGTTCCATCAGACCTGTCTATTTCCCATAGACCTAGGTTGGATTACTCCCTTAGGGGTCCGTCAGACCACGTTCCACTGGTTCTGACGCTTCCAGTCATTCCCACGATAGTGGAGACTCACAGGAAAACCCTGCCGCATGATGGTGGCGAAGAGGTAGCGCTCTTCCTCACTGATATTATCCGGGACCTCCGTGAAGTAGCTAGACTTCCGGAACCTACCACTACTGATGAGGTTGAAGCTGTGGTTCTTGCCGTGGCAGAGGCCTTCTCCACCGCGTGGGAAGCCCACGCAGTAGACATCATGATCACTCACCGCTCTAAACCCTGGTGGAACCAGGAATGCCACGAAACTTTCGGGAGATATCATGAGACTTGTTCCCATGATGACTACTCTGACTTTAGACGTGCTAAGAAGCGCGCCAAGCACAACTTCTTTGATGCTCGCATCGAGGAGATTGCTTCTATGAACAAGCGACCATGGGACCTTATGGAATGGGTCCAAAAGCGGAAGCTTCCACCCTGCGAGGCTATCCAGTACAATGGAGAGCCATGTCATGCACTCCCGGATCTCTGGGATGCACTCCACAATACCTACAACTCGGCTTCTGGCCGAGCTGTGGATATTTCTGTTCTTGATCCGCTGCCCAGCCTCACGGCTTGGGAGTGGGTCCACTTTTCAGCCTTAGAGCTGATGGACGCCCTTAGCGCATGCTCGGGTGTGTCCGCCCCGGGGCCGGACCATGTAACGTGGACCCACCTCAAGGAGATCACCGAGGACCCCGATGTCCTTCGGCTATTCATCGGGATAGCCAATGCCTGCATGAGTGTGGGTCATTGGCTGTCCTATTTCAAGGAAAGCTTGTCGGTTATCATACCGAAACCGGGCAAGCCATCCTACTCAACACCCAAGGCGTTCAGACCCATTGTGCTCCTGAACACCTTCGGTAAGCTCATCGAGAAGATGATATTGAATCGCCTCCAGTTTGACTCCATCAAACATGGAGTTTTTCATCCAAATCAGCTCGGTGGTATCCATCAGAGGTCCACTGATGATGCTGGGATGCTCCTAACCCACATTGTTTGTGCAAGGTGGGCCAGGGGCCTCAAGACTAGCGTTGTTGCGTTTGACATTGCTCAGTTCTTTCCTTCGCTCAACCACTCTATGTTGTTGGCGATTCTACGGAAGCAAGGATTCGACCCCTGTGTGGGTAGATTTTTTGCCTCTTATTTGGTTGGCCGCTCTACACAGTATGCATGGGGGGACCACAAGTCTGATCTCAGGCAGGCGGACGTTGGGGTCAGTCAGGGCTCTTCGCTCTCTCCTGTCCTCTCCAGCCTCTATCTTGCTCCCTTCATGAAGCTTTATGATAGGGAGGCAATCTCTCTTGGGAGCACTTTGCTCTCGTACGTCAACGATGGCCTTGTCATCGCCCAAGCTAAGACTTGGGAACCTAATTTGGTATGCCTCAAGCAGGCGTACCAGATTATTTACCACCTGACTACTTTGTTTGGGCTTGCCGTCGAGTACGGCAAGTCTGAAGTTTTTCATTTCTCCCATAAACGGGGAGATGACAACCCTCCGCTGGATTTGGGGTACGCTCCCCATACTGGCGATACCCCGCTTTGCCCTAAGACCCATTGGAGGTACTTGGGTTTTTTTCTTTGATCGCGCTCTTACATTCAAGGAGCATGTTCGGCATTACGCTACTAAGTCCCTGTCCATGGTCAAGGCCATGGGCATACTTGGTAACTCTTCGCGAGGCCTTCTTCCTGTTCAGAAGAGGACTCTGTACTGCTCATATGTAGTGCCTATTGCTACATATGGGTTCCGACTCTGGTTCTATGAAGGTGCCCGTAACAAGGCCCTTCTGAAACAACTTAACACCATGCAGCGTAAGGCTGCATTGTGGATCACTGGTGCATTTCGCACCAGCCCTACCAGAGGAGCTGAAGCCTTGGCTGGCCTCATCCCCATCCACCTTCATCTCAAGAAGCTAGCTACCCGTGCCGTCCACAGGATTGCTACACTTTCTGAGAATCACCCTGTTTGCTCCATTATGGGATGTCAGTATATAGGGAGTTGTGTTCCACACCCCAGATTGATTGCTCTCATGACCCCCGCCCAGGCGGGTAAGGTCAAGGGGCCAGTCACAGAGGCAAACTCCCGTTTGCCAGACTTGACGGAGACGTTCGAGCCGTTTGCGCTTGAGGCATCGCCAGGTTCTCATCTCCTGGACCGCTTCGCGGCCCAGGTGACTTATAAAACGTATAACGCCTCGCTTGGGGGAAATCCTGTGGGTTGTCAGGTGGATTTGCTCAACAATACCCTTCGTTGGTATTGTGAGGATAGACAGGTTGTCTACGCAGTGACGGACGCAAGCCTGCCACTGGTTGGAGACTTCCAGGCAGTTTCTGCTGCCCACGTTTATAGGGGGACACGCTTGCTTCGTGCAGCGCGTCACCCAGCTGGCAAGGTTACAGCCCCAGATGCTGAACTTTTCGCCATTCGTATGGCCTTGGGAACTGCTGCGGCAGTCTCTGAGGCTGTACACATTGTGGTCTTTACGGACTCGATTGGTTCCGCCAAGCGAGCTCTTGACCCGTCCATGCACTCTGGCCAGGGACATTCATCAGGATGTGCATGTATTTGCCACCGACCTACAGGTTGCCGCTGGACGCCGTCCAGTGACATCTATTGACTCGCTGCATAAACTCAACATAGCAACTGTCCAGAAGGCCTGGAAGGTTACCTTCTAGGACTCCTCTTATCGCGGTTCTAACTTCCTTGTTCTCAAGGACAGTAAGAACAAACTTTTACAGCCAACGTACCTCCATGGGGGTTCTTGGCTTCCTTCCTTTCCCTCTCAGTCCATCGCAACGAGAGTGAATCATACCATTCTCGGGCATGCTCCAACTGGCGAGTATTGCTCCCGGTTTCATCCCTTGGAGCCAATTGGCTGCGAGTGTGGGGCTCCTTTGGAGACTCGCACTCATATCTTGTGCTCTTGTCCTTTGTACAAGAGACATCGTGGCCTGCCGGTCTCTATTGACCAGCTGGTAGATTTTCTTAGTGCAATCCTCTAGCATTTGTATTTAAGTCCAACAGACTGCTTGTGGGAGTTGGATAATGCAGTACGACCCCTGCTAGCTCCCCATGTCTCTGATGTGTGTAGGAGTTAATTGCGAATTGATGCATACTCTCCCTAGGGAGGGGAGGCTAGGGAGGCTAGGGGTCGCTTTGCATATCTGGTCTAGGATTCATGCGTTCGTGCATGTTTCCACAACTGTTCATGCGTTCATGCATGTTTCCATGACCATTCACCCAGACTGCCTGTTGGCGGTCTAGTTCGGCCAGGGGAGAGCCCATCTTCTTTTACCTACCTATGCAGCCTACATGTCATAGTAGATACAGGTGGACTGTGATCGCACACCATCTTAAATATGTTGATTTAAAAAAAAAAAAAAAAAAACACTGGAAAAAGCCGCCCAGTTACCGAGAAGGAGTGGCCTGGCTCGAGAGGTCAAAATCCTCTGTCAGTGGGTCCCTGTGAAGATTGGGGTGTACCCATTTGAGTTGTTACCACATAAGAGGTCTAGTTTTGGGGTAGCGGCATGCGCAGCTTGTGGTGAGATTCCATCCATGCACCATATAGGAAGAGTGCCTCAAGCGAATGGCAGGCCGGTCCTCAGGGATACTGCTCTCTCTTAGTAGCAGAGTGTTCGCCCAAGCTAAAGACTTTACCTCTTAGGAGGGAGGGGCAAAGTCCTTGCAACATGGCTGGATGCGACACCAATATGGGAGCTTGGGAACATGCTGGGCATTCTATGGGCACACGACGTCTCAAGACCCCCATTTCTGGGCCTTTAGGAGCTTTATTCCCTTAAGGGGCTCTGTACATGGGTTCTTAAATGCAATTCTTCTGCATTTGCATTTAAGGCCAACACACCACTTGCAGGAGTTGGATAACGCAATGCAGCCCCTGCTAGCTTCCCACATCTCTGATGTGTGTAGAAGTTAATTGCAAATTGATGCATACTCTCCTTAGGGAGGGGAAGCTAGGGGTCGCTTGTATATCTGGTCTAGGATTCACACATCCATGCGTGTTTCTGCGACCGTTTACCCAGACTGCCTGTCGGTGGTCTAGTTTGGCCAGGGGAGAGCCCGTCTTCTTTTACCTACCTATGTAGCCTATATGTCACAGTAGATACAGGTGGACTGCGATTGCACACCACCTTAAACATGTTGATTTTTAAAAAAAAAAAAAAAAAAAAGCATAGTATTGAGAGATTTGAGAAGGCCCTTACACTGAGCCTTGTCAAAATACCACAGCCGGAAGCCATATGTCACAATAGGCATGACACACAACCTGAAGAGAAGCCGCTTCTGCTTAGGGGTCAGACTGCGGAAAGAGTTGCCAAGCATCCCCATTGCTTTCACGGTAGAGAGGGCCTTGGTAGAGTAGTGTTGAATGTGCTCCTGAAAATTCAGGGCACGATCGAAGTAAAAGCCCAGGTACCTCCAGTAGGTCTTAGGGTAGAGAGGAGTGTCCCCTGTGAATGGACCAAAGCCCAAGTCAAAGGGGGGATTAATGTCTCCAGGCTTTCTAGAGAAGTGGAAAAGCTCAGACTTGTCATGCTCCATGACAAGTGCAAATGCTACGAAGAGGTTGAAGAGAACAATGTACACCCCCTTGAGGGTGTCCAAGTTCTCGTCCCAGGTCTTAGCCTGGGCAACAATGGTTCCGTTGTCGACATATGATAACAGAGTACTCCCAGGGGAAGTAATCTGTAGATTGAAAACCTTCATAAAAGGTGCAATATAGAGGCCAGAGAGGACTGGGAACATGGCAGAGCCCTGTCCAATGCCCACATCTGCACCCCGGGGATCAGAGGAGAAGCCATTCCATGTATAAACAGTAGAACGGCCCACCAGATACGAAGCAAAGAAGGTCCTCATGTTAAGTGGGAACTCCTGCTTCGCAAGAATGGCCATGAGTATCTCATAGTTCAAAGAGGGAAAGAACTGAGTGATGTCAAAAGTGACCATGCTCATCTTGAGACCTTTAGCCCACCCAGCACAAACCAGGTGGGTAAGGAACAACCCGGCATCCTCAGTGGAATGCTGGCAAATACCTCCGAGTTGATGGGGATGAAAAATGTCATATTTAATGGCATCAAACTGGATGTGGTTGGAAAGTATTTTCTCAGCCAGCTTACCAAGCATGTTCAGGAGGACAATAGGCCTGAACACCTTGGGAGTAGAGTAGGAGGGCTTCCCTGGTTTTGGGATGATAACCGAGAGCGACTCCTTGAAACTGCAGGGCCAATAACCCACTATAAGGCAGGCATTGGCCAGACGCAGGAACACTGCCAATCAGCAGCAGAGTTGTACACCCATCTATGGAGCCCCTTGAGGGGTCTCTTACTACCAGCCTTAGCCAATGGCAATGTGGAATCAACTTGAGCTGGAACCTGGCTATTTTTCCTGTACTAGGCCAACCAATGTAGGATTTAGTCCTCTCAAGCCAGGTGAGCATTCTCTGATAACTGGTAGCTTTTTTCAGCATGCCCCAGTACATCACCTGCTACAGCCCACAACTTCACCCAGGTGCTACCTCCGGAGTTGCTTCCCATTCCTCAGCAGCTGGTTTGGTATGCCTTATGGCCTGGATCCCCATGCTTAACTGTCTGAGATCTATACCTTGCAGACACTGCTACCAGATTGGTCCTGAGGTTATTTTAAGCCAACTTAGTCAGCATCCTCAATCTGGAGATTGGGTTATGTCTACTAACTACCAGAACTATGCCAAAGCAGACCGGGAGGGGTATCCTATCTTGGCAGCTTTTTTCAGTACGCCCCGAGTCAGACTGTTATCATGACATTCCCCTTCTTATAATGCCCTATCTCCAGCAGTGGCTTAGGTAATCCTCCCAAGTTAGGCCCCAGCATTAGGGCACCACTGCCTTTGGCCAATATTGGACTTGGGTGATGCACATAGCTGGGTCACACCGTGACAGTATGACGTCACTATATGACTTGCTATGTGGCTGGGTGTGACAACTCCCATGCTAGCCTGTGACAGCACCAAACAATGCCAAACAGGACCACACAACCTAATCCGGTGTCACCCGGGAATATTGCTAAGCAACCATGCCTCGTGCACTGGTACTTCCCACAGTTGAGAATAAATCCCCCCCACAGGTTTCGAACCCAGGATCTTCTAGCCAAGCAGCCTGGTAGGAATTAAGCCTACACCCAAACCACTTGACCATTAGGCCGATTGGTCACTGTCTTCTGGACTACTTTGTGGCCCAGATATCCTTCCACAACTCTTCTCATTCTTGTGATAAGAGAGCTGTGCATATTAGGCATCTGAACAGTACTTTGGAATATCCTAATGCCAACCCTCGGGCTCTCACTATGGCTACAGATGTGAGTCTGCCACTGCAAGGGGAATTCCAGGCAGTTTCTGCTGCCCATATCTACTGGTCAGGCTGGCATGTCTTTCAGACGAGACATGCAGCAGGCCGAGTGACAGCTTCTGATGTGGAGCTGTATGCTATCTGGATTGCAGTTGGGAAGGCTACCAGCCTCTCTAACTATGACTCCATTGTTCTGTTTACTGACTCTCTTGGTTCTGCCAGGAGAGCAGTGGATCCCTCCGTTCACTCTGGTCAAGCTCATTCACTTGCCATCTGTAACACTCTTATGGAGTGGTTCGAGGGTCACCCCGAACATCACTCCTTAACTTGTTACCACCACTATCACTTTTTCCACTTCCTTTCCCCATCATACTATTCGTTGCCTGGGCTCTCTCTCATGGGCCTGGGTCTTTTCTGAGCCTTCGCTGGCTGTAGGGGGGCAGTCTGTGTGGCAATGTTACTTGGTCGATGGACAGTGCACCCTTGGTAAAGGTGATTAAAGGTGGGCATATCCCTACTGTTCATCTGACTGATGCCTATATGCACAGATCAACGGGGTGGCCCCTTGGTAAAAGGTCTTGAAGGCTGGAGTACTGGCCACCTTGCTCACTTGTGCTTGCTAGGTTGCCAGTGGTGGCAGCTCTTCTATTAATCCAATGGAGTTGTAGTCCTGTATAGGGTTCATATGGTGGTTTTAACCCCTTTTTTTGTTTTTTTTTTTGTTTTTTTTTTAATTCATCATGTTTAAGGTGGTGCGTGATTGCAGTCCACCTGTAACTACTGTGACATGTAGGCTACATAGGTAGGTAACAGAAGACGGGCTCTCCCCTGGCCAAACTAGACCGCTGACAGGTGGTCTGGGTGAATGGTCATGGAAACATGCACAGATGCATGAATCCTTGACCAGAATGATAAGTGACCCCTAGCCTCCCCTCCCTAAGGAGAGTATGTGTCAATTTGCAATTAACTTCTACATACGCCAGAGATGTGGGGAGCTAGCAGGGGTCGCACTGCATTATCCAACTCCTGCAAGTGGTGTGTTGGCCTTAAACACAAACACAGAAGGATTATGCTTAAGAAAACTAACCAGCTGGTCAAGGGAGACCAGCAGGCCATGATGTCTCTTGTACAAGGGACAAGAGCACAAGATGTGAGTGCGAGTCTCCAAAGGAGCCCCACACTTGCAGCCAATAGGCTCTAGAGGGTGAAACCGGGAGCGATACTCACCGGTTGGTGCATGCCCGAGGATGGCACGATTCACTCTCGTCGCAATAGACTGAAAGGGAAAAGAAGGAAGCCAAGAACCCCCATGGAGATATATTGGCTGTAGAAGTTTGTTCTTACTGTCCTTGAGGGCAAGGAAGTTTGAACCACAGTAAGAGGAGGCATGGAAAGAGACTTTCCAGGCCTTCTGAACAGCTGCTATGTTGAGTTTATGCAGCGAGTCAATAGACATCGCTGGATGGCGTCCAGCGGCAACCCGTAGATTGGTGGCAAATATATGCACATCCTGATGAATGGACCATTTTGCCGATGACGGAACAGACCAGAATGTGAGGGAGCGGTCAGGACGATCCCTGAACCACTCCAGCAAGAGACAACAAACAGCCAGGGAATGTCCCTGGCCCGAGTATATGGACAGGTCAAGAGCTCGCTTGGCAGAACCGATTGAGTCCATAAAGACTGCAATATGTATAGCCTTGTTGGCCTAATGGTCGAGTGGTTTGGATGTAGGCTTAATTCCTACCGGGCTGCTTGGCTAGAAGGTTCTGGATTCGAAACCTGTGGGGGGGGATTTATTCTCAACTGTGGGAAGTACCAGTGCATGAGGCATGGTTGCTTAGCAATATTCCCAGGTGACACCGGATTAGGTTGTGTGGTCCTGTTTGGCATTGTTTGGTGCTGTCACAGGCTAGCATGGGAGTTGTCACACCCAGCCACATAGCAAGTCACATAGTGATGTCATACTGTCACGGTGTGACCCAGCTGTGTGCATCACCCAAGTCCAATATTGGCCAAAGGTGGTGGTGCCCTAATACTGGGGCCTAACTTGGGAGGATTACCTAAGCCACTGCTGGAGATAGGGCATTATAAGAAGGGGAATGTCATGATAACAGTCTGACTCGGGGCGTGCTGAAAAAAGCCGCCGGTTATCAGAGAATGCTCACCTGGCTCGAGAGGACTAAATCCTACATCGGTTGGCCTGGTACAGGAAAAATAGCCAGGTTCCAGCTCGGGTTGATTCCACATTGCCATTGGCTAAGGCTGGTGGTAAGAGACCCCTCAAGGGGCTCCGTAGACAGGCTGTGGGACCTTATGGAATGGGTCCAAAAGCGGAAGCTTCCACCCTGCAAGGCCATCCAGTACAATGGAGAGCCATGTCATGTGCTTCCGGATCTCTGGGACGCACTCCACAATACCTACAACTCAGCTTCTGGCCAAGCTGTGGATATTTCTGTCCTTGATCTGCTGCCAAGCCTTCCGGCTAGGGAGTGGGTCCATTTTTCAGCCTTAGAGCTGATGGATGCCCTGAGCGCATACTCAGGTGTGTCTGCCCCAGGGCCGGACCACATAACGTGGACCCACCTCAAAGAGATCACCGAGGACCCTGATGTCCTCCGGTTATTCATCGGGATAGCTAATGCCTGTATGTATGTGGGTCATTGGCCGTCCCATTTCAAGGAGAGTTTGTCGGTCATCATACCAAAGCCGGGCAAGCTGTCCTATTCAACGCCCAAGGCATTCAGGCCTATTGTGCTCCTGAACACCTTCGGTAAGCTCATTGAGAAGATGATCTTGAATTGCCTCCAGTTTGACTCTGTCAAACATAGAGGTTTCCATCCAAATCAGCTTGGTGACATCCATCAGAGGTCCACTGATGATGCTGGGATACTCCTAACCCACATTGTTTGTGCGGGGTGGGCCAAGGGCCTCAAGACAAGTGTTGTCGCTTTTGACATTGCTTAGTTCTTTCCTTCGCTCAACCACAATATGTTGTTGGCTATTCTGCAGAAGCAAGGTTTCGACCCCTGTGTGGGGAGATTCTTTGCCTCTTACTTAGTTGGCTGCTCTACGCAGTACGCGTGGGGGGACCACAAGTCTGATCTCAGGCAGGCGGATGTTGGGGTCGGTCAGGGCTCTTTACTCTCTCCTGTCCTCTCCGGCCTCTATCTTGCCCCCTTCATGAAGCTTTATGATAGGGAGGCAATCGCCCTTGGGAGTACCTTGCTCTCATATGTTGATGATGGCCTGGCCATTGCCCAAGCAAAAACTTGGGAACCTAATTTGGTGTGCCTCAAGCAGGCATACCAGATTATATATTGCTTGACTACTTTGTTTGGGCTTGCCGTTGAGCATGACAAGTCTGAAGTGTTTCATTTCTCCCGTAAACGGGGAGATGACAACCCACCGCTAGATTTGGGGTATGCCCCCCATACCGGTGATGCTCCGTTACACCCTAAGACCTACTGGAGGTACTTGGGTTTTTTCTTCGATCGGGCTCTTACGTTTAAAGAGCATGTTTGACATTACACTACCAAGTCTCTGTCCACGGTTAAGGCCATGGGCATGCTTGGTAACTCTTCGCGAGGCCTTCTTCCTGCTCAGAAGAGGACTCTTTATTGCTTGTGCATAGTTCCTATCACTACGTATGGGTTTCGACTCTGGTTTTATGAAGGTGCCCACAACAAGGCCCTTCTGAAACAACTCAACACTATGCAGCAAAAGGCTGCATTGTGGATCACTGGTGCATTCCGCACCAGCCCTACTGGAGGGGCTGAGGCCTTGGCTGGCCTCATCCCCATCCATCTTCATCTCAAGAAGTTGGCTACCCATGCCATCCACAGGGTTGCCACACTCTCTGAGGATCACCCTGTCCACTCTGTTATGGGGCATCAGTACATTGGGGGGTGTGTTCCACACCCCAGATCAATCGCTCTCATGACCCCCGCTCAGGCGGTCAAGGTCAAGGGGCCAGTCACAGAGGCAAACTCTCGTTTGCCAGACTTAACAGAGATGTTCGAGCCGTTTGCACTTGAAGCATTGCCAGGTTCTTGTCTCCTGGACTGCTACAAGGCCCAGGTGACTTATAAGACATATGATGCCTCGCTCGGTGGAAACCCTGCAGGTCATCAGGTGGATTTGCTCAACAATACCCTTCGTGGGTATCGTGAGGATAGACAGGTTGTCTACACAGCAACAGACGCAAGTCTGCCACTGGTTGGGGACTTCCAGGCAGTGTCTGCTACCCATGTTTATGGTGCATTTCGCACCAGCCCTACTGGAGGAGCTGAAGCCTTGGCTGGCCTCATCCCCATCCACCTTCATCTCAAGAAGCTGGCTACCCGTGCCGTCCACAGGGTTGCTACACTTTCTGAGAATCACCCTGTTCACTCCGTTATGGGGCATCAGTATATAGGGAGTTGTGTTCCGCACCCCAGATCGATTGCTCTCATGACCCCCGCCCAGGCAGGTAAGGTCAAGGGGCCAGTCACAGAGGCAAACTCCTGTTTGCCAGACTTGACGGAGACATTCGAGCCGTTTGCGCTCGAGGCGTCGCCAGGTTCTCATCTCCTGGACTGCTTCATGGCCCAGGTGACTTATAAAATGTATGACGCCTCGCTTGGGGGAAACCCTGTGGGTCGTCAGGTGGATTTGCTCAATGATACCCTTCGTAGGTATCGTGAGGACAGACAGGTTGTCTACGCAGTGACGGACGCAAGTCTGCCACTGGTTGGAGACTTCCAGGCAGTTTCTGCTGCCCATGTTTATAGGGGGACACACTTGCTTCGTGCAGTGCATCACCCAGCTGGCAAGGTTATAGCCCCAGATGCTGAACTTTTCGCCATTCGTATGGCCTTGGGAACTGCTGCGGCAGTCTCTGAAGCTGTACACATTGCGGTCTTCACGGACTCGATTGGTTCCACCAAGCGAGCTCTTGACCCGTCCGTGCACTCTGGCCAGGGACACTCCCTGGCTGTGTGTCATCTCTTGTTGGAGTGGTTCAGGAATTGTCCTGACCGCTCCCTCACTTTCTGGTCTGTTCCGTCTTTGGCAAAATGGTCCATACATTAGGATGTGCATTTATTTGCCACCGACCTTCGAGTTGCTGCTGGATGTTGTCCAGCAATGTCTATTGACTCGCTACATAAGATAAATGTGGCAACCGTTCAGAAGGCCTGGAAGGTTACCTTCCAGGACTCCTCCTATCGCAGTTCAAACTTCCTTGCTCTCAAGGACAGTAAGAACAAACTTCTGCAGCCAACGTACCTCCAAGGCGCGACCCCTGGACTAGCTTCCTGTTCCCCCGCAGCCGCTTTCGCTATGCCCTACCCCCAGAGGAGGTGACTTGTCTTTGGGCGCGGATCCGTGTGCTAATATTGGCAGGGATCTCCGTCTCGTAGGGAGCGCTACCAGGGTGGTGTTCACATTAGATCACATAAGCAACCCGTGGAACGGGTTACTAAGCAGTCCACAGAACGAGCGCCAATCAACCTGAGTTTCCCCACATTGACCTGCACCCGCCTGGTGTCCTGGAGTTTGGCATATCCCTACTAACAACCAGGCACTACCCCCAGAGGGGTTCCCGAAGGCATGGCAACACTGGTGGGGGGTGGCCTGTCCTTTCGGTCGGCTTGTTTTCACCTCCATACCCCCTGTTACCGTCCCTTATCCTTTCAGTCCCTTTTGGGTGTGACAGGGCAGCTTTTTTCAGCACGCTCCCCACTGACATGCAAGCACGATTAGGGGTAGGCCCGGACATCTGTCATTAGCCAGGATAACCCAGCCTCGAGATGCTAGCCAGACTTGAGCTGCAGCAGGGGTTAAAACCGCCATGCAAACCCTGTATAGGACTGCAACTCCATTGGATTGATAGAAGGGCCGCCACCACTGGTGACCCAGCAAGCGCAAGCGAGCAAGGTGGCCAGTACTCCAGCCTTTAAGGCCCTTTACCAAGGGGCCGCCCTGTCCATCTGTGCATATAGGCATCAGTCAGATGAACGGTGGGGATATACCCACCTTTAATCGCCTTTACCAAGGGTGCGCCGCCCATCAACCAAGTAACATTGCCACATGGACCACCCCCCTACAGCCAGTGAAGGCTCAGAAAAGACCCAGGCCCATGAGAGAGAGCCCAGGAGACGAATAGTGCGATGGGGAAAGGAAGTGGAAGAAGTGGTGGTAGTGGTAACAAGTCAAGGAGCGATGAGCCTGGGCCTACTCACATTCCACACAATGAGGATCTTCAACCTTCGGTTATTGATCTTGCATTTGTCCCATCAGACCTGTCTATTTCCCATAGACCTAGGTTGGATTACTCCCTTAGGGGTCCGTCAGACCACGTTCCACTGGTTCTGACGCTTCCAGTCATTCCCACGATAGTGGAGACTCACAGGAAAACCCTGCCGCGTGATGGTGGCGAGGAGGTAGCGCTCTTCCTCACTGATATTATTCGGGACCTCCGTAAAGTAGCTAGACTTCCGGAACCCACTACCACTGATGAGGTCGAAGCTGCGGTTCTTGCTGTGGTGGAGGCCTTCTCCACTGCATGGGCTTCCCATGCAGTGGACATCATGATCACTTGCCGCTCTAAGCCCTGGTAGAACCAGGAATGCCACGAAACCTTCAGGAGGTATCGTGAGACTTGTTCTCACAATGACTACTCTAATTTTAGACGTGCTAAGAAGTGCGCTAAATGCAACTTCTTTGATGCTCACATCGAGGAAATTGCTTCTACTAACAAGCGACCGTGGGACCTTATGGAATGGGTCCAAAAGCGGAAGCTTCCACCCTGTGAGGCTATCCAGTACAATGGAGAGCCATGTCACGTGCTCCCGGATCTCTGGGACGCGTACCCCTCACGCGCAACCTCGCCATCGCCTGGGCCCACTGTGGAGGATTTTGGCGAGTTAGGAGGGTTCGACGAAGATCCCATGACTCCCCCTCGGGGCCCTACCCCCAGCGCACCTAGCCCTGCGCCCTCCTCCTCCAGCTCCTCGTCCCCGTACTCCTGCCATCTTCTTAACACTGTTGAAAGTGTTGCGGGAGACCTCAAAGCGGCCTCGGACTCGCTGGATATCATCTCCACCTTCCTTAACAAGACGGTGGAGAACATCGACTGGACTACCCTCCCGGGTAAGTCTGTGTACCCCCTTGCACGATCGATCATTCGGCTGTGCAAGGCTATCGACGACAGTGGATGGTCCACTGTCGAGCTCAGCTTCGGGATGCCTACCGTTGGTACCGTCCTGAGCGCATCTATGGGTCTGGCCCCCACCGCTCCCACTCCTCAGCCTCCAGCTCCCCGTACTCCTCCAGTACCAGGGGCTCGAGTTACTCCCCGGCCTCCCCAGGCTGGATCCCCCCCCCAGGACCCAGACGTTCCGATGCCTAGTCCAGAGGGTGCTCTGAGTGGTCCTCGCCCCGGAAGGGTGGGACCGTCTCCTCTTGCGGGCAAGGGGACCTACCAGCGCAAGCCGGTGGCTCCTCCTGCTCCTTCTACTCCAGCCGCTAAACCAGGGAACAAGAGAACGTTCTCCGCTGTGGCTAAGGAGCCTGTCCCCCAACCGAAAGGAAAGGGGAAGGCGACTACGGTGTCGGGGACTGTTGTGCAATTGGCACAAATGTTCCCCTCGCTTCCTCCGGACAGGATCCTCGCCATGGGCGAGCAGGCCTCTCCTCCTAAGTCCAAAGCTTCTAAGAAGAAGCCCAGGATGACCACCGCTGGCCCCTCACGGCGCCAGTTGATCGTTGATTTCGAGGCTACCCCCGAAGTCTCCTCGTTCCACCTCGAAACCATGGTTAACCGTGGCTTCGTGGACTCACGCCTCCACATTCGAGTAGAGTCTACCTCTGCCGAGTATGGGGGTTTTGCTCTGCGCACCAACGCTGTCCCCACCCCTGCCAACCTGGAGGTCACTAGGTTGTGGATCTCGAAGGCCGTCCCTCAGGGAACTGTTTTTACAGTTGGCCTCCCTCAGTCGAAGTCCTATCTCAAGGTCATCGATGTCCCTTTCTTCAGGATCGGCGAGACTCACTGGTCCTCGTTTGAGATCGAACAGATCATGAAACGCTCCGCGTTTTCTGACCTCTTCACGTTAACGGGACCCCCCCGCATTTCGAGGAACTCCGAGGCATCTGATACTGCCACGGTGTACTTCAATATTCACGACTCTCAGAAGGGTCAGCAGGCGAACCTCCTTCTCAGGAAATTGCTCCATATCGGTGGATACGCCTGTCCTATTAGGCCATCCGCAGCCTCTCCGGGGGTGTCTCAGTGCAAGCGTTGCTTCCACTGGGGCCACCCCATGCAATTCTGCAAGGCGCAGGCCTTGAAATGCCCGGTCTGTGGTGGCCCTCATTGCGAGGAACATCACCGAACTCTCTGTGGGCACTGCAAGGGTAACTCCAGCGTGCAGCCCCCCATCCCTCCTACACCGGCAGATGAGCCTTGTCCTCATACGCTGCGTTGTCTCAACTGCCGAGGTCCCCACCACACGACCTCGAAGAAGTGCAAATTTTTTGATGCTCGGTTCGAACCCGAGAAAATCAAGAAGTTCTATCGCGAGGTGAGTAACAACCGTCTTTGGCGGCGATCTCCCCTCACCAACCCTCGTACTCTATAGCTTGCCAATGAATAGGCGGCCATTAGAATTACGAAGTATCCGATTGTACCAACAGAATCTGAATAAAAATTATGATTTATTGGACACGCTACTTGAGGACCTCAAAGATCTTTTTGATGTTCTCTTTATTCAAGAACCTCCCTGGCGGTTCATCAGATCCGCCCCCTCCACGACCTTTGTCGAGGGGGACGACATTATTGGCGCCCCCAAGCACCCCGAGTGGCTGTGCATGGTTCGGGCCCCAGAGCCTGGCTCTGACCCACGGGTTATGACATTTGTCCATAACCGGTTGTCTTCTCTGAGACCGTCCTATCGGACGGATCTCATCAATCACCGTGACATCATGGTTCTCTCCCTCTTTTTAGGGGGTGAGACCCTGAATCTCATGAACGTTTACTCTGATTCGGAGCACACGGCAATTCGGTTCCTGGCAGACTGGGCTGCCACATTGCCCAAGCATATCTATATGGGCGGCGATTTCAATTGCCATTCTGAGTTGTGGGACCCTAATTGTGGCTCCCACTCAGGTACCTCGCAGTCTCTGATCTCCATCGGGACAGACATCGGTCTAGACCTCGCCCTTCCGGTCGAGCCTGGGCCTACTCACATTCCGCATAATGAGGATCTCCGACCGTCAGTCATTGATCTTGCATTTGTTCCATCAGACCTGTCTATTTCCCATAGACCCAGGTTGGATTACTCCCTTAGGGGTCCGTCAGACCACGTTCCACTGGTTCTGACGCTTCCAGTCATTCCCACGATAGTGGAGACTCACAGGAAAACCCTGCCGCATGATGGTGGCGAAGAGGTAGCGCTCTTCCTCACTGATATTATCCGGGACCTCCGTGAAGTAGCTAGACTTCCGGAACCTACCACTACTGATGAGGTTGAAGCTGTGGTTCTTGCCGTGGCAGAGGCCTTCTCCACCGCGTGGGAAGCCCACGCAGTAGACATCATGATCACTCGCCGCTCTAAACCCTGGTGGAACCAGGAATGCTGCGAAACTTTCGGGAGATATCGTGAGACTCAGTCCCACGATGACTACTCTGACTTTAGACGCGCTAAGAAGCGCACCAAGCGCAACTTCTTTGATGCTCGCATCGAGGAGATTGCTTCTACAAACAAGCAACCGTGGGACCTTATGGAATGGGTCCAGAAGCGGAAGCTTCCACCCTGCGAGGCTATCCAGTACAATGGAGAGCCGTGTCACGTGCTCCCGGATCTCTGGGACGCACTCCACAATACCTACAACTCGGCTTCTGGCCGAGCTGTAGATATTTCTGTTCTTGATCCACTGCCAAGCCTTACGGCGCGGGAGTGGGTCCAATTCTCAGCCTTAGAGCTGATGGACACCCTTAGCGCATGCTCGGGTGTGTCCGCCCCGGGGCCGGACCATGTAACGTGGACCCACCTCAAGGAGATCACCGAGGACCCCGATGTCCTTCGGCTATTCATCGGGATAGCCAATGCCTGCATGAGTGTGGGTCATTGGCCATCTCACTTTAAGGAAAGCTTGTCGGTTATCATACCGAAGCCGGGCAAGCCGTCCTACTCAACGCCCAAGGCGTTCAGACCCATTGTGCTCTTGAACACCTTCGGCAAGCTCATCGAGAAGATGATCTCGAATCGCCTCCAGTTTGACTCTGTCAAGCATGGAGTTTTTCATCCAAATCAGCTCGGTGGCATCCGTCAGAGGTCCACTGATGATGCAGGGATGCTCCTAACCCATGTCGTTCGCGCGGGGTGGGCCAGGGGCCTCAAGACTAGCGTTGTTGCTTTCGACATCGCTCAGTTCTTTCCTTCGCTCAACCACTCTATGTTGTTGGCGATTTTACGGAAGCAAGGATTCGACCCCTGTGTGGGTAGATTCTTTGCCTCTTACTTAGTGGGACGCTCTACGCAGTATGCGTGGGGGGACCACAAGTCTGATCTCAGGCAAGCGGACGTTGGGGTAGGTCAGGGCTCTTCGCTCTCTCCTGTCCTCTCCGGCCTCTATCTCGCCCCCTTCATGAAACTTTATGATAGGGAGGCAATCGCTCTTGGGAGTACTTTACTCTCATACGTCGACGATGGCCTTGTCATCGCCCAAGCCAAAACTTGGGAGCCTAATTTGGTATGCCTCAAGCAGGCGTACCAGATTATTTATCGCCTGACTACCTCATTTGGGCTTGCCGTTGAGCACGACAAGTCCGAAGTTTTTCACTTCTCCCGCAAACGGGGAGACGACAACCCACCACTGGATCTGGGGTATGCTCCCCATACCGGCGATACTCCGCTTCGCCCTAAGACCCATTGGAGGTACTTGGGTTTTTTCTTCGATCGCGCTCTTACGTTTAAAGAGCACGTTCGGCATTACGCTACTAAGTCTCTGTCCACGGTCAAGGCCATGGGCATGCTTGGTAACTCTTCACGAGGCCTTCTTCCTTCTCAGAAGAGGACTCTGTACCGCTCATGCGTAGTGCCCATTGCTACGTATGGGTTTCGACTCTGGTTCTATGAAGGTGCCCGTAACAAGGCCCTTCTGAAACAACTTAACACTATGCAGCGCAAAGCTGCATTGTGGATCACTGGCGCATTCCACACCAGCCCTACCAGAGGAGCTGAAGCCTTGGCTGGCCTCATCCCCATCCACCTTCATCTCAGAAAGTTAGCTGCCCGTGCCGTCCACAGGGTGGCCATGCTTTCTGATCATCACCCTGTTCGTTCCGTTATGGGGCGTCAGTATATAGGGGGTTGTGTTCCACACCCCAGATCGATTGCTCTCATGACCCCCGCCCAGGCGGGTAAGGTCAAGGGGCCGGTCACGGAGGCAAACTCTCGCTTGCCAGACCTAACGGAGACGTTCGAGCCGTTTGCGCTCGAGGCGTTGCCAGGTTATCGTCTCATGGACCACTTCGCGGCCCAGGTGACTTTTAAAACGTATGACGCCTTGCTCGGTGGAAACCCTGCGGGCCGTCAGGTGGATTTGCTCAACGACACCCTCCGTAGGTATTGTGAGGATAGACAGGTTGTCTACGCAGCGACGGACGCAAGTCTGCCACTGGTTGGAGACTTCCAGGCAGTTTCTGCTGCCCATGTTTATAGGGGGACACGCTTGCTTCATGCAACGCGTCACCCAGCTGGCAAGGTTACAGCCCCAGATACTGAACTCTTTGCCATTCGTATGGCCTTGAGTACTGCTTCCGCAGTCTCGGAGGCTGTACACATTGCGGTCTTCACAGACTCAATTGGTTCTGCCAAGCGAGCTCTTGACCCGTCCATACACTCTGGCCAGGGACACTCCCTGGCTGTGTGTCGACTTTTGTTGGAGTGGTTCAGGAATTGTCCTGACTGCTCCCTCACTTTCTGGTCCGTTCCGTCATCGGCGAAATGGTCCATTCATCAGGATGTGCATGCATTTGCCACTGAATTACAGGTTGCCGCTGGACGCCGTCCAGCAACATCAATTGACTCGCTGCGTAAAGTCAACGTAGCAGCTATTCAGAAGGCCTGGAGAGTCACTTTCCAGGGCTCCTCTTATCGCGGTTCGAGCTTCCTTATTCTCAAGGATAGCAAGGACAAAATCCTACAGCCGACATACCTCCGTGGGGGTTCTTGGCTTCCTTCTTTTCCCTCTCAGTCTATTGCGACGAGAGCGAACCGTGCCATCCTCGGGCACGCTCCAACCGGCGAGTACCGCTCCCGGTTCCATCCTCTGGAGCCTATTGGCTGCAGGTGTGGGGCTCCTCTGGAGACTCGCACTCATATCCTGTGCTCTTGTCCCTTGTACAAGAGACGTCGTGGCCTGCCGGTCTCTATTGACCAGCTGGTTAATTTTCTTAAGCGCAATCCTTCTGCGTTCGCGTTTAAGGCCAACACACCGCTTGCGGGAGTTGGATAACGCAGCGCGACCCCTGCTAGCTTCCCACATCTCTGGTGTGTGTAGAAGTTAATTGCAAATTGACGCATACTCTCCTTCGGGAGGGGAGGCAAGGGGTCGCTCTACATATCTAGTCTAGGACTCGCGCGTTCGTGCGCGTTTCCGTGACTGTTCACCCAGACCGCCTGTCGGCGGTCTAGTTCGGCCAGAGGAGAGCCAATCTTCGAATACCATCACTTTTGTAGCCTACATGTCACAGTAGATACAGGTGGACTGCGATCGCGCACCACCTTAAACATGATGAATTAAAAAAAAAAAAAAAAAAAAAAAAAAGATCTCTGGGACGCACTCCACAATACCTACAACTCAGCTTCTGGCTGAGCTGTGGATATTTCTGTCCTTAATCCGCTGCCAAGTCTTCCGGCTAGGGAGTGGGTCCATTTCTCAGCCTTGGAGCTGATGGACACCCTGAGTGCATGCTCGGGTGTGTCTGCCCCGGGGCCAGACCACGTAACGTGGACCCACCTCAAGGAGATCACCGAGGACCCTGATGTCCTTCGGCTGTTCATTGGGATAGCTAATGCCTGCATGCATGTGGGTCATTGGCCATCCCACTTCAAGGAAAGCTTGTTGGTTATTATACCAAAGCCAGGCAAGCCATCCTACTCAATGCCCAAGGCATTCAGGCCCATTGTGCTCCTGAACACCTTTGGCAAGCTTATTGAGAAAATGATCTCGAATTGCCTCCAGTTTGACTCTGTCAAACATGGAGTTTTTCATCCAAATCAGCTCAGTGGTATCTGTCAGAGGTCCACTGATGATGCTGGGATGCTCCTAACCCATATTGTTCGTGCAGGGTGGGCCAAGGGCCTCAAGACTAGCGTTGTTGCTTTTGACATTGCTCAGTTCTTTTCTTCGCTCAACCATGATATGTTGTTGGCGATCCTATGGAAGCAAGGATTCGACTCCTGTGTGGGTAGATTCTTTGCCTCTTATTTAGTTGGCTGCTCTATACAGTATGCATGGGGAGACCATAAGTCCTTTTTTTTTTTTTTTTTTTTTTTTAAATCGTGGCCTAGGGCCAATTTATTATGCAGTGCTCGAACACAGCCTGCAGCTGGCATACAAACAAGTACACTAGCGGGTATCTATGGAGAAAGCGGTAACTACGCCCTACCAAGCAGAAGTACCGTTGCCCAAAACCAACGGTAGGAGGAATTGTGTCCTACTCCCGAGCCCGGAGGGCGAGGGGAGTGGATGCCAGAAGAGGCGAGTGGGCAGGGAGGTCCCCCAACCAGCGACCCAGTCCAAAGACCAGGCCCGGTCAGTAGGTGTTAATTCACTGTAAATGCCCAGCAGTGGAAATGCCCCAGTTACCGGTCTGGTTACTAGCCTCCAGAGTTCCTCTTACTGAGAGTCGACCCCCCGGCCGCGGTCACCCTTGCCAGAGTAATCGGCCGCACCATTTGTGTGGCTATCGGCGTCTTCACCACACCTAGTCGCCGAAGGGGACAACTCCATTCATAAAACTCCGAGGGTCTTCACCGGACTTTCACCGGAGTTCTCCGGCACCGGACAATAACCCACCTGCCCTGAGCCAGTTATCCAATTCCCTGAGGAACAGATGGGAAGGCAAACGCCTGAGGGTTCACTTTCAAGAATTTGACAAGGGCACCCGGCATGGCAGGGTACCCCCGAGAGGTGTCAAACTGACTGCAGTTGGTAAGAATATGCATATGAGACTCGAAGGGAGCCCCACATGGACACCAGAATGGTTCATCTTGGAAGAACCGAGACCTATAGGCCCCAATAGGCATATGGTTGAGTATAACCCTACACATGTGGGCAGACAGCGAGTTGGACTTTGCTGCGGCGGAAGGCAGCCACAAACCTCCATGGAGGTAAGTGGGCTGGAGGGGCTTACCGTTACGCCCTTCGAGAGCCATGAACTGGCTACCCGAGTAAGTAGAATCCTAGAATCGAGTGATCCAGGCACCCTGGCAGGATTTGACAACCCTCTGATGAAGGGAGTCAAGGGAGGTTTGCGGATGGGAATCCGCAGCGACCTGAAGTTCAGTGCAGTACTGGTGTACAAGACCAAAGTCCAAGCGGATGTTGGGGTAGGTCAGGGCTCTTCGCTCTCTCCTGTCCTCTCTGGCCTCTACCTTGCCCCCTTCATGAAACTCTATGACAGGGAGGCAATCGCCCTTGGGAGTACCTTGCTCTCATATGTTGATGATGGCCTGGCCATTGCCCAGGCAAAAACCTGGGAACCTAATCTGGTATGCCTTAAGCAGGCATACTAGATTATATACTGCCTGACTACTTTGTTTGGACTTGCCGTCAAGCATGACAAGTCCAAAGTGTTTCACTTCTCCCATAAACATTGCTTCTTGATTTGGTACTTCCACCAGTAAACAAGTGTAAACAAATCGTCCTCATCGTCTTATCCGTTGTACTCGCTTGTTTCGGTGTCCTAGGCTACTAGGAATACACCCGCGGCTATCCCGCATGTCATCGCATCACCCATTCGGCGGGGGGACCGGGCGCCAAGTCCCTGAGTCCCCCGACACCCTCGACACCATCCGCGGGTCCTCAACAGGACCTATCCATCGTCAGCGCGAATCTAGCCGTTCTAGAGGACCACCTGACATTCTCCGAACTCCCACCGGTAGGAGGGATTCACGCAACCCTTCACGCGCAACCTCGCCATCGCCTGGGCCTGCTGTGGAGGACTTTGGCAAGTTAGGAGGGTTCGACGAAGATCCCTTGACTCCCCCTCGGGGCCCTACCCCCAGCGCACCCAGCCCTGCACCCTCTTCCTCCAGCTCCTCGTCCCCGTACTCCTGTCATCTTCTGAACACTGCTGAAAGTGTTGCAGGGGACCTCGAAGCAGCCTCGGACTCGCTGGACCTTATCTCCACCTTCCTTAACAAGACGGTGGAGAATATCGACTGGACTACCCTCCCGGGTAAGTCTGTTTACCCCCTTGCGCGATCGATTATTCGGTTGTGCAAGGCTATCGATGACAGTGGATGGTCCACTGTCGAGCTTGGCTTCGGGATGCCTACTATTGGTACCGTCCTGAGCGCATCTATGGGCCTGGCCCCCGCCGCTCCCGCACCCCTGCCTCCTGCTCCCTGTACTCCTCCAGTACCGAGGGCTTGAGTTGCTCCCCGGCCTCCCCAGGCTGGACCTCCCCCCCAGGACCCAGACATTCCGATGCCTGGTCCAGAGGGTGCTCTGAGCGGTTCTCGCCCCGTAGGGGTGGGTCCGTCTCCTCTCGCGGGCAAGGGGACCTACCAGCGCAAGCCGGTGGCTCCTCCTGCTCCTTCTGCTCCAGCCGCCAAGCCAGGGAACAAGAGAACATTCGCTGCGGTGGCTAAGGAGCCTGCTCCCCAACCGAAAGGGAAGGGGAAGGCAACTACGGCATCGGGGACTGTTGTGCAACTTGCACAAATGTTCCCTTCGCTTCCTCCGGACAGGATTCTCGCCATGGGCGAGCAGGCCTCTCCTCCTAAGTCCAAAGCTTCTAAGAAGAGGCCCAGGATGACCACCGCTGGCCCCTCACGGCACCAGTTGATCGTTGACTTCGAGGCTACCCCCGAAGTCTCCGCTTTCCACCTCGAGACCATGGTTAACCGTGGTTTTGTGGACTCACGCCTCCACATTCGAGTAGAGTCTACCTCTGCCGAGTATGGGGGTTTTGCTCTGCATACCAACGCTGTCCCCACCCCCGCCGACCTTGAGGTCGCCAGGACGTGGATTTCGAAGGCCGTCCCTCAGGGAACTGTGTTTACAGTTGGCCTTCCTCAGTCGAAGTCCTACCTCAACGTCATCAACGTCCCCTTCTTCAGGATTGGCGAGACTTGCTGGTCCTCGTTTGAGATCGAACAGATCATGAAGCGCACAGCGTTTTCTGACCTCTTCACGTTAACGGGACCCCCCCGTATTTCGAGGAATTCCGAGGCGTCTGATACCGCCACGGTGTACTTCAATATTCACGACTCTCAGAAGGGTCAACAGGCGAACCTCCTTCTCAGGAAATTGCTCCATATCGGTGGATATGCCTGTCCTATTAGGCCATCCGCAGCCTCCCCGGGGGTGTCTCTGTGCAAGCGTTGCTTCCACTGGGGCCACCCCATTCAATTCTGCAAGGCGCAGGCCTTGAAATGCCTGACCTGTGGTGGTCCTCATCGTGAGGAACATCACCGAACTCTCTGTGGGTGCTGCAAGGGTAATTCCAGTGTGCAGCCCCCCATTCCTCCTACACCGGCGGACGAGCCCTGTCCTCATATGCCGCGTTGTCTCAACTGTCGGGGTCCCCACCATACGACCTCGAAGAAATGCAAATTCTTCGATGCTCGGTTTGAACCCGAGAAAATCAAGAAGTTTTATCGCGAGGTAAGTAACAACCGTCTTCGGCGGCGATCTCCCCTCCCTAACCCTCGTACTCTACAGCTTGCCAATGAATAGGCGACCTTTAGAACTACGAAATATCCGTGTATATCAGCAGAATTGTAATAAAAATTATGATTTAGTCGATACTCTACTTGAGGATCTCAAAGATCACTTTGACATCCTCTTCTTTCAAGAACCTCCCTGGTGGTTCATCAGATCCGCCCCCTCCACAACTTCTGTTGAGGGGGACGACGTTATTGGCACCCCCAAGCACCCCGATTGGCTGTGCATGGTTCGGGCCCCGGAGCCTGGCTCTGACCCACGGGTTATGACATTTGTCCATAACCGGTTGTCTTCTTTGAGGCCGTCCTATCGGACAGACCTCGTTAATCACCGTGACATCATGGTTCTCTCCCTGTTTTTGGGGGGCAAGACCCTGAACCTCATGAATGTTTACTCTGATTCGGAGCACATGGCAATTCGGTTCCTGGCGGACCGGGCTGCTACATTGCCCAGACACGCCTATATGGGCGGCGACTTCAATTGCCATTCTGAGTTGTGGGACCCAAATTATGGCTCCCACTCAGGTACCTCGCAGTCTCTGATCTCCATTGGGACAGACATCGGTCTAGACCTCGCCCTTCTGGTCGAGCCTGGGCCTACTCATATTCCACACAATGAGGATCTTCGGCCTTCGGTCATTGATCTCGCATTTGTTCCATCGGACCTGTCTATCTCCCATAGGCCTAGGTTGGATTACTCCTTAGGGGTCCGTCAGACCACGTTCCACTGGTCCTGACGCTTCCAGTCATTCCCACGATAGTGGAGACTCACAGGAAAACCCTGCCACATGATGGTGGCGAAGAGGTAGCGCTCTTCCTCACTGATATTATTCGGGACCTCCGTGAAGTAGCTAGACTTCCGGAACCTACCACTACTGATGAGGTTGAAGCTGCGGTTCACGCCGTGGCAGAGGCCTTCTCCACCGCGTGGGAAGCCCACGCAGTAGACATCATGATCACTCGCCGCTCTAAACCCTAGTGGAACCAGGAATGCTGCGAAACTTTCGGGAGATATCGTGAGACTCAGTCCCACGATGACTACTCTGACTTTAGACGCGCTAAGAAGCGCACCAAGCGCAACTTCTTTGATGCTCGCATTGAGGAGATTGCTTCTACAAACAAGCAACCGTGGGACCTTATGGAATGGGTCCAGAAGCGGAAGCTTCTACCCTGCGAGGCTATCCAGTACAATGGAGAGCCATGTCATGCGCTCCCGGATCTCTGGGACGCACTTCACAATACCTACAACTCAGCTTCTGGCCGAGCTGTGGATATTTCTGTTCTTGATCCGCTGCCCAGCCTCACGGCTCGGGAGTGGGTCCGCTTTTCAGCCTTAGAGCTGATGGACGCCCTTAGCGCATGCTCGGGTGTGTCCGCCCCGGGGCCGGACCATGTAACATGGACCCACCTCAAGGAGATCACCGAGGACCCCAATGTCCTTAGGCTATTCATTGGGATAGCCAATGCCTGCATGAGTGTGGGTCATTGGCCATCCCATTTCAAGGAAAGCTTGTCGGTTATCATACCGAAACCGGGCAAGCCATCCTACTCGACACCCAAGGCGTTCAGACCCATTGTGCTCTTGAACACCTTCGGTAAGCTCATCGAGAAGATGATCTCGAATTGCCTCCAATTTGACTCTGTCAAACATGGAGTTTTTCATCCAAATCAGCTCGGTGGTATCCGTCAGAGGTCCACTGACAATGCTGGGATGCTCCTAACCCACATCGTTCGTGCGGGGTGGGCCAGGGGCCTCAAGACTAGTGTTGTCGCGTTTGACATCGCTCAGTTCTTTCCTTCGCTCAACCACTCTATGTTGTTGGCGATTCTACAGAAGCAAGGATTCGACCCCTGTGTGGGTAGATTCTTTGCCTCTTATTTGGTTGGCCGCTCTACGC
Organism: Chlorophyllum brunneum; assembly: GCA_963576785.1. Lineage (NCBI taxonomy): Eukaryota > Fungi > Basidiomycota > Agaricomycetes > Agaricales > Agaricaceae > Chlorophyllum > Chlorophyllum brunneum. The sequence continues at coordinate 2,674,744 of OY756144.1, read as the reverse complement.
AGTATGTGTGGGGGGACCACAAGTCTGATCTCAGGCAGGCGGACGTTGGGGTCGGTCAGGACTCTTCGCTCTCTCCTGTCCTCTCCGGCCTCTACCTTGCCCCCTTCATGAAGCTTTATGATAGGGAGGCAATCTCTCTTGGGAGCACCTTGCTCTCATACGTCGACGATGGCCTTGTCATCGCCCAAGCTAAAACTTGGGAACCTAATTTGGTGTGCCTCAAGCAGGCGTACCAGATTATTTATCGCCTGACTACTTCGTTTGGGCTTGCCGTCGAGCATGACAAGTCTGAAGTTTTTCATTTCTCCCGTAAACGGGGAGATGATAACCCACCGCTGGATCTGGGGTATGCTCCCCACACCGGCGATACTCTGCTTCGCCCTAAGACCCATTGGAGGTACTTGGGTTTCTTTTTCGATCGCGCTCTTACGTTTAAAGAGCACGTTCGGCATTATGCTACTAAGTCTCTGTCCACGGTCAAGGCCATGGGCATGCTTGGTAACTCTTCACGAGGCCTTCTTCCTGTTCAGAAGAGGACTCTGTACCGCTCATGCGTAGTGCCCATTGCTACGTATGGGTTTCGACTCTGGTTTTATGAAGGTGCCCGTAACAAGGCCCTGCTGAAACAACTTAACACGATGCAGCGCAGAGCTGCATTGTGGATCACTGGTGCATTTCGCACCAGCCCTACCGGAGGGGCTGAAGCCTTGGCTGGCCTCATCCCCGTCCACCTTCACCTCAAGAAGTTGGCTACCCGTGCCATCCACAGGGTTGCTACACTTTCTGAGAATCACCCTGTTCGTTCCGTTATGGGGCGTCAGTATATAGGGGGTTGTGTTCCACACCCCAGGTCGATTGCTCTCATGACCCCCGCCCAGGCGGGTAAGGTCAAGGGGCCAGTCACAGAGGCAAACTCTCGCTTGCCAGACCTAACGGAGACGTTCGAGCCGTTTGCGCTCGAGGTGTCGCCAGGTTATCGTCTCATGGACCGCTTCACGGCCCAGGTGACTTTTAAAACGTATGACGCCTCACTCGGTGGAAACCCTGCGGGTCGTCAGGTGGATTTACTCAACGATACCCTTCGTTGGTATTGTGAGGATAGACAGGTGGTCTACGCAGTGACGGACGCAAGTCTGCCACTGGTTGGAGACTTCCAGGCAGTTTCTGCTGCCCATGTTTATAGGGGGACGCGTTTGCTTCGTGCAACGCGTCACCCAGCTGGCAAGGTTACAGCCCCAGATACTGAACTTTTTGCCATTCGTATAGCTTTGGGAACTGCTGCGGCGGTCTCTGAGGCGGTACACATTGCGGTCTTTACGGACTCGATTGGTTCTGCCAAGCGAGCTCTTGACCCGTCCGTACACTCTGGCCAGGGACACTCCCTGGCTGTGTGTCGTCTCTTGTTGGAGTGGTTCAGGAATTGTCCCGACCGCTCCCTCACTTTCTGGTCCGTTCCGTCATCAGCAAAATGGTCCATTCATCAGAATGTGCATGTATTTGCCACCGAATTACAGGTTGCCACTGGACGTCGTCCAGCGACGTCTATTGATTCGCTACGTAAAATCAATGTTGCGACCATTCAGAAGGCCTGGAAAGTCTCTTTCCAGGACTCCTCTTATCGCGGTTCGAACTTCCTTGCTCTCAAGGATAGTAAGAACAAGCTCTTACAGCCGACGTACCTCCACGGGGGGTTCTTGGCTTCCTTCCTTTCCCTCTCAGTCCATTGCGACGAGAGCGAATCGTGCCATCCTTGGGCACGCTCCGACCGGCGAGTACTGCTCCCAGTTCCATCCTCTAGAGCCTGTTGGCTGCAAGTATGGGGCTCCTCTGGAGACTCGCACTCATATCTTGTGCTCTTGTCCTTTGTACAAGAGACGTCGTGGCCTGCCGGTCTCTATTGACTAGTTGGTAGGTTTCCTTAAGTGCAATCCTTCTGCGTTTGCGTTTAAGTCTGACACACCGCTTGCGGGAGTTGGATAACGCAGCGCGACCCCTGCTAGCTTCCCACGTCTCTGGCGTGTGTAGGAGTTAATTGCGAATTGACACATACTCTCCCTAGGGAGGGGAGGCTGGGGGTCGCTCATTTTTCTAGTCCAGGATTTGCGCGTCCGTGCGTGTTTCCGCGACCGTTCACCCAGACCGCCGACAGGCGGCCTAGTTTGGCCAGGGGAGAGCCCATCTTTGTGTATCCTTACATTGTAGCCTACATGTCACAGTAGATACAGGTGGACTGCGATCGCGCACCACCTTAAACATGACGAATTAAAAAAAAAAAAAAAAAAAAAACTTCTCCCATAAACAGGGAGATGACAACCCACCACTGGATTTGGGGTATGCTCCCCATACCAGTGACACTCTGCTATGCCCTAAGACCCATTGGAGGTACTTGGGTTTTTTCTTTGATTGGGCTCTTACTTTCAAGGAGCACATTCAACATTATGCTACTAAGTCTCTGTCCACGGTTAAGGCCATGGGCATGCTTGGTAACTCTTTGCGAGGCCTTCTTCCTGTTCAGAAGAGGACTCTGTACCTCTCATGCATAGTGCCCATTGCTACATATGGGTTTCGACTCTGGTTTTATGAAGGTGCCCGCAACAAGGCCCTTCTGAAACAACTCAACACTATGCAGCAAAAGGCTGCATTGTGGATCACTGGTGCGTTTAGGGGGTGAGACCCTGAATCTCATGAACGTTTACTCTGATTCGGAGCACACAGCAATTCGGTTCCTGATGGACCGGGCTGCCACATTGCCCAAGCATATCTATATGGGCGGCGATTTCAATTGCCATTCTGAGTTGTGGGACCCTAATTGTGGCTCCCACTCAGGTACCTCACAGTCTCTGATCTCCATCGGGACAGACATCGGTCTAGACCTCGCCCTTCCAGTCGAGCCTGGGCCTACTCACATTCCGCATAATGAGGATCTCCGACTGTCAGTCATTGATCTTGCATTTGTTCCATCAGACCTGTCTATTTCCCATAGACCCAGGTTGGATTACTCCCTTAGGGGTCCGTCAGACCACGTTCCACTGGTTCTGACGCTTCCAGTCATTCCCACGATAGTGGAGACTCACAGGAAAACCCTGCCGCATGATGGTGGCGAAGAGGTAGCGCTCTTCCTCACTGATATTATCCGGGACCTCCGTGAAGTAGCTAGACTTCCGGAACCTACCACTACTGATGAGGTTGAAGCTGTGGTTCTTGCCGTGGCAGAGGCCTTCTCCACCGCGTTTTTTTTTTTTTTTTTTTTTTTAAATCGTCATGTTTAAGGTGGTGTGCGATCGCAGTCCACCTGTATCTACTGTGACATGTAGGCTACAAAGAAAGGTACACGAAGATTGGCTCTCCCCTGGCCGAACTAGACCGCCGACAGGCGGTCTGGGTGAACGGTTGCGGAAACACGCACGGACGCGCGAGTCCTAGACCAGATATGTAGAGCGACCCCTTGCCTCCCCTCCCTAAAGAGAGTATGCGTCAATTCGCAATTAACTTCTACACACGTCGGAGACGTGGGAAGCTAGCAGGGGTCGCGCCGCGTTATCCAACTCCCGCAAGCGGTATGTTGGCCTTAAACGCGAACGCAGAAGGATTGCGCTTAAGAAAATTAACC